>JAWQEG010000688.1:30000-181115 GCA_033782935.1 Petrolisthes cinctipes
TAGCCTGTCCCCCTATTCCCGCACCCCCCCCCCCCCCAAGCCTGTCCCCTACTCCCGCACCCCCTTAATTTTGACTGGAAATATTTGAGGGCACTTTGAATGGTGTATTAATCACATCTGACAGTTGTGTTGTTTTGGGTTCCTCTTGCTCTGTGTCAAAAAGAGATGTATTCCTTTAATTAGTAGGATCTTGTGCTTTAGCTAAAGTTTTGCCTGTACGAATGATATCTTTTTGTTTATCTTTACATAACAAAAAAATATGTTTTATATTCCATATTTTCTAGTAACAGTAATGGACAGTAGACTATAACACTATCAATGTGCTTTTACTGAGGATGTGTCAGTCATGAATAAAGCCAAATGCGATTTTAAAAGAAATTAAAACAAATCAGACTGAGCATATAATGATAATTTCTAGAGGACGAAAAGTAAGCGTAGTGAATTTCTGAACAGTTTGAGTGCTGTAACGTATTTAGTATAGCAATAATATGTTTTCCAGTGTTTCTGAGCGTAATTTACGAATTGGAAGGTGAGAGAGTTGTCTTGGCGATATTCAGAAACCAGTATGCTTTATTGTATTGACATTAACTGTACAGTCGATCAAAAAAACTAGCTGGCCGGTGGGCATCAATAACGCTTTCCACTAACAGTCGTCAGAGGTGTCAGAATGTTTCACCTTAGAGGTGGCATGATACTTTTCTGAGCGACGATACAGCTACCCACGTATGAACCTGGGAAAGAGGAGTTGGGTAGATGCACGGTTTAGGTAGTATCTATCTCGACCGGGGGTAGATGAGGTAGGACAGTTGATAGATACCCTTGACAGGAAAGAGCGGATGATAGTAAGAAGAAATCGGTTGTCAGCTAGTACATTTATGATTAATCACTGTGCGATATGTGACAGTGTATCTATAATAAATTTACTTAGGTAGGAATATTTTTCATAATTATTTGATACAATTATTACACAGTCGATGGGATAAAATCGATCGCCAACATCAAATTTAGATCATAACAACATATCTTAACACACCCTCCACTATGCCGACAATAAATCCTCTCAAACGAGTGTCTGCTGTCGGTTCATCTTAGAGTCTTTTGTCTCCTGGCGTGTTTGAATCGTCCTCATAGCTTTGATTTACAGTTTTAATTAAAGGGTTAGTGAAATGACAAAACCATACATACAGCATCCTGTATTTTAACTATTCAACTAGACTTGTCATCCCACTCTTTAACACATATCCAGAATTCTTTGAGAGGCATATAGCTTACTTACCCACAACTAGTGATTAATTAAACTTGGTGTAGTCCATACATCATAGCACATCATTTATTTACCCTAATCACAAGCATCTCTTTAATAGTTTTACTGTAGATAAACATGAGTTACTGATTAACACTAATTTATTCCATGACATCAACTGATTGATTGTTAGGTATAAACATTAATGTATTAGAAAATATAATGTGGGAAAGGTGCTATCACAAATTATACAGAATTATCTTACATTTGGTTAGCGTTCTGTGAAAAAGTATTCTATCTTTTGTTAAGTGTGAGGCTTCGGCCAAGATTGTTCGAACACTTGACCAACACAATTAAACTAGTAATAGATCAGATTACCAAAATGAGAAAAAAGCGAGAGAGAACAGAGAACATCCGGCAACGACATTTGTGTTTGTGAGTGCACGTCCTCAACACTATGCAAAACCAGGCAAAGCCATTCTGACTAGAAAGGGATTTTTTTTTTTTTAAACAATTTTGTCAGTATTATTTAGGGGTTGCGAATCCAAACCATGCAGTATGCTAAAAAAGAAGAATGTTGCAAATCGCGTTCAAAGTTTAGTGACTCTAAAACAGTTTTAGTTTTCTTATCAATGAAGCTTAGTTATAATTGATTTAGCCCGTTCTCGCTCACCAGATTTCATATATGAAGTTGCTCACCTTGCATTACCTGTCTGCTTCCGTCGATCCTCATCACCTCCATCGCGACCATTACCACAATTAACCACATTCTGTTCACCATCATCACCTGTTAAAGTCAAATACAGTTCACTTCAGTATTCCTGTTGATTCAGGCTGACTCAATGTTTTCCATAAGCAGTGGTAATATTAACTCCTTGGGAATGAGAAAAGTGCACTGGACACTTTGAAGTAAGTATTACGGGAATCATTTGGTTTGAGTGACCTTAAAGGATACTGATTCTTGCAAGCTACTGGGTATGCCAGGAAACAAACCACTTAAGTATATGAATAGGGGGACTTGATAATTATCAACTTCCTTAAATCACTCTATTTCCTGTTACTGTTCTGATATTTTTCACTTGTAAGATAAGCAAAGTGTTACTGATTTGTAGGACTTGTTCTCAATCCACAAACACTCACTAAGTTTATGTACGCTGAACAGATACTCCTCTACCTTTAGTGCTCTTTCCATCTGACCAAGTACCGAGAAATCGTCTAAGATATATTATATATCTGTAGGAGAGAAAGCTAAGGAGAGTTGCCAAGTTTCGCTGTGTGAGAAAGGTCACGATTTGTACACCAAGTTATATAAGTTGTGTACCTTGTAGCAGGTCTTCCTCCAGAATAGATTTATTCAGGAATTATTATTAAAAGATATTGGATTTTGAGTATTAGGAGAAACAGGTTTTGCTTGCTTTCTTATATCAGGTTATTCCTTCAAAAGAATATTTCTTTTACATCAGGAGAAAATCCCCGTCTTGTTTCGGATTATTAGAGAAGGTGAATGTCTCAGAGTATATCGTTGCTTATTTAACCAATTTACCATTTTGCGGAAGATATGTATAAATACATTCCATTTCACTAACTTGTTGTGCTATCGACCACAAATGTCCTCTTCGTACCGCTCACTGTTTTCTAATTTATTTGTAGTGTCACCTTAGCATATTATCTGTGCGATACTACGAGTGCCTATAGACACCTAAACGCTCTACGATTCCTCAGTATCAGTTTCCTGTTTCTGTCTCTTACAGAAGAAGTAATAACCGGACCTGCCCTCACCACACTGGTATCAAACGGTGTGGTTGTCTCCAAGTAACTGTTTGACCCTGACTTTCTCCTAGTGCCTACCAACCTACCTGTCTGCTTGTCTCTCCTCTGGCTTACATCTCATCCTACATAATTATACCCGTCGTCTGACATATTTGTAAGTTTATATTTTACAATAATTCTTGTGTTATTCTCATACATGCATTCCTTAATGTTTTTACCGCCCCCCCCCTCCCCGTAGGAGGATTTTGCCTGTAGTGATGGGAGCAATACCTTAAGGTTTTTGCGCCCCTTCGGCGATATATGACCTTGCTGTTGCTGCACATAATATCAAACAATCTGCCGGTCCCTTATTTCTATTTCCTCTTGTATCCTTCTTTAACTTTGTGTAATCACACCTAAGGTGAAGTCATTTGTTTCCTGCATAGATCAAAGGAGTCAGTAGTAGTCTCTAGTTCACAAATAGTAGTTTACTTCCTTCAGAGCTAATTATAAAATACACAGAGATTCTGGGACTTATGAATGACACCAACGTATGTACCCGTTTGGAGGAAGGTAAGTAAATCCCTAAGGGTATACTAAATAAAGCTGATTGTGTGTCGTACTGTATATGTACAGTCGGACTCAGGAATTCATATACACCACTGTGACATCAAGGGTTTATAACAACTAGAAAATTGAGTGCATTAATTTCCTAATACCAAAGTTTCCTAGTTATATTATTTGGCTAATATTTGAATCAGTCAGCAGAATAATCCTTACAGCATGTGCAGAATGAAGACCCCTGTTATCCAATGCTCTGTGTACGAATTCCTGAGACCGACTGTACACTCTCATCAAAAAGCATTCACATCGAAACAATATGGCATTATTGGCGAATCATTGTGTTACTTTACTGACACGCCTTCATATTGTTGGTACTCCTGCAGTTCACATACCATCACCACGAAAAGTTTTATTGTGATTCAAATAATTATCAGTTTACTCATAATAAGCCAATTGACTGAAACCTGTTTGACGAAATTAAGCACCATTTAATCCCTATATGTCAAGCCACTCCTCTGGCCTGTCAGATCTTCCTTCCACTTTCCTTATGTCATAGCTACATTCATTCTCCCTATCTTTCTTCAACTTTCCCTATTTTCTTTCTATTTCCTTCCTGCTTGCTGTCTCACCTCTCTATCACCTTTTTCTGGCGCTATATGACCTCGCTGTTGCGGAGCCTAATATCAATCAATCAATCAATCAATCTGGCCTGTCATGTTCTCTAAGAAGCATTACTTTGCGTGAATACAAATGACATACAAGTAGAGGTTATGTGTATAAAAGCACATTCCATCCATTTTCAAATCTTTATGTAACAGTATTTAATGTGTGATGATTAGAAAATGTTGGCAACTCACAGTCACGATTACCAACCCAAACGATAATGCTGCCCATGTGACTTAATTAATGTTCACTTCCAGAAACATGGTGACCAAGTGGACTGATACTTTTTGCTGAGAGTGTACAGCCACAATCAAATATCCACCAACACTTTCCTTCCATCGTAGTCAATATCTTGGTAATAAAGAACAACACATGTATAATTTTGCAGCACCTCATAATAATAATTGAGAGGGTTGAGTTGACGTAAGGTGTTGTATGATTATATTTTGATATAATATTGATATATTTGCACGACGGAAGGAAACTGTTGGTGGATATTTGATTGTGGCTGTACCAGTGATGGGTGGTGACTAAATTTTAGACTTTCTCTTGGAAGTAAGATTACTACAGTCATAGCCAGAGGAAAATATTGTTTCACTCGTTAACCTTTCTTCATTTTGATAAAGAAAAGCTCTTAAGGGGGAGCGGGAGTAGGGGACAGGCTTGGGAGGGGGTTTGGGGGGTGCGGGAATTGGGAGACAGGCTTGGGGTGCGTAGAAAGCCTGTCCCCTATTCTCGCACCCCCCCTAACCCCTCCAAAGCCTGTCCCCCTACTCCTGCACCCCCCAAAATTCCCCCAAGCCTGTCCCTTACTCCCGCACCCCCCTAACCCCCCCAACCCTGTCCCCTATCCCGCACCCCCTTAAATCTTTGATAATTATTATATTATATATACTTTTGATTTCCCTAAAACACAATGACAACTATAAGACTGTAGTTATAGGTTCTTCAATTACTGAGAAGTATTAAAAACAAAACGTATTAGTGATGTCTGTAAAGTATTCCCCCTCTCTTCTCCAGGCAAACCCATGTGCCCCTTGTGAGCAGGGGAATACAAATTTTGATCTTAATTCTTTAAATTACGTAGTACAGCCATAGTAAGCATATAACCTCTTTTCATACCGTGCTATGATTCATGATAAGTAGAGAATATATTAGGCAAATGCCTTTACAGAATGGCACTGCACCTCCCATCTAGGTTTGCATTTACTGAGCGAATATTTAGATAGGAGCCATAACCGATACCACTGCACCAACCCGTACAAAATATTAAATTATATACTATGTACAGCCATGGCTGATAGTGGTGGACCAGGGTCCAAGGAGTGTTAGAGAGCAACTTGACAGAGTTCGAACAAGTGAATTTTCCAAACCATTCTCAACGTTGAGAGAGGTTTAGAAGACTCACTTTTTCGAACTCTGTCCAGACTAAGCAGGGTTTATTCTAAGGAAAATTTACAACTGCACAAACTCAGATGCGAGGCCCGAACGACCTAAACCAGTGGTTCCCAAACCGGGGGGCGCGGCTTTATGATTTATGTAATATGCATGATTGCATTATATGGTAAGTTTAATGAAAATAAAAATATGTTCTGGTCAGCTATCAGTGACTTCTATTGTGGTTCCTTCCTAGTTTATGACACCCTAGCCATACAATTTCAAACAAAGTACAAAGTTACAACTGCACAAATCTGGATTTACAACTGCACATTTTGAATTTACAACTGCACAAAAGGGGTACAACTGCAAGTTAGAATAAACCCTCTGTCCAGTGACTCTCCAAGACTCCTTGGACCCTGTTCCAGCAATATCAGCCATGGCTGTACCATGGTTTGAAACCATTATAAAACAAAATTATACATTACAGGTAACTTCATGTATGTAAAGAGAGATTGAAGGAAAACGAATTAGGGTAGTTTGGAAAACCCCATGAGAAGCTCTACCAACAGTAAGAGTTTCACCAACGAGCCGAACAGAAGATGACTTGAAGATTAACAGTGGAACCAACTTGCAGTCCCTCCTTCACGAACATTTTCAAGAAATAACACACATAAATGATTGCGTATTTCTGTTATCAGAGAAAAACAGAGAAACCAACCAACCGAACAAAACATATAACACGAGTCTCACCCCAACCTTCCTGGATTAAAGACGTGTTCCTGGCACTCTGCCTGTGTTGTTGTTTGTGTTGATGTTTTTCTTTTTTCTACATTCTTGTTTGTGTGTTGTTGTGTCTGTGGTGTTATAGGGGTTGTTTATATTTTCTATCTCGTTTTTTTTTGTGGTTTTGCTGTTTGTGGTATTGTTGTTTGTGGTTTATTTGTTTTATTGTGGTTCTGTGTGTGTATGTTCGTGTGTACGTGTGTGTTCAGTTGTTTGCTTTCCATCTAGGCCTTGCCTGGCCTGATGGAGAGCGCGGATTCGGATGTGGCTTCCTGCCTGGAGGCCGACTTGGCCATGTCGGAGGAGGATGAGTCTCCTATCGAGGATCACTGGCCTGAGCTGCCTTCTCCCAACCCTCCCCCCCCTCTCCTCGGTCACTCCGCAGGCCCGACCCCTTGCAGGACTCCGATGGTGTGGACTGTTTGCCTCCGGCTGCCAAGACTTCCAAGGGTGCTTCAGCTGTGCATGACGTACCTTCTCTGCCTCAACTTGGTGTTTCTTCCTTGTATACCAACTCCTTGCCCTCGTCCAACCTTCCTGCTTTTGCCCCAAGAAATGCCTATGTCAAGCTCTCCTTCTCTGGGAACCCATCTACAGACACAAAGTTGCGTTGGTTGTCTGATGTCAACAGGGCCTTCCAGCTGCAGCGTGAACTGGCTGAAGTGAAGATGGCTGCTGTCACCTTCCGGTTTGTCTACATCTCTAGGAAGCGTCAGAACATCATTGATAGAGTGAAGGCTGGTGAATTTTTGTCTCTGCCTCTCATTCTTGAAGACTCACCCGAGAGGCCTCGTAAGTTTCCTAGCTACATCCTTACCCGTTTTCCTATTGATGTTGACCCGAAACTTGCTAGGGGATACCCTGGTGTGTACTTTGCCCGTCGTTTTTTCCAAGATGGTTCCCCCATTAGCCGTATTGTTGTTGTCTGGAGTCAACACGATCCACCTCCAAATGAGATTTCCTTTGATTTCCTCCCTTGTCTTCCACTGTGTGAGGTGAGGAAACTTCATAATAACCATCTTTGGTGCTACAGGTGCTGGGGAGTTGGGCATATCTCCCGGTACTGTTCTGCCAGGCCGAAGTGTGCATGGTGTGCCCCCGATCATGATTCCAAGAAGTGTCCTGTCAGGGGCGAACCATCACGTCCTGCTGCCTCCACTTCTGAGCCTTCACCTCCTAAAGATACGTCTCGATGGAAGTGTCCACGATGCCTTTAGCCAGGGGTTAACGTGTGGCATGGATGTACTCGACGTCAGGTACAGGCTCGTGTCACTACTATTGCTCCGCTTCCACTACCACCACCACCACCACCACCTCCACCACCTCCCCAGTCTGCTCCTCCTACCAGCCCTGCCTCGCCTCCAGACCTGGCCCTCCACAAATCTGTTTCTACCCTCATGGCACGATGTGCGGCTCTCGAGAACCGCTTTTCTGCGCTTGAAGCCAGGATTGATTTGCTTGTTGCCGCTCAGGCTGCCAATGACTTCAAACTCTCCACCTTGGTCGAGGCTCAGCAGGCCATCATCTCAACTGTCACTACTCTAACCGAAAAGTTGGATACTGTTGCATCTCGCCTTGAAAAGCTTTTCGAGTCAGTCCCTTCTCCTGGTCCATCTTCTTCTCCAGGTCGCTCATCTGCCCCCACTCACCGGACTTCTACCTCCAAATACAGAGTTCACTAGTGATTGCCGGCTGGATGTCATCTCCTGGAATGTATGTGGTATCACCAGTTATGCTAAGCTCACTCAACTCAAGGCCTATGTTTTTCGTCATCATCTCAGTGTTATTTTTCTCCAGGAAGCATTTCCAGGACGGCCGCTCACTGCTGGGCAAGCTCCTCCTCTCTCAGGTTATGTGCCATACGTTCATCTGGTAAGGAATGGTCTCCTGACTTACATACATAGCTCCTTGTCACATCGCCTTCTCCGTACCTCCACTGATCCTGACATGACCTTTCAGCTATTTGAGGTTCTACCTGGGAATGGAGTACTACAACTATGTAATGTCTATTCTGCCCCAGCTAGACTCACTCTTGAGGCTCTTCCTTCTCCAACAGTGCGTGGTATGGTTTATATGAGAGATTTTAATGCTTGGCATTCTGAATTGGGTGATGGTTCTGGCTCTATTATTCGTAATGGTGTTCGTCTCTTTTCATACATCCGCAAGCATCATCTGACATGCTGGGACACTGGCGGTGCCACTCATTGCCGGGGAGGTACTCTGGATTACATCCTCTCGTCTGGCCTGATAGCATCTCGGGTCCTGTGCTCCTCCGTGCCAGACTTATTCTCTGATCACATCGCTCTTCGGTTTCATTATTCTCTAACTGCTGGGTCAAGTGCTTCAGACACTCGCTCGCGTATTGCTGTGCCCCCTAAATATTGCCCGACTTACATCTTATTCATGGCCCATGTATTCCCTACATATGACATATCATCAGCTGAACAGTTGTACTCTGATCTTGTATCTGCTACTCATACTTTT
Organism: Petrolisthes cinctipes; assembly: GCA_033782935.1. Taxonomy (NCBI): domain Eukaryota; kingdom Metazoa; phylum Arthropoda; class Malacostraca; order Decapoda; family Porcellanidae; genus Petrolisthes; species Petrolisthes cinctipes. Next base: position 38,867 of record JAWQEG010000688.1, read on the forward strand.
ATAGGCTATACGTCTCCCGGCCACACCTCCAGCATCGCCATTATGCCCACTCCTGGACGCTGGATGCACGTATACAGGAGGCAAAGGAGGAGGCTGAACGTGATGGCCTATTGTTTCAAGCCAACCCAACCCCTGACCTGCTCCATCGTTACCAGATGTCTAGGGATGCTTTAGTTGCCCTGCAGGACTGTACTCACACTGAGTCTTGGCAGCGGTTCACGGACAGCATCAACCAGCAAACAAGTGTGGCTTCAATGTGGCACCTCATCCGTCGGGTTGTTAAAAAGACACCGGCCACTGCTCGTCATCACACTTCCGCCGACTATGCCCAACAACTTGTCAATGCCTGGTCAGAACAATCTACCTCAGCCAGTCTACCCATCCACATACAAGATGCACTCACTTCCCGTGCTGCTGTCCATCGGCTACGTCTAATGTCTGATCTGTTGCAAGATGATGACGATAATGCAGAGGAGATAACTGAGGAGTTGCGACGTGCTCTCTCTCGGGGTAGAGCTTCTTCCCCTGGTGATGATGGTATTTCTTATGCTGTGCTGCACATACTTCAACAAGTTCCTGGGAACCCTCTACTTCTACTGTACAATCTTTGTCTTCGTGATGGTTGTGTACCACGAGCCTGGACCAGCAGCACAATAATACCCATCCCTAAGCCCGGCACTGCGAAGTTCAGGCTTATTTCCCTGACTTCTTGTTTTTGTAAGGTTATGGAGAGAATCTTACTCAATTGTCTCATGTACAGACTGCAATATCGCCTTTCTCCATGGCTGTTTGGTTTCCTTCCCCAGCGGAGTACACACCACTGCCTAGTCGACATGTACACTCACCTTAACAGGGACAGTGTGGTGGCCTTCATTGACCATCGAAGTGCCTTCGATGCTGCTGTTAGAGACGTCATTTTGGATCAACTGGTTGACTTTGGGATAAAGGGTAATCTATTATGGTGGATTCGGGGCTACCTGAGTAACAGGACCTCCCGTGTGTTTTTCAGTGGTGCTCTCAGTCCTTTGCACAGTTTTAATCTTGGTACGCCTCAAGGGGGTGTTCTCAGCCCATTGTTATTTAATATTCTGATGCATCGGCTGCTCACTTCTCTCCCTGATATTCCTGGAACTACAATTACGTGCTATGCTGATGATATCTGTGTTCATTCTACCTCACCAAGGGATCTCCAGCGGTTTCTTGACTCCTTCTCCGTGTTCTCCTCTCACTGTGGCATTATTGTCTCCCCAGATAAGAGCAGAATATTCACCTGCCGCCTTCCTCAAGCTCAGCCAGTGTTCACCATTGGAGGGACTATCATTCCCATGTGTTCCCAGTATCGCTAACTGGGATCGCCAGTCAATATTTGGCCGATTGTCCCTGCCAGACCTCAAGACCATCCCATTGTCCAGGACTTATTGGGTCGTCTCCAGCGCCGACATATGCCACTTCAATGGCTCACTAACAACTCCTCGGGCATCTCCATCCCAGTAGCCAGGACTATCTATATTGCTTTTATCCGTTCAGTTGTTGATTACCTCTCCCCTGCTCTGATTCAACTTCCCAGGGCTACTCTTGAAACTTTAGAAAAATTTCAGAATAGAGCAATGAGAATAATTCTCGGTTGTCCAATGTCGACCAGGATAGTGAACATGCAGCGTGAGTTGCATCTTGCCCCGTTAGTGGAGATAATTTATTCTAATATTACTTGCTTCACTGTCAAGTGCCTCCATTTCCCACATCTTTCTCCCCATTACTTTCAGTTAGTCAGGACTTCTCTTAGACCAAACTACGCGATCCCTCCAATACTGCCTGCTGGACGTACTCTTATAAGGTCTGTTTCCTCTTTGCTCCGTAGATTTAATATAGATATAATGGTAGCAGACGTCCCTCCAGGACCCCCTCCGTGGATGCTACCGACACCTGATATGAGCTTCACACCTACTTCCAAGTCGGAACTGCCTTCTCTACAGCGGCAGTTGGCTCTGGAACACATAGAAACAGTGACGTCCTCCTTCACAAATCCATATTGCCTCTACACTGATGGCTCATTGCAGGTGGTTGGTACAGCAGGTTGTGCTGTTATGTCACCTGACTTGGAGTCACCTCCAGAGGGCTGGGTTGGCTGTCGTCTCTGTAACCACTCTAGCTCAACATTCTGTGAACTGTATGCCATTCTGGATGCTGTTAGTTTTGTTTGTCAACGTGGAGTGAATGCTGCCATTTTTTGTGACTCTAGACCTGCCCTTCATTCCCTCTCTAGTGTTCAGCCCACACACTGTACTGTTGTTCAGCAGATTTTATCGTTTTGGTCCTGCTTGCATCATCGTAACTTGACAGTCAAATTTTTATGGGTGCCATCCCATGTAGGTTTACGTCACAATCGTAGAGTTGACAGACTCGTAAAGGAAGCCTGCCATATGCCTCCTTGTGGTGTTGGACGTACTCTCTCCCTGACATGTTACCTCTCTAAAGTCCGCTCCGCCGCTCTCCTCCCTTTACGGCGACGCAGGGATGCAGAGAGGCCCTTCAGCATCTCCATCACACATTACTAGTCTGTCTGCTGTCACAAATATTCCTACCGCCGTCGAGGCCTCATGGTTCGGAGGCACTATGTAGTCTCTGCTCGTTTGAGGCTTGGCTACCGTCCACCGTCGCAGGTTGCAAGGATGCAGTGTGAGCCTCCCTTCACTGAGTGTCGCTTGTGTCGAGCGCCTCGTGCTAACACTATAGAGCACTATTGCCTGGCCTGCCCCACTGTCCGACACTTGCTGCCCCGGGGCCTGCCGCTTGATGTGGTTTGTCGACACCTACTGAACCATCAGGTTCTGGAGAAACTTCAGGTACGCCACCCTCGTTTTGGTGGATTTAAATAGGCCTACCCATATGTATTATTGCCTGCCTGTTGATTGACGCTACAGCGCAATTAATTAAAAAAAAAAAATATATATATATATATAACATTCGGGGGAAGAAAATACAGTACACTCGCGGTCAGAAATTGTGTCTTGATCCTTTGGCACGATGAATCACAACTACCCGAGCTTTGTTGATTGAAACTACTGTGTGTTGTAGGAGACGTACCGTTGTTCGAACCTTCAAAGCTAGGCTATTTACGATTCATCTTGCCATGGGATCGGGACACAACTTCTAACCGAGAGTGGACATAGTTTTAATCCATGCAACATATCATGTGTTATTGAGTCTTGTCCTGAGAGGCAGTTTAAATTTATAAATGTTAACAGTAACATCTAGGAGGGTGAGAAAAAGGGTCATGCTACTCGAACATTTTAATTACATACTGCAGAGTTTCTGATATATCTCTGCTGTAAATATTATTACATTATTCACTGTAAATTCTTACAGTACTGTACACCTCCCAGTCACGTGGAAAACTCTCCACAGTTGATCCTCCAGTAATAGTATAATATTTGTTGTTAATAATGTCTGACGAAATATGTTAATGTCATGTTAATGAAATTTCCAGCAGCCTCCACCCACACACACCCTTCCTCTAATGTGCAACTCCTAAAGGACGTTCCCAGCCTACTGACGTTCCCAGCCTACTGACGTTCCCAGCCTACTGACGTTCCCAGCCTACTGACGTTCCCAGCCTACTGACGTTCCACCACCACGTCCAGTTCAGTTAACCCTCCTACTAGTAGTAACAGCTAAATTAAGCTATAGCCCTGTAATTGATACGTAAGAACATTATGAGCAGATTAGAATTTAAATTGCCTTTTATGTAACCCAATTATTGACAAGGAAATATCACTCCTATACAGGATACAATCAAAGGTCTTTCATCCCATAGTATCTCCCCCTTTTACTGATTCACTACAACCACTCTCTCAACATTACTTTCCCTCCTTTATATAAATCTATATCTTTTGTATTTATATCTATATCTATATCGAAATACTCTCAATGTATGCTTTTTCCCCTCAAGAGAATATACAACACTCGCCACGAAACACAGTCTCACCAATATTCTTTCCATTTCCCTAATGTAAGAGTTAATCTGTACTTTTATCATTAAAATACACACTCTTTGACTAATTTCACTAACACTCTACGACTAACACTCTACAATCATCCAACTTTCTCCCTTATCAAACCTTGTGATCCTTCAAATGCAATGTATCTAGACATTCGAGTTGTTGTAATTTTATCTTGTGTCGTGTGTGTCGTGAAGAAAGATTATTAATTAATCTTAGGTGAAAACTAAGAAAAAAGCAATATCCTTCGCTGGACACACTATCCCTACAGGACCTCTGTCTAAGGCCCATAGACAGTGTCAATCACAATCCATTCCTCGTGTTCCTATATTCTGTACTCCCATAGCCTGAACCTTCCTGGCAGTTTTGTTCTTACATCACCACTATGTTTCAATCTTTAAGGGGGTGCGGGAGTAGGGGACAGGCTTGGGGGTGCGGGAATAGGGGGACAGGCTTGGGCTGAGTTATCTATTAGGCCTAACTCAGATGAAACAGATTTTCTTTACAAGGATAATCATTTGTGGTCGTCCACCTCTTATTGAGAACTTCATGACTCTGGGCACATTCTGACACACACACACACACACACACACACACACACACAGTGTGAATCTTGCTAATACTAATTTAACTTAAATACATGTTTTATCTTTGTTTTATCTTATCTGTATAATTTGTAATGTTTTTAGTATATTATGGCTTGCAACAGTTTTAGCTCCAAATATTATCCCTCTGCTTCAGAACATTCCACAGGTCATGGGGCAATCTTAATGGTGGAGAGGACATATATGGACTGAACAGAACTGAAAGCCAATTAGAATATATATTTTCACCAAAGAATAGAAAAGCGTTAAGTGTTCATTTATAATTTATTTCATCAAGCTCAATTTAAACTTTTACGTCTACAAGAAAAAGAATCAACATCAAAAACAATCATAAGCACGAAATAATTCAACTTCAAGAATCATGTGAGTTTACTTATACGGTTATGCCAATTATAGTTGTATATCTGTGGTATATGTAGTTGTAGATGTTGTTGCTATGGTGGGTGTAGCAAGGGTGGTGCATATAACAGTACTCTACATCTGACTGTGGAGGCTGCATTGGTAGATGCATGTAGTACATGATATTGTAACTGTAACACTGAGAAAGTTGGTGTTGGTGGGTGTAGTACTAGAACTTGTGGTTGAGAGTTTAACAGTTCCTATATAATTATTTGTTGTTTCAAACTAGGGTCCTCAGCATAATGACAATGCTTTATCTTAAGTGTAAAATAAATTTATCTCCGTCACCATCACTCTCTATCCATATATTTTAAATGTACACTACCAAATGGAAGGATTTGTTGTCCACTCACTAATGACCCTCTAATGAGTAAATAAAACCAGAAAAGTTTAGCACAGAAATTCAGAATGGTCAAAGTTATTGTCAACTGTTGTGCGTTTGTCATGCAAAACTTTGTAAGAATTTCATGTAAAGGTTGGGTCATTATTATTACTTTTGGTGTCAACTTGGTGTATCTGAGGTGGAACACATCATATTTAGATGTCCTTGATATAACTAGGCTCTAATGTTCTTAGTGATCCAGTTCCTGTATGCGGCCACGTGTGTGTAGACTGCTGGAATACCAACCACCCCACACCGTTTGTCCTTTCCACGGGACACGATACCAATCTGAGCACAGGAAGAACACATTAAGTTGGGCACATGAATGATACGCACATTAAGATCAGCACACAAAAGGAACATTTGACGCTTTATTTTTCTTTTTGCTTAATAACATAAAACTTGCATCAAAATATCTCATTAAATGAATATTTGGTGATTTGGTGATTATTTTGAAGCTGTAATAAATAATTGTGGACACCCTATAATTATAATAGATGGATCTGTACATACATTACTCATACCTATAATGAGCATGTTATTAAGTAGATAATTTACTCTCCAGGTGAGGTATTCTTTGCCTTACATCCATCTGGGAAGCAAACGTCTACAATATACTGATAACATCCGACCGTGTTTTTTTCTTTATGTTCCAAGTAGTGCTATGGAGACTTTTTGGCCTCGTACTAGTTTCTCTGTATTTTGTACGAATAGTGTTTATGGACAATCACCAATAACCTCATGACTGATCGAAAAGAAGCGGCATTAACAAGACTAAACATTTTCTGTGGAGAGAAAAAAGGCCAGTGTTACGTTATTTTGAATGTAGTTTGTAAGTGAGACTCACCAGTAGTGGGTTTGACCCCCTGAGTACCAGGGGACCACCAGAATCACCTCTACATGAGTCCTGGGCTAATCCACCGAAACAGATCTGAGGAGAGAGAAAAAAGTTGATGGATGATGATTGGAAAGGAAGAAAGGGAGTGAGTGCCCAAAGGATGAGTCGTGACAGTGAGGAAGTAGGTAAAGAAAGAAGAGGTAATATAAGGAAAAACACAGAAACCATAGTATAAAGTGACATGTGCAGGTTCCTATTGATATACAGCAATACTCCAGACGACATGAGTTTAATTCTCAGACAATCTATTGGGGTATTCATCATTGCTACCCGACTGTGGCCGTCTAGGAGTACTGGTAATGTTATGTTGCCTTCATGAGTGTGAAGCGTTTGAATAATAACCCTTGGAGTACTGTACATACGTGGGTCTTTCCTGTAGCGAAAAACAAATCAGAATGGAATACTGAAGTGGAATTACGCAGCCAATTGCTTAAGAAATTGTGGGTTATTTCATCGGGTTTCTATTGATAGCATCTTTTTAGTAAATAATTTTGCTGTTGAGAGGGAGAGAGAAGAGATAGGAACGTGTTTTTACGATAAGGATTATTATAAGAGTATCGTATTAACAGAGTTATCAAGTGTGTTTTTGGAAGGATTCCCTTCTAATTGCCATGAGTCCCAGTTTTGAGAATCGTAGCTGTGCACAAGCCATTTATGTGAAGTAGGAGTTACCTTCCTGTATCATTAGTAAGGCTACATGTCCCACCTCGGATGGTCTGTTTGCATTTCAATCATATTCATGTCATATAAAATGAAGAGGTGAAAAATGTCAGAGATTACACTTGAAAATATAATATTATGTGAATATTCTAGCGACGATATTCACAAAGTCCGTACCGTGTTGTTTTACTGAGGCAGGTACAGGAGCTTATTTAATAGTTTGTTGTGAGAAGTGAACTGACAAAAGGTCATAGACAGCACAAAGTAAGTTAAGCTATTTATGTAGAACGTTGCTCTTTGAAAGCAATATATGTATATAGACTTTTTACAATGAAAAAAAGCACACATAAAGATAATTCACAACAGTACTATTATTAAAGTTATTCAAACTGAAATGATGATATTGAACATTACCTGTTCTGGGAGAAGTGTGTTGTTATAATGAGGGTTGCATGTGCCTTTGTTGACGAATGGGAGGCTGGCTTTTTGTAAGACAGAGGCTGTCTGACCCGTCTCAGTCAGCCCCCAGCCTGCTACCTCTGCCTGACGTCCCCCCAGCAACCCCTCCACTTGTGCACCAGCGGGAGGCAGACACAGTGGCTCCACGTAGCCTATGGGGTTTAACAGAGTGACATAGAATAGTGTACATGCTGTGAATGTGAACAGACATATCCAATATCATTAATTATTTTGTACACTCGTGCTACATAATTTCTGACCAACAGGTATGATCTCCACGTCTCTTCCGTTCATATCTGAATTTCATATTAAAAGATATATTAGTGACTACTTTAATTATCAAAACACACGACAAATTTTATGCTTTTCCAGATCTATACCTTAATATAATATTTTAAGGTACGGAAACCTTATATGTGGATACCTTATTATGTGTTAATAGTACATTTTTTTTAAATTAATTGCGCCGTAGCGTCAATAAAAAAAGGCAGGCAACAATACATACGGGTAGACGGGACCCATGAAAATCCATTGACTACAACCACACACACACACACACACACACACACACACACATCACGAAAACATAACAGAATGAAGCACAAGCATACAGACAAATATTTACATTATGACCTACTTAAATCCACCAAAACGAGGGTGGCGTAGTAGTTCCTCCAGAACCTGATGGTTCAGTAGGTGTCGACAAACCACATCAAGTGGCAGGCCCCGGGGCAGCAAGTGTCGGACAGTGGAGCAGGCTAGGCAATAGTTCTCTATAGTGTTAGCACGAGGCCCTCGACACAAGCGACACTCAGTGAAGAGAGGCTCACCCTGCATCCCAGTAACTTGCCATGGTGGCCGGTAGCCAAGCCTCAAACGAACAAAAACTACATTGTGCCTCCGAACCATGAGGCCTCGACGACGGTAGGAATATTTGTGATGGTAGACAGGCTCGTAATGGGTGATGGAGATGCTGAAGGGCCTCTCTGCATCCCTGCGTCGCCGTACGGGGAGGAGAGCGGCGGAGCAGACTTTAGAGAGGTAACATGTCAGTGAGAGAGGACGTCCAACACCACGAGGAGGCAGATGGCAGGCTTCCTTTGCGAGTCTGTCAACTGTACCATTGTGACGTAAACCTACATGGGATGGCACCCATAAAAATTTGACTGTCAAGTTACGATGACGCAATAAGGCCATAAAGATAAAATCTGCTGAACAACAGTAGAGTGTGTGGGCTGAACACTAGAGAGGGAATGAAGGGCAGGTTGGGAGTCACAAAAAATGGCAGCATTCACTTCACGTTCACAAATTAGACTAACAGCATCCAGTATGGCATACAGTTCACACAATGTTGAGCTAGAGTGGTTACAGAGACGACGACCAACCCAGTCCCCCGGAGGTGATTCCAGGTCAGTTGAGAAAACGGCACAACCTGCTGTACCATCCACCTGCAATGAGCCATCAGTGTGGAAGCAGTATGGATCTGTGATGGAGGACGTCACTGTTTCTATCTGTTCCAGAGCCAACTGCCGCTGTAGAGAAGGCAGTTCCGACTTGGAAGTAGGTGTGAAGCTCACATCAAGTGTTGGTAGCATCCAAGGAGGGGGCCCTGTGGGGACGTCTGCAACCATTATATCTATATTAAGACTACGGAGCATAGAGGAAACAGACCTTATAAGAGTACATCCAGCAGGCAGTATGGGAGGGACATGGAAGTTTGGTCTAAGAGAAGTCCTGACTAACCGATAGTAATGGGGTGAAACATGTGCGAAATTGAGGCACTTGACAGTGAAGCAAGTATCATTACAATAAATTCTCTCGATTAATTGGGGAAGACGCAACTCACGCTGCATGTTCACTATCCTGGTTGACATTGGACAGCCGAGAATTATTCTCATTGCTCTATTCTGAAATTTTTCTAAAGTTTCAAGAGTAGCCCTAGGAAGTTGAATCAAAGCAGGGGAGAGGTAATCAACAACTGAACAGATAAAAGCAATATAGATGGTTCTGGCTACTTGGATGGAGATGCCCGAGGAGTTGTTGGTGAGCCATTGAAGTGGAAGTGGTGTAAGGCTGCGATGGAGACGACCCAATAAGTCCTGGACAATGGAATGGTCTTGAGGTCTGGCAGGGACAATCGGCCAAATATTGACTGGCGTGCCCAGGTAGCGATACTGGAAACACATGGGAATGACAGTCCCTCCAATGGTGAACACTGGCCAAGCTTGAGGAAGTCGGAGGGTGAATATTCTGCTCTTATCTGGTGAGACAATAATGCCACAGTGAGAGGATGCCACAGAGAAGGAGTCAAGAAACTGCTGGAGATCCCTTGGTGAGGTAGAATGAACACAGATATCATCAGCATAGCACGTAATTGTAGTTCCAGGAATATCAGGGAGAGAAGTGAGCAGCCGATGCATCAGAATATTAAATAACAATGGGCTGAGAACACCCCCTTGAGGCGTACCAAGATGAAAACTTCGTAAAGGACTGAGCAAACCACTGAATAACACACGGGAGGTCCTGTTACTCAGGTAACCCCAAATCCACCGTAATAGATTACCCTTTATCCCAAAGTCATCCAGTTGATCCAAATTGACGTCTCTATTAGCAACATCAAAGGCACTTTGAAGGTCAATGAAGGCCACCACACTGTCCCTGGAAAGGTGAGAGTACAGGTCGACTAGTCAGTGATGTGTGCTCCGCTGGGGAAGGAAACCAAACAGCCATGGAGAAAGGTGACCCTGCAATCTGTACATGAGACGATTGAGTAAGATTCTCTCCATAACCTTACAAAAACAGGAAATGAGGGAAATAGGCCTGAACTTCGCAGGGCCGGGCTTAGGGATGGGTATTATTGTGCTGCTGGTCCAGACTCATGGTACACAACCATCACGAAGACAAAGATTGTACAGTCAAAGTAAAGGGTTCCCAGGAACTTGTTGAAGTAGGCGCAGCACAGCATAAGTAATACCACCATCACCAGGGGAAAAAGCTCTACCCTGGGATAGAGCACGATGCAACTCCTCCTGTTATCTCCTCTGCATTATCATCATCATCTTGAAACAGAGCAGACATTAGACGTAACTGATGGACAGCAGCACGGGAAGCGAGTGCATCTTGTATGTGGATAGGTAGACTGGCTGGGGTAGATTGTTCTGACCAAGCATCGACAAGTTGTTGGGCATAGTCGGCGGGAATGTGATGATGAGCAGTGGCCGGTTTCTTTTTAACAACCCAATGGATGAGGTGCCACATAGAAGCCACACCTGTTTGCTTGTTGATGCTGTCTGTGAACCGCTGCCAAGACTCAGTGTGAGCACACTCCTGCAGGGCGACTAAAGCGTCTCTAGACATCTGGAAACGATGGAACAGGTCAGGGGTTGGGTTGGCTTTAAACAATAGGCCATCACGTTCAGCCTCCTCCTTTGCCTACTGTATACATGCATCCAACGTCCGGGAGTGGGCAGCATGGCGATGCTGGAGGTGTGGCTGGGATACATATAGCCTATAAAAGTCATGAGTAGCAGATACAAGATACAACTGTTCAGCTGATGACATGTCAAATGTAGGGAATACATGGGCCATAAATAACATGTAAGTCGGGCAATATTTAGGGGGCATAGCAATACACAAACGAGTGGCTGAAGCACTCGACCCAGCAGGTAGAGAATAATGAAACCGAAGAGCGATGTGATCAGAGAATAAGTCTGGCAAGGAAGAGCACTGGACCTGAGATGCCATCAGGCCAGATGAGAGGATGTAATCCAGAGTACCTCCCCGGCAATAAGTGGCACCGCCAGTGTCCTAGCGCGTCAGATGATGCTTGCGGATATATGAAAGGAGACGAACACCATTACGATTAATAGAGCCAAAACCATCACCCAAATCAGAAAGCCGAGCATTAAAATCTCCCATATACACCATACTACACACTGTTGGAGAAGGAAGAGCCTCAAGAGTGAGTCTAGCTGGGGCAGAATAGACATTACATAATAGGAGTACTCTATTCCCAGGTAGAACCTCAAATAGCTGAAAAGTCATGTCAGGATCAGTGGAGGTACGGAAAAGGCGATGTGGCAAGGAGCTATGTATGTAAGTCAGGAGACCATTCCTTACCAGATGAACATATGGCACATAACCTGAGAGAGGAGGAGTTTGCCCAGCAGCGAGCGGCCGTCATAGAAATGCTTCCTGGAGAAAAATAACACTGGATGATGATGAAAAACTTAGGCCTTGAGTTGGGTGAGCTTAGCATAACTGGTGATACCACATACATTCCAGGAGATGATCTCCAGCCGGCAATCACTAGCGAACTCTGTATTTGCAGCCAGAGCGGCAACCAGCCCATCAATCCTGGCTTCAAGGGCAGAAAAGCGGTTCCGAGAGCCGTACATCATGCCATGAGGATAGCAACAGACTTGAGGAGGGCCAGGTCTGGAGACGAGGCAGGGCTGGTAGGAGGAGCAGACTCGGGAGGTGGTGGTGGCGGTGGTGGAGGCGGGGCAATAGTAGTGACACGAGCCTGGACCTGACGTCGAGTACATAAATGCCACACGTTAGCCCCTGGCTAAAGGCATCGTGGACACTTCCATCGAGACGTATCTTCAGGAGGTGAAGGCTCAGAGGTGGAGGCAGCAGCTGGAGGCAGCAGGACGTCTTCGAATCATGGTCGGCGGCACACCATGCACACTTCAGCCTGGCAGAACAGTACCGGGAGATATGCCCAACTCCCCAGCACCTGTAGCACCAATGCTGGTCATTATGAAGTTTCCTCACCTCACACGGTGGAAGACAGGGGAGGAAATCAAAGGAAATATAATTTGGAGGTGGATCGGGTTGACTCCAGACAACGACAATACGGCTAATGGGGGAACCATCTTGGAAAAAACGACGGGCAGAGTACACACCAGGGTATCCTTTGGCAAGTTTCGGGTCAACATTAATAGGAAAACGGGTGAAGATGTAGCTGGGGAACTTACGAAGCCTGTCGGGTGAGTCTTAAAGAATGAGAGGCAGAGACAAAAATTCACCAGCCTTCACTCTATCAATGATGTCCTCACCCTTTCTAGAGATGTAGACAAACCGGGAGGTGACAGCAGCCATCTTCACTTCAGCCAGTTCACACTGCAGCTGGAAGGCCCTGTTGACATCAGACAACCAACGCAACTTTGTGTCCGTAGATGTGTTCCAAGAGAAGGAGAGTTTGACATAGGCATTTCTTGGGGCAAAAGCAGGAAGGTTGGACGAGGGCAAGGAGTTGGTATACAAAGAAGAAACACCACGTTGAGGCAGAGAAAGTACGTCATGCACAGCTGAAGCACCCTTGGCAGTCTTGTCAGTTGGAGGCAAACAGTCTACACCATCGGAATCATGCAAAGAGTCGGACGAGGCATCAACGGGTCGCTTGGTAGAGGTTGAGGAGGGGGAAGGCTGCAACCTGAGCTGCAGAGTGACCTAGGAGAGGGGGGGGGGAAGGTTGCGAGAAGGCAGCTCAGGCCATTGATCCTCGATAGGAGACTCATCCTCCTCCGACATGGCCAGGAAGCCACATCCGAATCCGCGCTCTCCATCAGGCCAGGCAAGGCCTAGATGGGAAGCGAACAACTGAACACACACGAACACACGTACATACACACACAGAACCACAATAAAACAAACAAACAACAATACCACAAACAGCAAAACCACAAAAAAACGAGATAGAAAATATAAACAACCCCTATAACACCACAGACACAACAACACACAAACAAGGACGTAGAGAAAAGACAAACAACAAGACAAACAACAACACAGGCAGAGCGCCAGGAACACGTCTTTACTCCAGGAAGGTTGGGGTGAGACTGTGTTAATAGTATAGGATACCTTATACCTTAATATTATGTATTAAGAGTATGACCTGCATCTGTCCATGATTAGTTCAAATACTACCTGGTCAGAAAATTTGTATCACGAGTGTAGAGTCACGAGCACAAATAAGTATACAGCTTTGGTTGAAGCTTTGAACAATCCAATTCACCAATGAACTAATTCTAATGGAAATCTTTTTATGCATTTCTTGACTGTCTCTAGGTATTTAAAGCACACTTGAATACTTATTTGTGCTCGTGAATTTGTATACAAATATTTTGTCATGTCCAGGTGTAGTGACCGGACCAGACACACAGATAAAGGCAAATCTCGAATCTGGACCAGTGGGGTACCCCTTTGGCTCATTTGTAGAGTTATGGTCTGACGTCGGTCTGTTACCGGGTTCGATTCCCAGCGGATACGCCCTGGGATATTTAAGAGATCAATTTCTAGTTACCACACAGGTGGATCCGAAACACCGGGTTGTTCCAGTGGTAGTGTTCTCCCCTCACGCCTAGTTGACCTGAATTCGAAATTCGTCATTGTACGTAAACCTAAGTATGGATTTAATTATAAATCTATATGACCTAGTTAGGGTGCTAATCTGAATTATTTATTTAGTATAACCCCTGAACGGTGATTAGATAATTGATTTTTGGCACACGTAGGCGGCGGGAAATGGGCGGGATTGCAAACAGGCTACGACTGAAAGTGAATATTGGTGGTTGATGAGGCAGGAGTTCTATCAGTCAGTCAGCACAACGAGACAACATACACACTTGACCTAAGATCGTGAACAAAGGAAAATTGCTTGTGAAACTCATTATGTTTACTGGGTTTTTACCATTCAATGAAGCCTTCTTGTTCAGCCTGATGAGAGCAATGTCATCACTGACTTGAGTCCGGGTATCGAAGTCAGGGTGTAGGATGACCTGTTCTGGGGTGAAGTCTTGAGTGGGTGGAGCACAGGTGCTTCCAGAACAGTCCTCCGTAGAGCTTAGATTGTATTCACCCAGTCTCACAACCTCCCTGCCAACAAAGGTAGAATTGTTGTTAAAATTTTGCTGACACACACACACACACACACACACACACACACACACACACACTTATAATGTCTCACAAAAATGTCATTGAACACCCCCTTGTGGTTATTATGTGCGAGAGAGCTATTAACTACAATGCGGTTTTTGTGTGACAATTAGATCATTTCACGGTGTGGCTTTATAATAATAGGTGATATTAATCATAGCGTGCACCCTCAGATCTAACTGATATTGATCACTGACATTGTGGTTACTCTTGTACAGATTCCATTATTCATAACGAGGGCTCTCTATATTTTTGTATAGTAATCAGTCATATTATGGCTACAGTAATTTAATGCAGGTTACATTACTCACAGTGTGGCTCCCAGGGTGTAAGTTTGGTGGATACAGTGGGCTGCTGTGAGAACATATTGCTCTGTGATGAGGGTTCCACCACAAGCCCAGAAAGGGTCGGTCCTTGCTGTGAGGGAGAGAACATTATCGTACTTGATTAATTGTTTCTTATGTATACCGCACTTTGTATTTTGTAGAGTTATTGATACCCAATTATCTAAATACAGTATATTTCAGTAGTGGTCATTTTTTACCTTTTGAACGTTAAGTGTAGCATAGGTTCCTTAATAATAGTGTCGGGTGAAAGCATCCATCGTCAAATCCAACGTGACTATACATTATGTGATTGGTAGTGCCACCGCAGTCTTCATTATTTTATCCTTTATACACTCTGGGTGCAAAAGGATTAATTAAATGACACGGTAGAGTCATTTTGTAAATTTATACTTTACTAACATTACACAGCAAAATATCGTAACTAGAAATGCATTTAGGCAAGGATGCACTGTATTGTCACCTATAACTGGTACAGATCAGCGTCGTCAGTTCTCTTTTTCATTGTACTTTCGAATATCTGGGAGAGTACAAACTATGTAGTAGGTAGAACCTCTAGGATGAAAATACTCACAGTTGTACCCCAGTACGGCGGTCCAAGGCAACTCTTTTAACTCGCTATCCTCTCCATTGACAACCAATGTATCAACCGACTGTCTAGCCACTCGCGATGCTCGTCTACATTTGGAGGGCAAGAGAGATTCCCCAGTACCGGGGTTTTGTGTGGTTCCGATGGTGATGGGGTCGGTGGGTGTAGTGTCTGTGGTATCCCCTATTACATCAGAGCAACACACCTAAGGAAAGATTAATGTTGTATTTGATGAAGAACTGTCAATAGTGTATATTATCGGTTGATGAATTAGACTTACCAGTATGAAATAATGCAGCCATGTTGTGTTTCTACAAATTGTCTTACAGTGGTTGGGCAGGGGTGTGTGAGAGGAGCTGGTGTGCTTGTAAAGGGCCACTGACAACTCCAAACTATGACTGGAAATAAACGACTTTACCCGATAAGGAAAACTCGACAGCCGTATTGTTCGTCACTGTAGGTTATCAGCTTTATCTTTCAGTGATTCAATGTTCGTGTCACGCTACAATTTAAAGAATACCTAACTGAGAGAGAGAGAGAGAGAGAGAGAGAGAGAGAGAGAGAGAGAGAGAGAGAGAGAGAGAGAGAGAGAGAGTGTATCAAGAATGCTTAGGTGTGTGTGTGTGTGTGTGTGTGTGTGTGTGTGTGTGTGTGTGTGTGTTTAATCTCAGTCAGGACTTACTTGAATGTTCCCACGAAGATTGCTACAAGACGCCCGGCGTATCTTTTGCCGGAGTTCCTTCGTCGGATTTGTAAAGAATTGTTGGTAGGTTCTACAGGATCTTAGAGGCGTACACATCTGGCCAGGCCGACACCTAGAAGCTGAAAAGTGATGGAGGAAGGAAGACCAGTTTCAATACTAAAGTGATGAGAATAATGTTATTGTAGGCTATAGGTGTTTTTGTGATTGTAGTCAGATGCATTATTAAACACACTCATACTGCTTTGTACACTCAACCTGTTTTACTCTCTCTCTCTCTCTCTCTCTCTCTCTCTCTCTCTCTCTCACAAAAAAAAAAAAAAAAAAAACTCACCTTGTCTAGCCAGTCTGCTGGCATCCACTGTCACCACCACCACCACCACAACCACCACCACCACCACCACCATTGCCCATTTTGTGATCATTGTTTCCTGTGGAATATAGTAACACATTTAATTATTTAGTACAGACATATGAGTACTCGATCTTGCCGGTTAAATAAAAAAAAGAGAGTACAATATGTCACAACCTTAATTTAACTGTCCTATGTTGGGATGAGTAGTGGTGTTAACCCCTATCATCCCAGTGTACTGACTTATCATCAGTATATCGACTCCCTCCAGTATTCCTGGTACTTTCTTACATCTATTGTCCCCAGCACCGTTCAGTATGTTCCTTGTAAAATTATGCTTCTGATCGAGTTGCTTAAAGAGGTCAAAATACATCCCCTTGAATATCTGTCGGAAACAAGCAAAGATACAATCAATCCAAATTTCAAGAAAGCATAATTTTTTTCTTCGATAGTGATACCTATTAATAACTAATATTTATATGTATATAAGAACATAAAAACCAAAGTATTAATGTTATTGCAATGGGAACCTTTTTTTTCAGAGGAGTTCTTTCAATATTACCATAGGTTCTCTGTTGTTAATTAAATGTTAACAGTATTTGTTGTATAAACTGTTGTTAATTAAATGTGTACGGTATTTGTTGTATAAACTGTTGTCTCACTCAATTTGTACATGAGATTGAGATCTTAATTTGGTTTAGGATTATCATACCTTGCACCATAATTTGAATACATTCCTTCAATGGTAAATCATTACATGGCAGGTGAAATTTATGTCAATATTGGAACAGTGCTGGCACCTCCCGCTGAGTATATTTCTCTCGCTTCTTTAGTTGTGTTATCAGATGAAACAGTTTCCATCCACGGCCTAGTCAGTATTGGCCTTGTTGCCATTAAGCTCCACACCATCGTGACCACAATCCACCAACCAAACGTGTGTAATGAACCGGGTTTTGGTAACATTGTTTCCCTCTGGGCACTTCTCGATGGTGTGGACGGACCTTTTACATGTACACAATAAAATGAACACAACATTCCAACAGACTTGTGCAAATTATGCAATGCAGATCCAGTTATATCACCACCTTGCGATAATAATAAAACACAGGTATTTTGTCACTGTACCATGCCTTAATTTTATATTCCTTGTATTATGTAGTTAGCATTTGGTGTGATGTCTTCTGGATGACATTATTCACTTAGGTGTACCCAGCAAAGATTGATAATTGAAAAAGTTCACAGCCTTATAAAACAGTTATAAAGAAAAGTTGGAGAAGCTAAACCTGTTCTCTCTTGTATTATTTACTGTTACGAGGACTTAACATTGACAGATAAATGTATAAAGACCGAACACGCTCCTACTGTTTCAATTTGCATTTATTTTCAAGGTGGAAGACACTTTTCAAAATTTATCGCTGAAAGAGTACAGCCACGTTAAATATCATGTCATTCGTGCAGAGGTTAAAAGAAGTTACGGTTGCAACATTGAAGCGCATTTGAATTAACGGCAAGTTAGTGAGCCACAACGTAGTCAGTAAAGTTTCAATAATATGATTTTATAAAGTAAGTTTTCTTACATATCACAGTCGATTAATGACAAGGACCTATGCTTATATCAGCTATCGTTCAGGTAATAGCTTTAAAGATTCACGTATGTCTTAAGAGGGTGCGGGAATAGGGGGACAGGCTTGTGGGAGGGTTTAGGGGGGTGCGGGAGTAGTGGGGACAGGCTTGGGAGGGAGGGTTAGGGGGGGCAGGAATAGGGAACAGGCTTTCTACCAACCCCAAGCCTGTCCCCCCCGCACCCCCCCCCAAGCCTGCCCCCTACTCCCGCACCCCCTTAACCTGGAATATTGGTGATAGTAACAGCATTATAAGTATTATACAAGAAAGAAAGTTACCAGATGTGTCCGATTTCCACTGACAACTGCACCACGCAACGCTCTCGTCTGGTGTGGTGGTGAGATGCCTGACACGGGTTACTTTATGAAGATGGACCAAGAGCCGGGGATGGTTGCTAGATATCACATTACAATTTACTTGTTCATAAGACAATCGTGAAAAGCGGTGCCACCCTACCATATTTTACAGTATTATGATTCCAGTACAAATCATTGGATCACCATTCTGACTTTGTTTCCCGTTGTCAATGTAGATATTATCACTTCATAGCAAATTGTAACTTGTCGTACTACATTTCAGCGTGTTGGCAGCATTTTCTAGGAAAGATATCACTCATTTCCACCAAAGTAGGAAGTAAAATAGAAACGCTAGGAAAATTCTTTCTTATGTAACAGCACCTAATCAGCTTCTATTGGCACTAGCACTAAATATTCACATTTCTCTCCATATGTCGACATGAATACAGTTTCCAGAACTTTGTGCTAATTCCTATTGTAATAATAATAAAAAGTCTCAATTTCCTTGTTCAGATGCAGTAAAAATTATGCGCCTTTTAATTTTTGAAAATATTTAAGAGACATGCTTTATCAAAATGGGTTTGTGAATGTACAGTACAGCCATAGTCAAATGAATTCACTCATCTTTCTTTATTCCTTGCACGTGAGTATACAGTCATAGTCAATAGAAATTACCCATCCATTTTTGTCCCTTACATTTGACTCGTTCCTATATGCCCGACTTGATGTAACCATCTTTGCTTGTTTTACATTAAGGGGAACACGTACCTCTTTTTGGTAAATTGGAGGGCTAGTAATTCCTCCAAACTATCCCAGGAAACAAGTCGCCTTTATGTTAATAATAAGGGATCTGTTTCGTTATATAGTTTGAAGGATTCAGTAGCTCTCAAATTGACTAAAAAGAGGTGCTCACCTTAAGGGTTTATGAGAAAAGAAGAGAAAGGTAGTAGGAAAGATATCGAGGGTGAATAGGATTGAGTTTACACAGGACGTAGAGTTCAGGAGTTGTTGAAAGAGGATTCGTAGGAGTCGCAGTGGGAGAGAGAGTGGGAGAGAGAGTTGCCAAGTTTCGCTGTGTGAGAAAGGTCACGATTTGTACACCAAGTTATATAAGTTGTGTACCTTGTAGCAGGTCTTCCTCCAGAATAGATTTATTCAGGAATTATTATTGAAAGATATTGGATTTTGAGTGTTAGGAGAAACAGGTTTTGGTTGCTTTCTTATATCAGGTTATTCCTTCAATAGAATATTTCTTTTACATCAGGAGAAAATCCCCGTCTTGTTTCGGATTATTAGAGAAGGTGAATGTCTCAGAGTATATCGTTGCTTATTTAACCAATTTACCATTTTGCGGAAGATATGTATAAATACATTCCATTTCACTAACTTGTTGTGCTATCGACCACAAATGTCCTCTTCGTACCGCTCACTGATTTCTAATTTATTTGTAGTGTCACCTTAGCATTTTATCTGTGCGATAGACACCTAAACGCTCTACGATTCCTCAGTATCAGTTTCCTGTTTCTGTCTCTTACAGAAGAAGTAATAACCGGACCTGCCCTCACCACACTGGTATCAAACGGTGTGGTTGTCTCCAAGTAACTGTTTGACCCAGACTTTCTCCTAGTACCTACCAACCTACCTGTCTGCTTGTCTCTCCTCTGGCTTACATCTCATCCTACATAATTATACCCGTCGTCTGACATATTTGTAAGTTTATATTTTACAATAATTCTTGTGTAATTCTCATACATGTATTCCTTAATGTTTTTACCGACCCCCCCTCCCTGTAGGGGGATTTTGCCTATAGTGATGGGAGCAATACCTTAAGGTTTTTGCGCTCCTTCGGCGATTTATGACCTTGCTGTTGCTGCACATAATATCAATCAATCTGCCGGTCCCTTATTTCTATTTCCTCTTGTATCCTTCTTTAACTTTGTGTAATCACACCTAAGGTGAAGTCATTTGTTTCCTGCATAGATCAAAGGAGTCAGTAGTAGTCTCTAGTTCACAAATAGTAGTTTACTTCCTTCAGAGCTAATTATAAAATACACAGAGATTCTGGGACTTATGAATGACACCAACGTATGTACCCGTTTGGAGGAAGGTAAGTAAATCCCTAAGGGTAAACTAAATAAAGCTGATTGTGTGTCGTACTGTATATGTACAGTCGGACTCAGGAATTCATATACACCACTGTGACATCAAGGGTTTATAACAACTAGAAAATTGAGTGCATTAATTTCCTAATACCAAAGTTTCCTAGTTATATTATTTGGCTAATATTTGAATCAGTCAGCAGAATAATCCTTACAGCATGTGCAGAATGAAGACCCCTGTTATCCAATGCTCTGTGTACGAATTCCTGAGACCGACTGTACACTCTCATCAAAAAGCATTCACATCGAAACAATATGGCATTATTGGCGAATCATTGTGTTACTTTACTGACACGCCTTCATATTGTTGGTACTCCTGCAGTTCACATACCATCACCACGAAAAGTTTTATTGTGATTCAAATAATTATCAGTTTACTCATAATAAGCCAATTGACTGAAACCTGTTTGACGAAATTAAGCACCATTTAATCCCTATATGTCAAGCCACTCCTCTGGCCTGTCAGATCTTCCTTCCACTTTCCTTATGTCATAGCTACATTCATTCTCCCTATCTTTCTTCAACTTTCCCTATTTTCTTTCTATTTCCTTCCTGCTTGCTGTCTCACCTCTCTATCACCTTTTTCTGGCGCTATATGACCTCGCTGTTGCGGAGCCTAATATCAATCAATCAATCAATCAATCTGGCCTGTCATGTTCTCTAAGAAGCATTACTTTGCGTGAATACAAATGACATACAAGTAGAGGTTATGTGTATAAAAGCACATTCCATCCATTTTCAAATCTTTATGTAACAGTATTTAATGTGTGATGATTAGAAAATGTTGGCAACTCACAGTCACGATTACCAACCCAAACGATAATGCTGCCCATGTGACTTAATTAATGTTCACTTCCAGAAACATGGTGACCAAGTGGACTGATACTTTTTGCTGAGAGTGTACAGCCACAATCAAATATCCACCAACACTTTCCTTCCATCGTAGTCAATATCTTGGTAATAAAGAACAACACATGTATAATTTTGCAGTACCTCATAATAATAATTGAGAGGGTTGAGTTGACGTAAGGTGTTGTATGATTATATTTTGATATAATATTGATATATTTGCACGACGGAAGGAAACTGTTGGTGGATATTTGATTGTGGCTGTACCAGTGATGGGTGGTGACTAAATTTTAGACTTTCTCTTGGAAGTAAGATTACTACAGTCATAGCCAGAGGAAAATATTGTTTCACTCGTTAACCTTTCTTCATTTTGATAAAGAAAAGCTCTTAAGGGGGAGCGGGAGTAGGGGACAGGCTTGGGAGGGGGTTTGGGGGGTGCGGGAATTGGGAGACAGGCTTGGGGTGCGTAGAAAGCCTGTCCCCTATTCTCGCACCCCCCCTAACCCCTCCAAAGCCTGTCCCCCTACTCCTGCACCCCCCAAAATTCCCCCAAGCCTGTCCCTTACTCCCGCACCCCCCTAACCCCCCCAACCCTGTCCCCTATCCCGCACCCCCTTAAATCTTTGATAATTATTATATTATATATACTTTTGATTTCCCTAAAACACAATGACAACTATAAGACTGTAGTTATAGGTTCTTCAATTACTGAGAAGTATTAAAAACAAAACGTATTAGTGATGTCTGTAAAGTATTCCCCCTCTCTTCTCCAGGCAAACCCATGTGCCCCTTGTGAGCAGGGGAATACAAATTTTGATCTTAATTCTTTAAATTACGTAGTACAGCCATAGTAAGCATATAACCTCTTTTCATACCGTGCTATGATTCATGATAAGTAGAGAATATATTAGGCAAATGCCTTTACAGAATGGCACTGCACCTCCCATCTAGGTTTGCATTTACTGAGCGAATATTTAGATAGGAGCCATAACCGATACCTCTACACCAACCCGTACAAAATATTAAATTATATACTATGTACAGCCATGGCTGATAGTGGTGGACCAGGGTCCAAGGAGTGTTAGAGAGCAACTTGACAGAGTTCGAACAAGTGAATTTTCCAAACCATTCTCAACGTTGAGAGAGGTTTAGAAGACTCACTTTTTCGAACTCTGTCCAGACTAAGCAGGGTTTATTCTAAGGAAAATTTACAACTGCACAAACTCAGATGCGAGGCCCGAACGACCTAAACCAGTGGTTCCCAAACCGGGGGGCGCGGCTTTATGATTTATGTAATATGCATGATTGCATTATATGGTAAGTTTAATGAAAATAAAAATATGTTCTGGTCAGCTATCAGTGACTTCTATTGTGGTTCCTTCCTAGTTTATGACACCCTAGCCATACAATTTCAAACAAAGTACAAAGTTACAACTGCACAAATCTGGATTTACAACTGCACATTTTGAATTTACAACTGCACAAAAGGGGTACAACTGCAAGTTAGAATAAACCCTCTGTCCAGTGACTCTCCAAGACTCCTTGGACCCTGTTCCAGCAATATCAGCCATGGCTGTACCATGGTTTGAAACCATTATAAAACAAAATTATACATTACAGGTAACTTCATGTATGTAAAGAGAGATTGAAGGAAAACGAATTAGGGTAGTTTGGAAAACCCCATGAGAAGCTCTACCAACAGTAAGAGTTTCACCAACGAGCCGAACAGAAGATGACTTGAAGATTAACAGTGGAACCAACTTGCAGTCCCTCCTTCACGAACATTTTCAAGAAATAACACACATAAATGATTGCGTATTTCTGTTATCAGAGAAAAACAGAGAAACCAACCAACCGAACAAAACATATAACACGAGTCTCACCCCAACCTTCCTGGATTAAAGACGTGTTCCTGGCACTCTGCCTGTGTTGTTGTTTGTGTTGATGTTTTTCTTTTTTCTACATTCTTGTTTGTGTGTTGTTGTGTCTGTGGTGTTATAGGGGTTGTTTATATTTTCTATCTCGTTTTTTTTGTGGTTTTGCTGTTTGTGGTATTGTTGTTTGTGGTTTATTTGTTTTATTGTGGTTCTGTGTGTGTATGTTCGTGTGTACGTGTGTGTTCAGTTGTTTGCTTTCCATCTAGGCCTTGCCTGGCCTGATGGAGAGCGCGGATTCGGATGTGGCTTCCTGCCTGGAGGCCGACTTGGCCATGTCGGAGGAGGATGAGTCTCCTATCGAGGATCACTGGCCTGAGCTGCCTTCTCCCAACCCTCCCCCCCCTCTCCTCGGTCACTCCGCAGGCCCGACCCCTTGCAGGACTCCGATGGTGTGGACTGTTTGCCTCCGGCTGCCAAGACTTCCAAGGGTGCTTCAGCTGTGCATGACGTACCTTCTCTGCCTCAACGTGGTGTTTCTTCCTTGTATACCAACTCCTTGCCCTCGTCCAACCTTCCTGCTTTTGCCCCAAGAAATGCCTATGTCAAGCTCTCCTTCTCTGGGAACCCATCTACAGACACAAAGTTGCGTTGGTTGTCTGATGTCAACAGGGCCTTCCAGCTGCAGCGTGAACTGGCTGAAGTGAAGATGGCTGCTGTCACCTCCCGGTTTGTCTACATCTCTAGGAAGCGTCAGAACATCATTGATAGAGTGAAGGCTGGTGAATTTTTGTCTCTGCCTCTCATTCTTGAAGACTCACCCGAGAGGCCTCGTAAGTTTCCTAGCTACATCCTTACCCGTTTTCCTATTGATGTTGACCCGAAACTTGCTAGGGGATACCCTGGTGTGTACTTTGCCCGTCGTTTTTTCCAAGATGGTTCCCCCATTAGCCGTATTGTTGTTGTCTGGAGTCAACACGATCCACCTCCAAATGAGATTTCCTTTGATTTCCTCCCTTGTCTTCCACTGTGTGAGGTGAGGAAACTTCATAATAACCATCTTTGGTGCTACAGGTGCTGGGGAGTTGGGCATATCTCCCGGTACTGTTCTGCCAGGCCGAAGTGTGCATGGTGTGCCCCCGATCATGATTCCAAGAAGTGTCCTGTCAGGGGCGAACCATCACGTCCTGCTGCCTCCACTTCTGAGCCTTCACCTCCTGAAGATACGTGTCGATGGAAGTGTCCACGATGCCTTCAGCCAGGGGTTACCGTGTGGCATGGATGTACTCGACGTCAGGTACAGGCTCGTGTCACTACTATTGCTCCGCTTCCACTACCACCACCACCACCACCACCACCACCTCCACCACCTCCCCAGTCTGCTCCTCCTACCAGCCCTGCCTCGCCTCCAGACCTGGCCCTCCACAAATCTGTTTCTACCCTCATGGCACGATGTGCGGCTCTCGAGAACCGCTTTTCTGCGCTTGAAGCCAGGATTGATTTGCTAGTTGCCGCTCAGGCTGCCAATGACTTCAAACTCTCCACCTTGGTCGAGGCTCAGCAGGCCATCATCTCAACTGTCACTACTCTAACCGAAAAGTTGGATACTGTTGCATCTCGCCTTGAAAAGCTTTTCGAGTCAGTCCCTTCTCCTGGTCCATCTTCTTCTCCAGGTCGCTCATCTGCCCCCACTCACCGGACTTCTACCTCCAAATACAGAGTTCACTAGTGATTGCCGGCTGGATGTCATCTCCTGGAATGTATGTGGTATCACCAGTTATGCTAAGCTCACTCAACTCAAGGCCTATGTTTTTCGCCATCATCTCAGTGTTATTTTTCTCCAGGAAGCATTTCCAGGACGGCCGCTCGCTGCTGGGCAAGCTCCTCCTCTCTCAGGTTATGTGCCATATGTTCATCTGGTAAGGAATGGTCTCCTGACTTACATACATAGCTCCTTGTCACATCGCCTTCTCCGTACCTCCACTGATCCTGACATGACCTTTCAGCTATTTGAGGTTCTACCTGGGAATGGAGTACTACAACTATGTAATGTCTATTCTGCCCCAGCTAGACTCACTCTTGAGGCTCTTCCTTCTCCAACAGTGCGTGGTATGGTTTATATGAGAGATTTTAATGCTTGGCATTCTGATTTGGGTGATGGTTCTGGCTCTATTATTCGTAATGGTGTTCGTCTCTTTTCATACATCCGCAAGCATCATCTGACATGCTGGGACACTGGCGGTGCCACTCATTGCTGGGGAGGTACTCTGGATTACATCCTCTCGTCTGGCCTGATAGCATCTCGGGTCCTGTGCTCCTCCGTGCCAGACTTATTCTCTGATCACATCGCTCTTCGGTTTCATTATTCTCTAACTGCTGGCTCAAGTGCTTCAGACACTCACTCGCGTATTGCTGTGCCCCCTAAATATTGCCCGACTTACATCTTATTCATGGCCCATGTATTCCCTACATATGACATATCATCAGCTGAACAGTTGTACTCTGATCTTGTATCTGCTACTCATACTTTTATAGGCTATACGTCTCCAGGCCACACCTCCAGCATCGCCATTATGCCCACTCCTGGACGCTGGATGCACGTATACAGGAGGCAAAGGAGGAGGCTGAACGTGATGGCCTATTGTTTCAAGCCAACCCAACCCCTGACCTGCTCCATCGTTACCAGATGTCTAGGGATGCTTTAGTTGCCCTGCAGGACTGTACTCACACTGAGTCTTGGCAGCGGTTCACGGACAGCATCAACCAGCAAACAAGTGTGGCTTCAATGTGGCACCTCATCCGTCGGGTTGTTAAAAAGACACCGGCCACTGCTCGTCATCACACTTCCGCCGACTATGCCCAACAACTTGTCAATGCCTGGTCAGAACAATCTACCTCAGCCAGTCTACCCATCCACATACAAGATGCACTCACTTCCCGTGCTGCTGTCCATCGGCTACATCTAATGTCTGATCTGTTGCAAGATGATGACGATAATGCAGAGGAGATAACTGAGGAGTTGCGACGTGCTCTCTCTCGGGGTAGAGCTTCTTCCCCTGGTGATGATGGTATTTCTTATGCTGTGCTGCACATACTTCAACAAGTTCCTGGGAACCCTCTACTTCTACTGTACAATCTTTGTCTTCGTGATGGTTGTGTACCACGAGCCTGGACCAGCAGCACAATAATACCCATCCCTAAGCCCGGCACTGTGAAGTTCAGGCTTATTTCCCTGACTTCCTGTTTTTGTAAGGTTATGGAGAGAATCTTACTCAATCGTCTCATGTACAGACTGCAATATCGCCTTTCTCCATGGCTGTTTGGTTTCCTTCCCCAGCGGAGTACACACCACTGCCTAGTCGACATGTACACTCACCTTAACAGGGACAGTGTGGTGGCCTTCATTGACCATCGAAGTGCCTTCGATGTTGCTGTTAGAGACGTCATTTTGGATCAACTGGTTGACTTTGGGATAAAGGGTAATCTATTATGGTGGATTCGGGGCTACCTGAGTAACAGGACCTCCCGTGTGTTTTTCAGTGGTGCTCTCAGTCCTTTGCACAGTTTTAATCTTGGTACGCCTCAAGGGGGTGTTCTCAGCCCATTGTTATTTAATATTCTGATGCATCGGCTGCTCACTTCTCTCCCTGATATTCCTGGAACTACAATTACGTGCTATGCTGATGATATCTGTGTTCATTCTACCTCACCAAGGGATCTCCAGCGGTTTCTTGACTCCTTCTCCGTGTTCTCCTCTCACTGTGGCATTATTGTCTCCCCAGATAAGAGCAGAATATTCACCTGCCGCCTTCCTCAAGCTCAGCCAGTGTTCACCATTGGAGGGACTATCATTCCCATGTGTTCCCAGTATCGCTAACTGGGATCGCCAGTCAATATTTGGCCGATTGTCCCTGCCAGACCTCAAGACCATCCCATTGTCCAGGACTTATTGGGTCGTCTCCAGCGCCGACATATGCCACTTCAATGGCTCACTAACAACTCCTCGGGCATCTCCATCCCAGTAGCCAGGACTATCTATATTGCTTTTATCCGTTCAGTTGTTGATTACCTCTCCCCTGCTCTGATTCAACTTCCCAGGGCTACTCTTGAAACTTTAGAAAAATTTCAGAATAGAGCAATGAGAATAATTCTCGGTTGTCCAATGTCGACCAGGATAGTGAACATGCAGCGTGAGTTGCATCTTGCCCCGTTAGTGGAGAGAATTTATTCTAATATTACTTGCTTCACTGTCAAGTGCCTCCATTTCCCACATCTTTCTCCCCATTACTTTCAGTTAGTCAGGACTTCTCTTAGACCAAACTACGCGATCCCTCCAATACTGCCTGCTGGACGTACTCTTATAAGGTCTGTTTCCTCTTTGCTCCGTAGATTTAATATAGATATAATGGTAGCAGACGTCCCTCCAGGACCCCCTCCGTGGATGCTACCGACACCTGATATGAGCTTCACACCTACTTCCAAGTCGGAACTGCCTTCTCTACAGCGGCAGTTGGCTCTGGAACACATAGAAACAGTGACGTCCTCCTTCACAAATCCATATTGCCTCTACACTGATGGCTCATTGCAGGTGGTTGGTACAGCAGGTTGTGCTGTTTTGTCACCTGACTTGGAGTCACCTCCAGAGGGCTGGGTTGGCCGTCGTCTCTGTAACCACTCTAGCTCAACATTCTGTGAACTGTATGCCATTCTGGATGCTGTTAGTTTTGTTTGTCAACGTGGAGTGAATGCTGCCATTTTTTGTGACTCTAGACCTGCCCTTCATTCCCTCTCTAGTGTTCAGCCCACACACTGTACTGTTGTTCAGCAGATTTTATCGTTTTGGTCCTGCTTGCATCATCGTAACTTGACAGTCAAATTTTTATGGGTGCCATCCCATGTAGGTTTACGTCACAATCGTAGAGTTGACAGACTCGTAAAGGAAGCCTGCCATATGCCTCCTTGTGGTGTTGGACGTCCTCTCTCCCTGACATGTTACCTCTCTAAAGTCCGCTCCGCCGCTCTCCTCCCTTTACGGCGACGCAGGGATGCAGAGAGGCCCTTCAGCATCTCCATCACACATTACTAGTCTGTCTGCTGTCACAAATATTCCTACCGCCGTCGAGGCCTCATGGTTCGGAGGCACTATGTAGTCTCTGCTCGTTTGAGGCTTGGCTACCATCCACCATCGCAGGTTGCAAGGATGCAGTGTGAGCCTCCCTTCACTGAGTGTCGCTTGTGTCGAGCGCCTCGTGCTAACACTATAGAGCACTATTGCCTGGCCTGCCCCACTGTCCGACACTTGCTGCCCCGGGGCCTGCCGCTTGATGTGGTTTGTCGACACCTACTGAACCATCAGGTTCTGGAGAAACTTCAGGTACGCCACCCTCGTTTTGGTGGATTTAAATAGGCCTACCCATATGTATTATTGCCTGCCTGTTGATTGACGCTACAGCGCAATTAATTAAAAAAAAAATATATATATATATATATAACATTCGGGGGAAGAAAATACAGTACACTCGCGGTCAGAAATTGTGTCTTGATCCTTTGGCACGATGAATCACAACTACCCGAGCTTTGTTGATTGAAACTACTGTGTGCTGTAGGAGACGTACCGTTGTTCGAACCTTCAAAGCTAGGCTATTTACGATTCATCTTGCCATGGGATCGGGACACAACTTCTAACCGAGAGTGGACATAGTTTTAATCCATGCAACATATCATGTGTTATTGAGTCTTGTCCTGAGAGGCAGTTTAAATTTATAAATGTTAACAGTAACATCTAGGAGGGTGAGAAAAAGGGTCATGCTACTCGAACATTTTAATTACATACTGCAGAGTTTCTGATATATCTCTGCTGTAAATATTATTACGTTATTCACTGTAAATTCTTACAGTACTGTACACCTCCCAGTCACGTGGAAAACTCTCCACAGTTGATCCTCCAGCAATAGTATAATATTTGTTCTTAATAATGTCTGACGAAATATGTTAATGTCATGTTAATGAAATTTCCAGCAGCCTCCACCCACACACACACCCTTCCTCTGATGTGCAACTCCTAAAGGACGTTCCCAGCCTACTGACGTTCCAAGCCTACTGACGTTCCCAGCCTACTGACGTTCCACCACAACGTCCAGTTCAGTTAACCCTCTTACTAGTAGTAACAGCTAAATTGAGCTATAGCCCTGTAATTGATACGTAAGAACATTATGAGCAGATTAGAATTTAAATTGCCTTTTATGTAACCCAATTATTGACAAGGAAATATCACTCCTGTACATGATAGAATCAAAGGTCTTTCATCCCATAGTATCTCCCTCTTTTACTGATTCACTACAACCACTCTCTCAACATTACTTTCCCTCCTTTATATAAATCTATATCTTTTGTATTTATATCTATATCTATATCGAAATACTCTCAATGTATGCTTTTTCCCCTCAAGAGAATAGACAACACTCGCCACGAAACACAGTCTCACCAATATTCTTTCCATTTCCCTAATGTAAGAGTTAATCTGTACTTTTATCATTAAAATACACACTCTTTGACTAATTTCACTAACACTCTACGACTAACACTCTACAATCATCCAACTTTCTCCCTTATCAAACCTTGTGATCCTTCAAATGCAATGTATCTAGACATTCGAGTTGTTGTAATTTTATCTTGTGTCGTGTGTGTCGTGAAGAAAGATTATTAATTAATCTTAGGTGAAAACTAAGAAAAAAGCAATATCCTTCGCTGGACACACTATCCCTACAGGACCTCTGTCTAAGGCCCATAGACAGTGTCAATCACAATCCATTCCTCGTGTTCCTATATTCTGTACTCCCATAGCCTGAACCTTCCTGGCAGTTTTGTTCTTACATCACCACTATGTTTCAATCTTTAAGGGGGTGCGGGAGTAGGGGACAGGCTTGGGGGTGCGGGAATAGGGGGACAGGCTTGGGCTGAGTTATCTATTAGGCCTAACTCAGATGAAACAGATTTTCTTTACAAGGATAATCATTTGTGGTCGTCCACCTCTTATTGAGAACTTCATGACTCTGGGCACATTCTGACACACACACATACACACACACACAGTGTGAATCTTGCTGATACTAATTTAACTTAAATACATGTTTTATCTTTGTTTTATCTTATCTGTATAATTTGTAATGTTTTTAGTATATTATGGCTTGCAACAGTTTTAGCTCCAAATATTATCCCTCTGCTTCAGAACATTCCACAGGTCATGGGGCAATCTTAATGGTGGAGAGGACATATATGGACTGAACAGAACTGAAAGCCAATTAGAATATATATTTTCACCAAAGAATAGAAAAGCGTTAAGTGTTCATTTATAATTTATTTCATCAAGCTCAATTTAAACTTTTACGTCTACAAGAAAAAGAATCAACATCAAAAACAATCATAAGCACGAAATAATTCAACTTCAAGAATCATGTGAGTTTACTTATACGGTTATGCCAATTATAGTTGTATATCTGTGGTATATGTAGTTGTAGATGTTGTTGCTATGGTGGGTGTAGCAAGGGTGGTGCATATAACAGTACTCTACATCTGACTGTGGAGGCTGCATTGGTAGATGCATGTAGTACATGATATTGTAACTGTAACACTGAGAAAGTTGGTGTTGGTGGGTGTAGTACTAGAACTTGTGGTTGAGAGTTTAACAGTTCCTATATAATTATTTGTTGTTTCAAACTAGGGTCCTCAGCATAATGACAATGCTTTATCTTAAGTGTAAAATAAATTTATCTCCGTCACCATCACTCTCTATCCATATATTTTAAATGTACACTACCAAATGGAAGGATTTGTTGTCCACTCACTAATGACCCTCTAATGAGTAAATAAAACCAGAAAAGTTTAGCACAGAAATTCAGAATGGTCAAAGTTATTGTCAACTGTTGTGCGTTTGTCATGCAAAACTTTGTAAGAATTTCATGTAAAGGTTGGGTCATTATTATTACTTTTGGTGTCAACTTGGTGTATCTGAGGTGGAACACATCATATTTAGATGTCCTTGATATAACTAGGCTCTAATGTTCTTAGTGATCCAGTTCCTGTATGCGGCCACGTGTGTGTAGACTGCTGGAATACCAACCACCCCACACCGTTTGTCCTTTCCACGGGACACGATACCAATCTGAGCACAGGAAGAACACATTAAGTTGGGCACATGAATGATACGCACATTAAGATCAGCACACAAAAGGAACATTTGACGCTTTATTTTTCTTTTTGCTTAATAACATAAAACTTGCATCAAAATATCTCATTAAATGAATATTTGGTGATTTGGTGATTATTTTGAAGCTGTAATAAATAATTGTGGACACCCTATAATTATAATAGATGGATCTGTACATACATTACTCATACCTATAATGAGCATGTTATTAAGTAGATAATTTACTCTCCAGGTGAGGTATTCTTTGCCTTACATCCATCTGGGAAGCAAACGTCTACAATATACTGATAACATCCGACCGTGTTTTTTTCTTTATGTTCCAAGTAGTGCTATGGAGACTTTTTGGCCTCGTACTAGTTTCTCTGTATTTTGTACGAATAGTGTTTATGGACAATCACCAATAACCTCATGACTGATCGAAAAGAAGCGGCATTAACAAGACTAAACATTTTCTGTGGAGAGAAAAAAGGCCAGTGTTACGTTATTTTGAATGTAGTTTGTAAGTGAGACTCACCAGTAGTGGGTTTGACCCCCTGAGTACCAGGGGACCACCAGAGTCACCTCTACATGAGTCTTGGGCTAATCCGCCGAAACAGATCTGAGGAGAGAGAAAAAAGTTGATGGATGATGATTGGAAAGGAAGAAAGGGAGTGAGTGCCCAAAGGATGAGTCGTGACAGTGAGGAAGTAGGTAAAGAAAGAAGAGGTAATATAAGGAAAAACACAGAAACCATAGTATAAAGTGACATGTGCAGGTTCCTATTGATAAACAGTAATACTCCAGACGACATGAGTTTAATTCTCAGACAATCTATTGGGGTATTCATCATTGCTACTCGACTGTGGCCGTCTAGGAGTACTGGTAATGTTATGTTGCCTTCATGAGTGTGAAGCGTTTGAATAATAACCCTTGGAGTACTGTACATACGTGGGTCTTTCCTGTAGCGAAAAACAAATCAGAATGGAATACTGAAGTGGAATTACGCAGCCAATTGCTTAAGAAATTGTGGGTTATTTCATCGGGTTTCTATTGATAGCATCTTTTTAGTAAATAATTTTGCTGTTGAGAGGGAGAGAGAAGAGATAGGAACGTGTTTTTACGATAAGGATTATTATAAGAGTATCGTATTAACAGAGTTATCAAGTGTGTTTTTGGAAGGATTCCCTTCTAATTGCCATGAGTCCCAGTTTTGAGAATCGTAGCTGTGCACAAGCCATTTATGTGAAGTAGGAGTTACCTTCCTGTATCATTAGTAAGGCTACATGTCCCACCTCGGATGGTCTGTTTGCATTTCAATCATATTCATGTCATATAAAATGAAGAGGTGAAAAATGTCAGAGATTACACTTGAAAATATAATATTATGTGAATATTCTAGCGACGATATTCACAAAGTCCGTACCGTGTTGTTTTACTGAGGCAGGTACAGGAGCTTATTTAATAGTTTGTTGTGAGAAGTGAACTGACAAAAGGTCATAGACAGCACAAAGTAAGTTAAGCTATTTATGTAGAACGTTGCTCTTTGAAAGCATTATATGTATATAGACTTTTTACAATGAAAAAAAGAACACATAAAGATAATTCACAACAGTACTATTATTAAAGTTATTCAAACTGAAATGATGATATTGAACATTACCTGTTCTGGGAGAAGTGTGTTGTTATAATGAGGGTTGCATGTGCCTTTGTTGACGAATGGGAGGCTGGCTTTTTGTAAGACAGAGGCTGTCTGACCCGTCTCAGTCAGCCCCCAGCCTGCTACCTCTGCCTGACGTCCCCCCAGCAACCCCTCCACTTGTGCACCAGCGGGAGGCAGACACAGTGGCTCCACGTAGCCTATGGGGTTTAACAGAGTGACATAGAATAGTGTACATGCTGTGAATGTGAACAGACATATCCAATATCATTAATTATTTTGTACACTCGTGCTACATAATTTCTGACCAACAGGTACGATCTCCACGTCTCTTCCGTTCATATCTGAATTTCATATTAAAAGATATATTAGTGACTACTTTAATTATCAAAACACACGACAAATTTTATGCTTTTCCAGATCTATACCTTAATATAATATTTTAAGGTACGGAAACCTTATATGTGGATACCTTATTATGTGTTAATAGTACATTTTTTTTAAATTAATTGCGCCGTAGCGTCAATAAAAAAAGGCAGGCAACAATACATACGGGTAGACGGGACCCATGAAAATCCATTGACTACAACCACACACACACACACACACACACACACACATCACGAAAACATAACAGAATGAAGCACAAGCATACAGACAAATATTACATTATGACCTACTTAAATCCACCAAAACGAGGGTGGCGTAGTAGTTCCTCCAGAACCTGATGGTTCAGTAGGTGTCGACAAACCACATCAAGTGGCAGGCCCCGGGGCAGCAAGTGTCGGACAGTGGAGCAGGCTAGGCAATAGTTCTCTATAGTGTTAGCACGAGGCCCTCGACACAAGCGACACTCAGTGAAGAGAGGCTCACCCTGCATCCCAGTAACTTGCCATGGTGGCCGGTAGCCAAGCCTCAAACGAACAAAAACTACATTGTGCCTCCGAACCATGAGGCCTCGACGACGGTAGGAATATTTGTGATGGTAGACAGGCTCGTAATGGGTGATGGAGATGCTGAAGGGCCTCTCTGCATCCCTGCGTCGCCGTACGGGGAGGAGAGCGGCGGAGCAGACTTTAGAGAGGTAACATGTCAGTGAGAGAGGACGTCCAACACCACGAGGAGGCAGATGGCAGGCTTCCTTTGCGAGTCTGTCAACTGTACCATTGTGACGTAAACCTACATGGGATGGCACCCATAAAAATTTGACTGTCAAGTTACGATGACGCAATAAGGCCATAAAGATAAAATCTGCTGAACAACAGTAGAGTGTGTGGGCTGAACACTAGAGAGGGAATGAAGGGCAGGTTGGGAGTCACAAAAAATGGCAGCATTCACTTCACGTTCACAAATTAGACTAACAGCATCCAGTATGGCATACAGTTCACACAATGTTGAGCTAGAGTGGTTACAGAGACGACGACCAACCCAGTCCCCCGGAGGTGATTCCAGGTCAGTTGAGAAAACGGCACAACCTGCTGTACCATCCACCTGCAATGAGCCATCAGTGTGGAGGCAGTATGGATCTGTGATGGAGGACGTCACTGTTTCTATCTGTTCCAGAGCCAACTGCCGCTGTAGAGAAGGCAGTTCCGACTTGGAAGTAGGTGTGAAGCTCACATCAAGTGTTGGTAGCATCCAAGGAGGGGGCCCTGTGGGGACGTCTGCAACCATTATATCTATATTAAGACTACGGAGCATAGAGGAAACAGACCTTATAAGAGTACATCCAGCAGGCAGTATGGGAGGGACATGGAAGTTTGGTCTAAGAGAAGTCCTGACTAACCGATAGTAATGGGGTGAAACATGTGCGAAATTGAGGCACTTGACAGTGAAGCAAGTATCATTACAATAAATTCTCTCGATTAATTGGGGAAGACGCAACTCACGCTGCATGTTCACTATCCTGGTTGACATTGGACAGCCGAGAATTATTCTCATTGCTCTATTCTGAAATTTTTCTAAAGTTTCAAGAGTAGCCCTAGGAAGTTGAATCAAAGCAGGGGAGAGGTAATCAACAACTGAACAGATAAAAGCAATATAGATGGTTCTGGCTACTTGGATGGAGATGCCCGAGGAGTTGTTGGTGAGCCATTGAAGTGGAAGTGGTGTAAGTCTGCGATGGAGACGACCCAATAAGTCCTGGACAATGGAATGGTCTTGAGGTCTGGCAGGGACAATCGGCCAAATATTGACTGACGTGCCCAGGTAGCGATACTGGAAACACATGGGAATGACAGTCCCTCCAATGGTGAACACTGGCCAAGCTTGAGGAAGTCGGAGGGTGAATATTCTGCTCTTATCTGGTGAGACAATAATGCCACAGTGAGAGGATGCCACAGAGAAGGAGTCAAGAAACTGCTGGAGATCCCTTGGTGAGGTAGAATGAACACAGATATCATCAGCATAGCACGTAATTGTAGTTCCAGGAATATCAGGGAGAGAAGTGAGCAGCCGATGCATCAGAATATTAAATAACAATGGGCTGAGAACACCCCCTTGAGGCGTACCAAGATGAAAACTTCGTAAAGGACTGAGCAAACCACTGAATAACACACGGGAGGTCCTGTTACTCAGGTAACCCCAAATCCACCGTAATAGATTACCCTTTATCCCAAAGTCATCCAGTTGATCCAAATTGACGTCTCTATTAGCAACATCAAAGGCACTTTGAAGGTCAATGAAGGCCACCACACTGTCCCTGGAAAGGTGAGAGTACAGGTCGACTAGTCAGTGATGTGTGCTCCGCTGGGGAAGGAAACCAAACAGCCATGGAGAAAGGTGATCCTGCAATCTGTACATGAGACGATTGAATAAGATTCTCTCCATAACCTTACAAAAACAGGAAATGAGGGAAATAGGCCTGAACTTCGCAGGGCCGGGCTTAGGGATGGGTATTATTGTGCTGCTGGTCCAGACTCATGGTACACAACCATCACGAAGACAAAGATTGTACAGTCAAAGTAAAGGGTTCCCAGGAACTTGTTGAAGTAGGCGCAGCACAGCATAAGTAATACCACCATCACCAGGGGAAAAAGCTCTACCCTGGGATAGAGCACGATGCAACTCCTCCTGTTATCTCCTCTGCATTATCATCATCATCTTGAAACAGAGCAGACATTAGACGTAACTGATGGACAGCAGCACGGGAAGCGAGTGCATCTTGTATGTGGATAGGTAGACTGGCTGGGGTAGATTGTTCTGACCAAGCATCGACAAGTTGTTGGGCATAGTCGGCGGGAATGTGATGATGAGCAGTGGCCGGTTTCTTTTTAACAACCCAATGGATGAGGTGCCACATAGAAGCCACACCTGTTTGCTTGTTGATGCTGTCTGTGAACCGCTGCCAAGACTCAGTGTGAGCACACTCCTGCAGGGCGACTAAAGCGTCTCTAGACATCTGGAAACGATGGAACAGGTCAGGGGTTGGGTTGGCTTTAAACAATAGGCCATCACGTTCAGCCTCCTCCTTTGCCTACTGTATACATGCATCCAACGTCCGGGAGTGGGCAGCATGGCGATGCTGGAGGTGTGGCTGGGATACATATAGCCTATAAAAGTCATGAGTAGCAGATACAAGATACAACTGTTCAGCTGATGACATGTCAAATGTAGGGAATACATGGGCCATAAATAACATGTAAGTCGGGCAATATTTAGGGGGCATAGCAATACACAAACGAGTGGCTGAAGCACTCGACCCAGCAGGTAGAGAATAATGAAACCGAAGAGCGATGTGATCAGCGAATAAGTCTGGCAAGGAAGAGCACTGGACCTGAGATGCCATCAGGCCAGATGAGAGGATGTAATCCAGAGTACCTCCCCGGCAATAAGTGGCACCGCCAGTGTCCTAGCGCGTCAGATGATGCTTGCGGATATATGAAAGGAGACGAACACCATTACGATTAATAGAGCCAAAACCATCACCCAAATCAGAAAGCCGAGCATTAAAATCTCCCATATACACCATACTACACACTGTTGGAGAAGGAAGAGCCTCAAGAGTGAGTCTAGCTGGGGCAGAATAGACATTACATAATAGGAGTACTCTATTCCCAGGTAGAACCTCAAATAGCTGAAAAGTCATGTCAGGATCAGTGGAGGTACGGAAAAGGCGATGTGGCAAGGAGCTATGTATGTAAGTCAGGAGACCATTCCTTACCAGATGAACATATGGCACATAACCTGAGAGAGGAGGAGTTTGCCCAGCAGCGAGCGGCCGTCATAGAAATGCTTCCTGGAGAAAAATAACACTGGATGATGATGAAAAACTTAGGCCTTGAGTTGGGTGAGCTTAGCATAACTGGTGATACCACATACATTCCAGGAGATGATCTCCAGCCGGCAATCACTAGCGAACTCTGTATTTGCAGCCAGAGCGGCAACCAGCCCATCAATCCTGGCTTCAAGGGCAGAAAAGCGGTTCCGAGAGCCGTACATCATGCCATGAGGATAGCAACAGACTTGAGGAGGGCCAGGTCTGGAGACGAGGCAGGGCTGGTAGGAGGAGCAGACTCGGGAGGTGGTGGTGGCGGTGGTGGAGGCGGGGCAATAGTAGTGACACGAGCCTGGACCTGACGTCGAGTACATAAATGCCACACGTTAGCCCCTGGCTAAAGGCATCGTGGACACTTCCATCGAGACGTATCTTCAGGAGGTGAAGGCTCAGAGGTGGAGGCAGCAGCTGGAGGCAGCAGGACGTCTTCGAATCATGGTCGGCGGCACACCATGCACACTTCAGCCTGGCAGAACAGTACCGGGAGATATGCCCAACTCCCCAGCACCTGTAGCACCAATGCTGGTCATTATGAAGTTTCCTCACCTCACACGGTGGAAGACAGGGGAGGAAATCAAAGGAAATATAATTTGGAGGTGGATCGGGTTGACTCCAGACAACGACAATACGGCTAATGGGGGAACCATCTTGGAAAAAACGACGGGCAGAGTACACACCAGGGTATCCTTTGGCAAGTTTCGGGTCAACATTAATAGGAAAACGGGTGAAGATGTAGCTGGGGAACTTACGAAGCCTGTCGGGTGAGTCTTCAAGAATGAGAGGCAGAGACAAAAATTCACCAGCCTTGACTCTATCAATGATGTCCTCACCCTTTCTAGAGATGTAGACAAACCGGGAGGTGACAGCAGCCATCTTCACTTCAGCCAGTTCACACTGCAGCTGGAAGGCCCTGTTGACATCAGACAACCAACGCAACTTTGTGTCCGTAGATGTGTTCCAAGAGAAGGAGAGTTTGACATAGGCATTTCTTGGGGCAAAAGCAGGAAGGTTGGACGAGGGCAAGGAGTTGGTATACAAAGAAGAAACACCACGTTGAGGCAGAGAAAGTACGTCATGCACAGCTGAAGCACCCTTGGCAGTCTTGTCAGTTGGAGGCAAACAGTCTACACCATCGGAATCCTGCAAAGAGTCGGACGAGGCATCAACGGGTCGCTTGGTAGAGGTTGAGGAGGTGGAAGGCTGCAACCTGAGCTGCAGAGTGACCTAGGAGAGGGGGGGGGCAAGGTTGCGAGAAGGCAGCTCAGGCCATTGATCCTCGATAGGAGACTCATCCTCCTCCGACATGGCCAGGAAGCCACATCCGAATCCGCGCTCTCCATCAGGCCAGGCAAGGCCTAGATGGGAAGCGAACAACTGAACACACACGAACACACGTACATACACACACAGAACCACAATAAAACAAACAAACAACAATACCACAAACAGCAAAACCACAAAAAAACGAGATAGAAAATATAAACAACCCCTATAACACCACAGACACAACAACACACAAACAAGGACGTAGAGAAAAGACAAACAACAAGACAAACAACAACACAGGCAGAGCGCCAGGAACACGTCTTTACTCCAGGAAGGTTGGGGTGAGACTGTGTTAATAGTATAGGATACCTTATACCTTAATATTATGTATTAAGAGTATGACCTGCATCTGTCCATGATTAGTTCAAATACTACCTGGTCAGAAAATTTGTATCACGAGTGTAGAGTCACGAGCACAAATAAGTATACAGCTTTGGTTGAAGCTTTGAACAATCCAATTCACCAATGAACTAATTCTAATGGAAATCTTTTTATGCATTTCTTGACTGTCTCTAGGTATTTAAAGCACACTTGAATACTTATTTGTGCTCGTGAATTTGTATACAAATATTTTGTCATGTCCAGGTGTAGTGACCGGACCAGACACACAGATAAAGGCAAATCTCGAATCTGGACCAGTGGGGTACCCCTTTGGCTCATTTGTAGAGTTATGGTCTGACGTCGGTCTGTTACCGGGTTCGATTCCCAGCGGATACGCCCTGGGATATTTAAGAGATCAATTTCTAGTTACCACACAGGTGGATCCGAAACACCGGGTTGTTCCAGTGGTAGTGTTCTCCCCTCACGCCTAGTTGACCTGAATTCGAAATTCGTCATTGTACGTAAACCTAAGTATGGATTTAATTATAAATCTATATGACCTAGTTAGGGTGCTAATCTGAATTATTTATTTAGTATAACCCCTGAACGGTGATTAGATCATTGATTTTTGGCACACGTAGGCGGCGGGAAATGGGCGGGATTGCAAACAGGCTACGACTGAAAGTGAATATTGGTGGTTGATGAGGCAGGAGTTCTATCAGTCAGTCAGCACAACGAGACAACATACACACTTGACCTAAGATCGTGAACAAAGGAAAATTGCTTGTGAAACTCATTATGTTTACTGGGTTTTTACCATTCAATGAAGCCTTCTTGTTCAGCCTGATGAGAGCAATGTCATCACTGACTTGAGTCCGGGTATCGAAGTCAGGGTGTAGGATGACCTGTTCTGGGGTGAAGTCTTGAGTGGGTGGAGCACAGGTGCTTCCAGAACAGTCCTCCGTAGAGCTTAGATTGTATTCACCCAGTCTCACAACCTCCCTGCCAACAAAGGTAGAATTGTTGTTAAAATTTTGCTGACACACACACACACACACACACACACACACACACACACACACTTATAATGTCTCACAAAAATGTCATTGAACACCCCCTTGTGGTTATTATGTGCGAGAGAGCTATTAACTACAATGCGGTTTTTGTGTGACAATTAGATCATTTCACGGTGTGGCTTTATAATAATAGGTGATATTAATCATAGCGTGCACCCTCAGGTCTAACTGATATTGATCACTGACATTGTGGTTACTCTTGTACAGATTCCATTATTCATAACGAGGGCTCTCTATATTTTTGTATAGTAATCAGTCATATTATGGCTACAGTAATTTAATGCAGGTTACATTACTCACAGTGTGGCTCCCAGGGTGTAAGTTTGGTGGATACAGTGGGCTGCTGTGAGAACATATTGCTCTGTGATGAGGGTTCCACCACAAGCCCAGAAAGGGTCGGTCCTTGCTGTGAGGGAGAGAACATTATCGTACTTGATTAATTGTTTCTTATGTATACCGCACTTTGTATTTTGTAGAGTTATTGATACCCAATTATCTAAATACAGTATATTTCAGTAGTGGTCATTTTTACCTTTTGAACGTTAAGTGTAGCATAGGTTCCTTAATAATAGTGTCGGGTGAAAGCATCCATCGTCAAATCCAACGTGACTATACATTATGTGATTGGTAGTGCCACCGCAGTCTTCATTATTTTATCCTTTATACACGGTAGAGTCATTTTGTAAATTCATACTTTACTAACATTACACAGCAAAATATCGTAACTAGAAATGCATTTAGGCAAGGATGCACTGTATTGTCACCTATAACTGGTACAGATCAGCGTCGTCAGTTCTCTTTTTCATTGTACTTTCGAATATCTGGGAGAGTACAAACTATGTAGTAGGTAGAACCTCTAGGATGAAAATACTCACAGTTGTACCCCAGTACGGCGGTCCAAGGCAACTCTTTTAACTCGCTATCCTCTCCATTGACAACCAATGTATCAACCGACTGTCTAGCCACTCGCGATGCTCGTCTACATTTGGAGGGCAAGAGAGATTCCCCAGTACCGGGGTTTTGTGTGGTTCCGATGGTGATGGGGTCGGTGGGTGTAGTGTCTGTGGTATCCCCTATTACATCAGAGCAACACACCTAAGGAAAGATTAATGTTGTATTTGATGAAGAACTGTCAATAGTGTATATTATCGGTTGATGAATTAGACTTACCAGTATGAAATAATGCAGCCATGTTGTGTTTCTACAAATTGTCTTACAGTGGTTGGGCAGGGGTGTGTGAGAGGAGCTGGTGTGCTTGTAAAGGGCCACTGACAACTCCAAACTCGACAGCCGTATTGTTTGTCACTGTAGGTTATCAGCTTTATCTTTCAGTGATTCAATGTTCGTGTCACGCTACAATTTAAAGAATACCTAACTGAGAGAGAGAGAGAGAGAGAGAGAGAGAGAGAGAGAGAGAGAGAGAGAGAGAGAGAGAGAGAGTATCAAGAATGCTTAGGTGTGTGTGTGTGTGTGTGTGTGTGTGTGTGTGTTTAATCTCAGTCAGGACTTACTTGAATGTTCCCACGAAGATTGCTACAAGACGCCCGGCGTATCTTTTGCCGGAGTTCCTTCGTCGGATTTGTAAAGAATTGTTGGTAGGTTCTACAGGATCTTAGAGGCGTACACATCTGGCCAGGCCGACACCTAGAAGCTGAAAAGTGATGGAGGAAGGAAGACCAGTTTCAATACTAAAGTGATGAGAATAATGTTATTGTAGGATATAGGTGTTTTTGTGATTGTAGTCAGATGCATTATTAAACACACTCATACTGCTTTGTACACTCAACCTGTTTTACTCTCTCTCTCTCACAAAAAAAAAAAAAAAAAAACTCACCTTGTCTAGCCAGTCTGCTGGCATCCACTGTCACCACCACCACCACCACAACCACCACCACCACCACCACCATTGCCCATTTTGTGATCATTGTTTCCTGTGGAATATAGTAACACATTTAATTATTTAGTACAGACATATGAGTACTCGATCTTGCCGGTTAAATAAAAAAAAGAGAGTACAATATGTCACAACCTTAATTTAACTGTCCTATGTTGGGATGAGTAGTGGTGTTAACCCCTATCATCCCAGTGTACTGACTTATCATCAGTATATCGACTCCCTCCAGTATTCCTGGTACTTTCTTACATCTATTGTCCCCAGCACCGTTCAGTATGTTCCTTGTAAAATTATGCTTCTGATCGAGTTGCTTAAAGAGGTCAAAATACATCCCCTTGAATATCTGTCGGAAACAAGCAAAGATACAATCAATCCAAATTTCAAGAAAGCATAATTT
Source organism: Petrolisthes cinctipes (assembly GCA_033782935.1). NCBI lineage: Eukaryota > Metazoa > Arthropoda > Malacostraca > Decapoda > Porcellanidae > Petrolisthes > Petrolisthes cinctipes. Next base: position 81,131 of record JAWQEG010000688.1, read on the forward strand.
TTTTCTTCGATAGTGATACCTATTAATAACTAATATTTATATGTATATAAGAACATAAAAACCAAAGTATTAATGTTATTGCAATGGGAACCTTTTTTTTCAGAGGAGTTCTTTCAATATTACCATAGGTTCTCTGTTGTTAATTAAATGTTAACAGTATTTGTTGTATAAACTGTTGTTAATTAAATGTGTACGGTATTTGTTGTATAAACTGTTGTCTCACTCAATTTGTACATGAGATTGAGATCTTAATTTGGTTTAGGATTATCATACCTTGCACCATAATTTGAATACATTCCTTCAATGGTAAATCATTACATGGCAGGTGAAATTTATGTCAATATTGGAACAGTGCTGGCATTTCCCACTGAGTATATTTTTCTCGCTTCTTTAGTTATGTTATCAGATGAAACAGTTTCCATCCACGGCCTAGTCAGTATTGGCCTTGTTGCCATTAAGCTCCACACCATCGTGACCACAATCCACCAACCAAACGTGTGTAATGAACCGGGTTTTGGTAACATTGTTTCCCTCTGGGCACTTCTCGATGGTGTGGACGGACCTTTTACATGTACACAATAAAATGAACACAACATTCCAACAGACTTGTGCAAATTATGCAATGCAGATCCAGTTATATCACCACCTTGCGATAATAATAAAACACAGGTATTTTGTCACTGTACCATGCCTTAATTTTATATTCCTTGTATTATGTAGTTAGCATTTGGTGTGATGTCTTCTGGATGACATTATTCACTTAGGTGTACCCAGCAAAGATTGATAATTGAAAAAGTTCACAGCCTTATAAAACAGTTATAAAGAAAAGTTGGAGAAGCTAAACCTGTTCTCTCTTGTATTATTTACTGTTACGAGGACTTAACATTGACAGATAAATGTATAAAGACCGAACACGCTCCTACTGTTTCAATTTGCATTTATTTTCAAGGTGGAAGACACTTTTCAAAATTTATCGCTGAAAGAGTACAGCCACGTTAAATATCATGTCATTCGTGCAGAGGTTAAAAGAAGTTACGGTTGCAACATTGAAGCGCATTTGAATTAACGGCAAGTTAGTGAGCCACAACGTAGTCAGTAAAGTTTCAATAATATGATTTTATAAAGTAAGTTTTCTTACATATCACAGTCGATTAATGACAAGGACCTATGCTTATATCAGCTATCGTTCAGGTAATAGCTTTAAAGATTCACGTATGTCTTAAGGGGGTGCGGGAATAGGGGGACAGGCTTGGGGGAGGGTTTAGGGGGGTGCGGGAGTAGTGGGGACAGGCTTGGGAGGGAGGGTTAGGGGGGGCAGGAATAGGGGACAGGCTTTCTACCCACCCCAAGCCTGTCCCCCCCGCACCCCCCCCCAAGCCTGCCCCCTACTCCCGCACCCCCTTAACCTGGAATATTGGTGATAGTAACAACATTATAAGTATTATACAAGAAAGAAAGTTACCAGATGTGTCCGATTTCCACTGACAACTGCACCACGCAACGCTCTCGTCTGGTGTGGTGGTGAGATGCCTGACACGGGTTACTTTATGAAGATGGACCAAGAGCCGGGGATGGTTGCTAGATATCACATTACAATTTACTTGTTCATAAGACAATCGTGAAAAGCGGTGCCACCCTACCATATTTTACAGTATTATGATTCCAGTACAAATCATTGGATCACCATTCTGACTTTGTTTCCCGTTGTCAATGTAGATATTATCACTTCATAGCAAATTGTAACTTGTCGTACTACATTTCAGCGTGTTGGCAGCATTTTCTAGGAAAGATATCACTCATTTCCACCAAAGTAGGAAGTAAAATAGAAACGCTAGGAAAATTCTTTCTTATGTAACAGCACCTAATCAGCTTCTATTGGCACTAGCACTAAATATTCACATTTCTCTCCATATGTCGACATGAATACAGTTTCCAGAACTTTGTGCTAATTCCTATTGTAATAATAATAAAAAGTCTCAATTTCCTTGTTCAGATGCAGTAAAAATTATGCGCCTTTTAATTTTTGAAAATATTTAAGAGACATGCTTTATCAAAATGGGTTTGTGAATGTACAGTACAGCCATAGTCAAATGAATTCACTCATCTTTCTTTATTCCTTGCACGTGAGTATACAGTCATAGTCAATAGAAATTACCCATCCATTTTTGTCCCTTACATTTGACTCGTTCCTATATGCCCGACTTGATGTAACCATCTTTGCTTGTTTTACATTAAGGGGAGCACGTACCTCTTTTTGGTAAATTGGAGGGCTAGTAATTCCTCCAAACTATCCCAGGAAACAAGTCGCCTTTATGTTAATAATAAGGGATCTGTTTCGTTATATAGTTTGGAGGATTCAGTAGCTCACCAATTGACTAAAAAGAGGTGCTCCCCTTAAGGGTTTATGAGAAAAGAAGAGAAAGGTAGTAGGAAAGATATCGAGGGTGAATAGGATTGAGTTTACACAGGACGTAGAGTTCAGGAGTTGTTGAAAGAGGATTCGTAGGAGTCGCAGTGGGAGAGAGAGTGGGAGAGAGAGTTGCCAAGTTTCGCTGTGTGAGAAAGGTCACGATTTGTACACCAAGTTATATAAGTTGTGTACCTTGTAGCAGGTCTTCCTCCAGAATAGATTTATTCAGGAATTATTATTGAAAGATATTGGATTTTGAGTGTTAGGAGAAACAGGTTTTGCTTGCTTTCTTATATCAGGTTATTCCTTCAATAGAATATTTCTTTTACATCAGGAGAAAATCCCCGTCTTGTTTCGGATTATTAGAGAAGGTGAATGTCTCAGAGTATATCGTTGCTTATTTAACCAATTTACCATTTTGCGGAAGATATGTATAAATACATTCCATTTCACTAACTTGTTGTGCTATCGACCACAAATGTCCTCTTCGTACCGCTCACTGTTTTCTAATTTATTTGTAGTGTCACCTTAGCATTTTATCTGTGCGATACTACGAGTGCCTATAGACACCTAAACGCTCTACGATTCCTCAGTATCAGTTTCCTGTTTCTGTCTCTTACAGAAGAAGTAATAACCGGACCTGCCCTCACCACACTGGTATCAAACGGTGTGGTTGTCTCCAAGTAACTGTTTGACCCTGACTTTCTCCTAGTGCCTACCAACCTACCTGTCTGCTTGTCTCTCCTCTGGCTTACATCTCATCCTACATAATTATACCCGTCGTCTGACATATTTGGAAGTTTACATTTTACAATAATTCTTGTGTAATTCTCATACATGTATTCCTTAATGTTTTTACCGACCCCCCCTCCCTGTAGGGGGATTTTGCCTATAGTGATGAGAGCAATACCTTAAGGTTTTTGCGCCCCTTCGGCGATTTATGACCTTGCTGTTGCTGCACATAATATCAATCAATCTGCCGGTCCCTTATTTCTATTTCCTCTTGTATCCTTCTTTAACTTTGTGTAATCACACCTAAGGTGAAGTCATTTGTTTCCTGCATAGATCAAAGGAGTCAGTAGTAGTCTCTAGTTCACAAATAGTAGTTTACTTCCTTCAGAGCTAATTATAAAATACACAGAGATTCTGGGACTTATGAATGACACCAACGTATGTACCCGTTTGGAGGAAGGTAAGTAAATCCCTAAGGGTATACTAAATAAAGCTGATTGTGTGTCGTACTGTATATGTACAGTCGGACTCAGGAATTCATATACACCACTGTGACATCAAGGGTTTATAACAACTAGAAAATTGAGTGCATTAATTTCCTAATACCAAAGTTTCCTAGTTATATTATTTGGCTAATATTTGAATCAGTCAGCAGAATAATCCTTACAGCATGTGCAGAATGAAGACCCCTGTTATCCAATGCTCTGTGTACGAATTCCTGAGACCGACTGTACACTCTCATCAAAAAGCATTCACATCGAAACAATATGGCATTATTGGCGAATCATTGTGTTACTTTACTGACACGCCTTCATATCGTTGGTACTCCTGCAGTTCACATACCATCACCACGAAAAGTTTTATTGTGATTCAAATAATTATCAGTTTACTCATAATAAGCCAATTGACTGAAACCTGTTTGACGAAATTAAGCACCATTTAATCCCTATATGTCAAGCCACTCCTCTGGCCTGTCAGATCTTCCTTCCACTTTCCTTATGTCATAGCTACATTCATTCTCCCTATCTTTCTTCAACTTTCCCTATTTTCTTTCTATTTCCTTCCTGCTTGCTGTCTCACCTCTCTATCACCTTTTTCTGGCGCTATATGACCTCGCTGTTGCGGAGCCTAATATCAATCAATCAATCAATCAATCTGGCCTGTCATGTTCTCTAAGAAGCATTACTTTGCGCGAATACAAATGACATACAAGTAGAGGTTATGTGTATAAAAGCACATTCCATCCATTTTCAAATCTTTATGTAACAGTATTTAATGTGTGATGATTAGAAAATGTTGGCAACTCACAGTCACGATTACCAACCCAAACGATAATGCTGCCCATGTGACTTAATTAATGTTCACTTCCAGAAACATGGTGACCAAGTGGACCGATACTTTTTGCTGAGAGTGTACAGCCACAATCAAATATCCACCAACACTTTCCTTCCATCGTAGTCAATATCTTGGTAATAAAGAACAACACATGTATAATTTTGCAGCACCTCATAATAATAATTGAGAGAGTTGAGTTGACGTAAGGTGTTGTATGATTATATTTTGATATAATACTGATATATTTGCACGAAGGAAGGAAAATGTTGGTGGATATTTGATTGTGGCTGTACCAGTGATGGGTGGTGACTAAATTTTAGACTTTCTCTTGGAAGTAAGATTACTACAGTCATAGCAAGAGGAAAATATTGTTTCACTCGTTAACCTTTCTTCATTTTGATAAAGAAAAGCTCTTAAGGGGGTGCGGGAGTAGGGGACAGGCTTGGGAGGGGGTTTGGGGGGTGCGGGATTTGGGGGACAGGCTTGGGGTGGGTAGAAAGCCTGTCCCATATTCCCGCACCCACCCTAACCCCTCCAAAGCCTGTCCCCCTACTCCTGCACCCCCCAAAATTCCCCCAAGCCTGTCCCTTACTCCCGCACCCCCCTAACCCCCCCAACCATGTCCCCTATCCCGCACCCCCTTAAATCTTTGACAGTTATAATATTATATATACTTTTGATTTCCCTAAAACACAATGACAACTATAAGACTGTAGTTATAGGTTCTTCAATTACTGAGAAGTATTAAAAACAAAACGTATTAGTGATGTCTGTAAAGTATTCCCCCTCTCTTCTCCAGGCAAACCCATGTGCCCCTTGTGAGAAGGGGAATACAAATTTTGATCTTAATTCTTTAAATTACGTAGTACAGCCATAATAAGCATATAACCTCTTTTCATACCGTGCTATGATTCATGATAAGTAGAGAATATATTAGGCAAATGCCTTTACAGAATGGCACTGCACCTCCCATCTAGGTTTGCATTTACTGAGCGAATATTTAGATAGGAGCCATAACCGATACCACTGCACCAACCCGTACAAAATATTAAATTATATACTATGTACAGCCATGGCTGATAGTGGTGGACCAGGGTCCAAGGAGTGTTAGAGAGCAACTTGACAGAGTTCGAACAAGTGAATTTTCCAAACCATTCTCAACGTTGTGAGGTTTAGAAGACTCACTTTTTCGAACTCTGTCCAGACTCCAGTTACTCTCCAAGACTCCTTGGACCCTGTTCCAGCAGTATCAGTCATGGCTGTACCACGGTTTGAAACCATTATAAAACAAAATTATATATTACAGATAACTTCATGTATGTAAAGAGAGATTGAAGGAAAACGAATTAGGGTAGTTTGGAAAACCCCATGAGAAGCTCTACCAACAGTAAGAGTTTCACCAAAGTTCCGAACAGAAGAAGATGACTTGAAGATTAACAGTGGAACCAACTTGACAAATTCCGTCCGAACGGAATCTTGCAGTCCTTCCTTCACGAACATTTTCAAGAAAATTCACACATAACTGATTGCGTATTTCTGTTGGCAGAGACAAACAGAGAAACCAACCAACCGAACAAAACATATAACATTCGGGGGAAAATATTACAGTACATAGTTTTAATCCATGCAACATATCATGTGTTACTAAGTCTTGTCCTGAGAGGCAGTTTAAAATTTATAAATGTTAACAGTAACATCTAGGAGGGTGAGAAAAAGGGTCATGCTACTCGAAAATTTTAATTACATACTTCAGAGTTTCTGATATATCTCTGCTGTAAATATTATTACGTTATTCACTGTAAATTCTTACAGTACTGTACACCTCCCAGTCACGAGGAAAACTCTCCACAGTTGATCCTCCAGCAATAGTATAATATTTGTTGTTAATAATGTCTGACGAAATATGTTAATGTCATGTTAATGAAATTTCCAGCAGCCTCCACCCACACACACACCCTTCCTCTAATGTGCAACTCCTAAAGGACGTTCCCAGCCTACTGACGTTCCCAGCCTACTGACGTTCCCAGCCTACTGACGTTCCCAGCCTACTGACGTTCCACCACCACGTCCAGTTCAGTTAACCCTCCTACTAGTAGTAACAGCTAAATTGAGCTATAGCCCTGTAATTGATACGTAAGAACATTATGAGCAAATTAGAATTTAAATTGCCTTTTATGTAACCCAATTATTGACAAGGAAATATCACTCCTATACATGATAGAATCAAAGGTCTTTCATCCCATAGTATCTCCCTCTTTTACTGATTCACTACAACCACTCTCTCAACATTACTCTTCCTCTTTTATATCTATATCTTTTATATTTAAATATATATATCTATATCGAAACACTCTCAATGTATGCTTTTTCCCCTCAAGAGAATATGCAACACTCGCAACGAAACTTAGGCTCACCAATATTCTTTCCATTTCCCTAATGTAAGAGTTAATCGGTACTTTTGTCATTAAAATACACACTCTTTGACTAATTTCACTAACACTCTACGACTAACACTCTACAATCATCCAACTTTCTCCCTTATCAAACCTTATGATACTTCAAATGCAATGTATCTAGACATTCGAGTTGTTGTAATTTTATCTCGTGTCGTGTGTGTCGTGAAGAAAGATTGTTAATTAATCTTAGGTGAAAACTAAGAAATAAGCAATGTCCTTCGCTGGACACACTATCCCTACAGGACCTCTGTCTAAGGCCCATAGACAGTGTCAATTACAATCCATTCCTCGTGTTCCTTTATTCTGTACTCCCATAGCCTGAATCTCCCTACCAGTTTTGTTCTTACTTCACCACTATGTTTCAATCTTTAAGGGGGTGCAGGAGTAGGGGACAGGCTTGGGGGGTGCGGGAATAGGGGGACAGGCTTGGGGTGGGTAGAAAGCCTGTCCCCTATTTCACCCAATTTCAAGGCTCATCATTGTACAGTTGCCTACACTTGTAACGAACATAGTGTCCGGTGGATTTGGTGAAATGTGGCACCACTGTGTTTATTTACATAGCATCCTTATGGTGGGTACTAGAGCAGGGGTGAGTTCTGTCAATTCATTTACTATTAATACGAAAAAACAAACACAGTGGTGTCACAATTCGACAAAACCACTGGACGCTGTGCTCGGTATTAGTGGAGGCAACTGTACATCGGGTGTAATCTGGGCATGGGCTGAGTGATCTATTAGGCCTAACTCAGATGGAACAGATTTTCTTTACAAGGATAATCGTTTGTGGTCGTCCACCTCTTATTGAGAACTTCATGACTCTGGGCACATTCTGACACACACACACACACACACACACACACACACACAGTGTGAATCTTGCTGATACTAATTTAACTTAAATACATGTTTTATCTTTGTTTTATCTTATCTGTATAATTTGTAATGTTTTTAGTATATAGCTTGCAACAGTTTTAGCTCCAAATATTATCCCTCTGCTTCAGAACATTCCACAAGTCATGGGGCAATCTTAATGGTGGAGAGGACATATATGGACTGAACAGAACTGAAAGCCAATTAGAATATATATTTTCACCAAAGTATAGAAAAGCGTTAAGTGTTCATTTATAATTTATTTCATCAAGCTCAATTTAAACTTTTATGTCTACAAGAAAAAGAATCAACATCAATAACAATCATAATAAGCACGAAATAATTCAACTTCAAGAATCATGTGAGTTTACTTATACGGTTATGCCAATTATAGTTGTATATCTGTGGTATATGTAGTGGTAGATGTTGTTGCTATGGTGGGTGTAGCAAGGGTGGTGCATATAACAGTACTCTACATCTGACTGTGGAGGCTGCATTGGTAGATGCATGTAGTACATGATATTGTAACTGTAACACTGAGAAAGTTGGTGTTGGTGGGTGTAGTACTAGAACTTGTGGTTGAGAGTTTAACAGTTCCCATATAATTATTTGTTGTTTCAAACTAGGGTCCTCAGCATAATGACAATGCTTTATCTTAAGTGTAAAATAAATTTATCTCCGTCACCATCACTCTCTATCCATATATTTTGAATGTACAGTACTAAATGATAGGATTTGTTGTCCACTCACTAATGACCCTCTAATGAGTAAATAAAACCAGAAAAGTTAAGCACAGAAATTCAGAATGGTCAAAGTTATTGTCAACTGTTGTGCGTTTGTCATGCAAAACTTTGTAAGAATTTTATGTAAAGGTTGGGTCATTATTATTACTTTTGGTGTCAACTTGGTGTATCTGAGGTGGAACACATCATATTTAGATGTCCTTGATATAACTAGGCTCTAATGTTCTTAGTGATCCAGTTCCTGTATGCGGCCACGTGTGTGTAGACTGCTGGAATACCAACCACCCCACACCGTTTGCCCTTTCCACGGGACACGATACCAATCTGAGCACAGGAAGAACACATTAAGTTGGGCACATGAATGATACACACATTAAGATCAGCACACAAAAGGAACATTTGACGCTTTACTTTTCTTTTTGCTTTATAACATAAAACTTGCATCAAAATATCTCATTAAATGAATATTTGGTGATTTAGTGATTATTTTGAAGCTGTAATAAATAATTGTGGACACCCTATAATTATAATAGATGGATCTGTACATACATTACTCATACCTATAATGAGCATGTTATTAAGTAGATAATTTACTCTCCAGGTGAGGTATTCTTTGACTTACATCCATCTGGGAAGCAAACGTCTACAATATACTGATAACATCCGACCGTGTTTTTTTCTTTATGTTCCAAGTAGTGCTATGGAGACTTTTTGGCCTCGTACTAGTTTCTCTGTATTTTGTATAAATAGAGTTTATGGACAATCACCAATAACCTCATTACTGATCAAAAAGAAGCGGCATTAACAAGACTAAACATTTTCTGTGGAGAGAAAAAAGGCCAGTGTTACGTTATTTTGAATGTAGTTTGTAAGTGAGACTCACCAGTAGTGGGTTTGACCCCCTGAGTACCAGGGGACCACCAGAGTCACCTCTACATGAGTCCTGGGCTAATCCACCGAAACAGATCTGAGGAGAGAGAAAAAAGTTGATGGATGATGATTGGAAAGTAAGAAAGGAAGTGAGTGCCCAAAGAATGAGTCGTGACAGTGAGGAAGTAGGTAAAGAAAGAAGAGGTAATGTAAGGAAAAACACAGAAACCATAGTATAAAGTGACATGTGCAGGTTCCTATTGATATACAGTAATACTCCAGACGACATGAGTTTAATTCTCAGACAATCTATTTAGGTATTCATCATTGCTACCCGACTGTGGCCGTCTAGGAGTACTGGTAATGTTATGTTGCCTTCATGAGTGTGAAGCGTTTGAATAATAACCCTTGGAGTACTGTACATACGTGGGTCTTTCCTGTAGCGAAAAACAAAGGGCGTTAATCAGAATGGAATACTGAAGTGGAATTACGCAGCCAATTGCTTAAGAAACTGTGGGTTATTTCATCGGGTTTCTATTGATAGCATCTTTTTAGTTAATAATTTTGCTGTTGAGAGGAAGAGAGAAGAGAGAAGAACGTGTTTTTACGATAAGGATTGTTATAAGAGTATTGTATTAACAGAGTTATCAAGTGGGTTTTTGGAAGGATTCCCTTCTCATTGCCATGAGTCCCAATTTTGAGAATCGTAGCTGTGCACAAGCCATTTATGTGAAGGGGGAGTTACCTTCCTGTATCATTAGTAAGGCTACATGTCCCACCTCGGATGGTCTGTTTGCATTTCAATCATATTCATGTCATATAAAATGAAGAGGTGAAAAATGTAAGAGATTACACTTAAAAATATATTATTATGTGAATATTCTAGCGACGATATTCACAAAGTCTGTACCGTGTTGTTTTACTGAGGCAGGTACAGGAACTTATTTAATAGTTTGTTGTGTGAAATGAACTGACAAAAGGTCATAGACAGCACAAAGTAAGTTCAGCTATTTATGTAGAACGTTGCTCTTTGAAAGCATTATATGTATACAGATTTTTTACAATGAAAAAAAGCACACATAAAGATCATTCACAACAGTACTATTATTAAAGTTATTCAAACTGAAATGATGATATTGAACATTACCTGTTCTGGGAGAAGTGTGTTGTCATAATGAGGGTTGCATGTGCCTTTGTTGACGAATGGAAGGCTGGCTTTCTGTAAGACAGAGGCTGTCTGACCCGTCTCAGTCAGCCCCCAGCCTGCTACCTCTGCCTGACGTCCCCCCAGCAACCCCTCCACTCGTGCACCAGCAGGATGCAGACACAGTGGCTCCACGTAGCCTATGGGGTTAAACAGAGTGACATAGAATAGTGTACATGCTGAGAATGTGAACAGACATATCCAATATCATTAACTATTTTGTACACTCGTGCTACATAATTTCTGACCAACAGGTACGCTCTCCACGTCTCTTCCGTTCATAACTGAAATTCATATTAAAATATATATTAGTGACTACTTTAATTATCAAAACACACGACAAATTTTATGCTTTTCCAGATCTATACTTTAATATAATATATTAAGGTATGGAAACCTTATGTATGGATACCTTATTATGTGTTAATAGTACATTTTTTTTTTTTTTTATCAATTGTGCTGTAGCTTCAATCAACAGGTAGGCAACAATACATACGGGTAGGCGGGACCCATGAAAATCCATTGACTACAACCACACACACGCACACACACATACGCACACACATCACGAAAACATAACAGAATGAAGCACAAGCATACATGCAAATATTTACATTATGACCTACTTAAATCCACCAAAACGAGGGTGGCGTACCAGTAGTTCCTCTAGAACCTGATGGTTCAGCAGGTGTTGACAAACCACATCAAGTGGCAGGCCCTGGGGCAGCAAGTGTCGGACAGTGGGGCAGGCCAGGCAATAGTGCTCTATAGTGTTAGCACGAGGCGCTCGACACAAGCGACACTCAGTGAAGGGAGGCTCACCCTGCATCCCAGCAACCTACCATGGTGGCCGGTAGCCAAGCCTCAAACGAACAGAGACTACATCGTGCCTCCGAACCATGAGGCATCGACGACGGTAGGAATATTTGTGATGGCAGACAGGCTCATAATGGGTGATGGAGATGCGGAAGGGCCTCTCTGCATCCCTGCGTCGCCGTACAGGGAGGAGAGCGACGGAGCGAACTCTAGAGAGGTAACACGTCAGGGAGAGAGGACGTCCAACACCGCGAGGAGGCAGATGGCAGGCTTCCTTTGCGACTCTGTCAACTGTACCATTGTGACATAAACCTACATGGGATGGCACCCATAATAATTTGACAGTCAAGTTAGGATGACGCAATAAGGCCAAAAAAGATAAAATTTGCTGAATTACAGTAGAGTGTGTGAGCTGAACACTAGAGAGGGAATGAAAGGCACGTTTGGAGTCACAAAAAATGGCAGCATTAACTCCGCGTTGACAAACAACACTAACAGCATCCAGAATGGCATACAGTTCACACAATGCCCCCTGAAGGTGACTCCAGGTCAGGCTAGAAAACGGCACAACCTGCTGTACCATCCACCTGCAATGAGCCATCAGTGTAGAGGCAGTATGGATCTGTGATGGAGGACGTCACTGTTTCTATGTGTTCCAGAGCCAACTGCCGCTGTAGAGAAGGCAGTTCCGACTTGGAAGTAGGTGTGAAGCTCACATCAGGTGTTGGTAGCATCCATGGAGAGGGCCCTGGGGGGACGTCTGCAACCATTATATCTATATTAAGACTACGGAGCATAGAGGAAACAGACCTTATAAGAGTACGTCCAGCAGGCAGTATGGGAGGGACAGAGGAGTTTGGTCTAAGTGAAGTCCTGACTAACTGAGAGTAATGGGGTGAAAGATGTGGGAAATTGAGGCACTTGACAGTTAAGCCAGTAACATTACAATACATTCTCTCGATTAATGGGGGAAGACGCAACTTACACTGCATGTTCACTATTGGACAACCGAGAATTATTCTCATTGCTCTATTCTGAAATTTTTCTAAAGTTTCAAGAGTAGCCCTGGGAAGTAGCCCTGGTTGATGCTGTCCGTGAACCGCTGCCAAGACTCTGTGTGAGCACACTCCTGCAGGGCGACTAAAGCGATGGAACAGGTCAGGGGTTGGGTTGGCTTGAAACAATAGGCCATCACGTTCAGCCTCCTCCTTTGCCTCCTGTATACGTGCATCCAGTGTCCAGGAGTGGGCAGGATGGCTATGCTGGAGGTGTGGCCGGGAGACGTATAGCTTTTAAAAGTCATGATTAGCAGATACAAGATCAGAGTACAACTGTTCAGCTGATGATATGTCAAATGTAGGGAATACATGGGCCATAAATAAGATGTTAGTCGGGCAATATTTAGGGGGCACAGCAATACGCAAACGAGTGGCTGAAGCACCTGACCCAGCAGACAGAGAATAATGAAACTGAAGAGCGATGTGATCAGAGAATAAGTCTGGCACGGAGGAGCACTGGACCTGAGATGCCATCAGGCCAGACATGAGGATGTAATCCAGAGTACCTCCCCGGCAATGAGTGGCACCGCCAGTGTCCCAGCACATCTGATGATGCTTGTGGATGTATGAAAGGAGACGAACACCATTACGATTTATAGAGCCAAAACCATCACTTAAATCAGAATGCCAAGCATTAAAATCTCCCATATACACCATACCATGCACTGTTGGAGAAGGAAGAGCCTCAAGAGTAAGTCTAGCTGGGGCAGAATAGACAATACATAATTGGAGTACCCCATTCCCAGGTAAAACCTCAAATAGTAGAAAGGTCATGTCAGGATCAGTGGAGGTACGAAGAAGGCGATGTGGCAAGGAGCTATGTATGCAAGTCAGGAGACCAATCCTTACCAGATGAACATATGGCACATAACCTGAGAGAGGAGGAGCTTGCCCAGCAGTGAGCGGCCATCCTGGAAATGCTTTCTCCAGAAAAATAACACTGGGATGATGACGAAAAAGATAGGCCTTGAGTTGAGTGAGCTTAGCATAACTGGTGATACAACATACATTCCAGGAGATGACATCCAGCCGGCAATCACTAGCAAACTCTGTAATTGGAGGTATAAGTGGGGGCAGATGAGTGACCTGGAGAAGAAGATGGACCAGGAGAAGGGACTGACTCAAAACGATTTTCAAGGCGAGATGCAACAGTATCCATCTTTTCGGTAAGGGTAGTGACAGTTGAGAGAATGGCCTGCCGAGCCTCGACCAAGGTGGAGAGTTTGGAGTCATTGGCAGCCTGAGCGGCAACCAGCCCATCAATCCTTGCTTCAAAGGTAGAAAAGCGGTACTCGAGGGCTGTACATCGTGCCATGAGGATAGCAACAGACTTGCGGAGGGCCAGGTCTGGAGGTGAGGCAGGGCTGGCAGGAGGAGCAGACTGGGGAGATGGTGGTGGCGGTAGTGGAGGTGGAGCAATACTAGAGACACGAGCCTGGACCTGACGTCGAGTACATAAATGCCACAAGTTAACCCCTGGCTTAAGGCATCGTGGACACTTTCATCCAGACGTATCCTCAGGAGGTGAAGGCTCAGAGGTGGAGGCAGCAGGGCGTGATGGTTCATCCCTCACAGGACAAGTCTTGGAATCATGGTTGGCGGCACACCATGCACGCTTCGGCCTGGCAGAACCTTACTGGGAGATATGCCCAGTTCCCCAGCACCTGTAGCACCAATGCTGGTCATTATGAATTTTCCTCACCTCACACGGTGGAAGACAGGGGAGGAAATCATAGGAAATCTCATTTGGAGGTGGAACGGGTTGACTCCAGACAACAACAATACGGATAATGGGGGAACCATCTTGGAAGAAACGACGGGCAGAGTACACACCAGGGTATCCTTTGGCAAGTTTAGGGTCAACATCAATAGGGAAACGGGTGAGGATGTAGCTGGGGAACTTACGTAGCCTGTCGGGTGAGTCTTCATGAATGAGAGGCAGAGACAAAAATTCACCAGCCTTCACTCTATCAATGATGTCCTGACGTTTCCTAGAGATGTAGACAAACCGGGAGGTGACACCAGCCATCATGACTTCAGCCAGTTCACGCTGCAGCTGGAAGGCCCTGTTGACATCAGACAACCAACGTAGCTTTGTGTCCGTAGATGGGTTTCCAGAGAAGGAGAGCTTGACATAGGCATTTCTCGGGGCAAAAGCAGGAAGGTTAGACGAGTCCAAGGAGTTGGTATACAAAGAAGAAACACCACGTTGAGGCAGAGAAGGTACGTTATGCACAGCTGAAGCACCCTTGGCAGTCTTGGCAGTTGGAGGCAAACAGTCCACACCATCGGAATCCTACAAAGAGTCGGACGAGGCATCAACGGGTCGCTTGGTAGAGGTTGAGGAGGTGGAAGGCTGCAACCTGAGCTGCGGAGTGACCGAGGAGAGGGGGGGGAGGGTTGCGAGAAGGCAGCTCAGGCCAGTGATCCTCGACAGGAGACTCATCCTCTTCCGACATGGCCAAGTCAGCCTCCAGGCAGGAAGCCACATCCGAATCCGCGCTCTCCATCAGGCCAGGCAAGGCCTAGATGGGAAGCAAACAACTGAACACACGCAAACACACGTACATACACACACAGAACCACAATAAAACATACAAACCACAAACAACAATACCACAAACAGCAAAAACACAAAAAAACGAGATAGAAAATATAAACAACCTCTATAACACCACAGACACAACAACACACAAACAAGAACGTAGAAACAAGACAAGCAACAACACAGACAAAGTGTCAGGAACGCGTCTTCACTCCAGGAAGGTTGGGGTGAGACTGTGTTAATAGTATATGATACCTTATACCTTAATATTATGTATTAAGAGTATGACCTGCATCTGTCCATGATTAGTTCAAATACTACCTGGTCAGAAATTATGTATCACGAGTGTACAGTCACGAGCACAAATAAGTATACAGCTTTGGTTGGAGCTTTGAACAATCTAATTCACTAATGAACTAATTCTAATGGAAATCTTTTATGCATTTGTTTACTGTCTCTAGGTATTTGAAGCACACTTGAATACTTATTTGTGTTCGTGAATTTACATACAAATATTTTATCATGTCCAGGTGTAGAGACCGGACTAGACACACAGATAAAGGCAAATCTCGAATCTGTACCAGTGCGGTACTACTTTGGCTCATTGGTAGAGTTTTGGCCTGACGTCGCTCTGCTACCGGGTTCGATTCCCCGTGGATACGACCTGGGATTTTAACCCCCAGAGTCCGGGCAGCGGGATTTCCCGCTCGGTCGACAGAGGCCGGGCAGCGGGAAATCCCGCTCTGTCGACAGAGTCCGGGCAGCGGGAAATCCCGCTTTTGGTAATTTATGGGGAAAAACGCCAAATTTGTCGGGATTTTTTTTGATCTGGCTATACTTCACCACCAGACCTTTTCATCCCCACATTCAATCAGTGTGTGCTTGACCGTGACAATGGCTGGGCGTAGTGAAGAAAATACGGGCTCGTTCGATTCGGTGCATCCTACCGCGCTGCCGGGCGCACCCTCTCTTGTAACCTCCACTCCGTGGGTGCAACCAGCTAGATTGCGTCATGCACCTGCAAGGTTGTCAGATTCTGCAATAGGGCGGGAATTGGAGAATCTGGCAGACCTTTCATATGGGAGTGACGACCTGGACAGCTACTCTGATACTGAATGGCAAGCTGACGAATCAACTGAGGAAGATGCCTGTGTAGCGGTGACTTCCCTCACAGCTCTTCCCTCAACTTCAGCCTTGCATGATGTGTCAGAGGTTACAGCCCCTGTTGCAATTCCGTCCACCAGTGGGGTGGGAGGTAGTTTGGGAGACACTCTCTTGTCTCCCATTCCTACAACATCTGGCGTGGGAGGCAGGAAGAGGTCTACTCCTGCTTCAACCTCCAAACCTCGCTACGTCTCCACTCCCATGGGCAAGAGGCCGAGGAGGAGGTTAGATTTTTCGTCTTCCTCTTCCTCGTCGGACGAGGATGCGTCGCAACCAGTGGTGGTAAGAGGGAGGAGAGTAGGAGTAAGAGGGAAGGGTAAAGGAAGGGGGAAGAGGACAAAGGCAGCTTATCTCTCCCCTACTGTTGACCCTGATAGCCCGCCCCCCCGTGACCTGACGCCACCTCCCCCACCACCACACTCTCCCTCTCCTCTCGTGCCTGACAGCCAGGGGGGTGACGACTCACTCTCGCCTGCCCCTGGTACCGCTGCACCACCACCACCACCACCACCACCACCACCACAACAACAACGCCAACAACGACAGCAACGCGGCGCACCTCGTCATAGATCCGCTGATCCCTATGTGTGGACGGATTGCGATGAATTTGCGCCTGATATACATGCCTTTGACGACAGTCATTCAGGTATACAGGCCGCATTTCCCTGTCGTCAGAGGTCATCAATATTAGATTATTTCACTGCCTTTTTTGATATAATATTGATGACTTACATGACGCAGGAGATAAACACCTTCAAACAACTCTCTGTGCAACTCAGCAATAGACCAGGCAGGGAACATAGTAAGATGTTGCAATGGGCTGACGTCGATATTGCTGAGTTGTATGTGTGGTTAGCTTTGACCATGATGATGCCTCATGTCAAGAAACATCGCCTCAAGGACTTCTGGAGCACACACGCCCTGATATCCACACCTGCGTTCGGGAAATACATGTCCAGGGACAGATATAGGGACATTTTGTCCTACCTGCACTTCGCCCCCAACATGGGTCCACACCCGAACGACAGGCTGTGGAAAATTAGGCCAGAAATGTCTATCCTCCAGGAGAAAATACGAGCATTTTTTCGACCATTCCAGAAAGTGGTTATCGACGAGTCTCTGGTGCTGTTCAGGGGAAGACTGTCCTTCATCCAGTACATCCCGTCAAAGAGGCATAGATTTGGCATCAAATTCTATGTCATCTGCGACTGTAAGACTGGCTATGTGTTGGATTTTATACTCTATTCAGGTACGGATGTGGATGTCCCGGCCGATGACCCTCTTGGCTTCAGCGGGAGTGTTGTCAAGGCACTCATGGGGGATTACCTTGACAACAACCACATCCTGTACACTGATAACTATTACACCTCTCCAGCACTTAGCCAGTTTCTCCTGCAGCACCAAACAGGATCCTGCGGAACTATTCGTGTCAACAGGAAGGGGTGGCCAGCATTCCCTCTCACCCGGAGGGGCGACTGCATCAAGAAGTAATGTGGGAACATGCTGGCCATCAAATGGCACGATAAACGCCCCGTCAATATGCTCACCACCGTGAACAGGGGCGTGATGCAGGATTCTGGGAAGACTGAGCGCGGCACAGGTGATACCATCTACAAGCCTGATGCTGTGCTCGATTATAACATCAATATGAGACTCGTCGATAAGTCAGACATGATGGTGAGTTCCATCGATTGTCTGAGAAAAACTTGTAAGTGGTACAAGAAGGCTTTCTTCCACCTTCTTGATGTCACAGTGCTGAACTGTTATATACTCTACCACCAGCATCACCCTGACTCCAAGTTGGCACTCCGGGAATTCGAGCTAGAGTTGATATCTCAGCTCCTGGAGAGGTTCAGCACTGTGCAACCACAGCAAGGCAGACAGGCAGCGGCACAACGGCCTGACAGGTTGCAGCAGAGTGGCTATATGGCTCGCCATTACCTCACTAATCTGCCACCGTTGCCGTCAGGACGTCCAGGCTCTCGTCGCTGCTATGTTTGCAGGCACACAACACGTCACCCCCAGAAGTCCAAGGAAACTCGCTTCTGGTGCAAGGAATGTTGTGTGCCGTTATGCCCTGGAAACTGCTTCTCAGACTACCATATATTGGAATATATATAGAAGCAGGAAGTGATGGGAGTATGCGAATAAAGTGACAGTGACACTTGGTGACAGTGACACTATTTAGGCTATAAGAAAAGTGAGAGTGACACATTTGTACATATATTTTCGGCTGTAGTGACGTGATAGTGACACATTTGTACTTATTAGGCTATAAGAAAAGTGAGAGTGACACATTTGTACATATATTTTAGGCTGTAGTGACGTGATAGTGACACATTTGTACATATTAGGCTATAAGAAAAGTGAGAGTGACACATTTACGCATAGAAAAAATGATAATAAAAAATTTAAAACAACAAAATACAAAAATATATAGAAAATAAGGATAACAGTGATAGTGACACATTTATATTTACGTTGAACATGAACAAATGGTGCGAATGACACTGAAAATGTTTCGCGTAAATACTGTACATAACTCCCACGCTTCTCTCCAGGGCATAAAACCACTCTGGAATGGTCAGCTAACCACACAAATAATACAGGGGCTGTAATGGTAGGATGCACACGAGCCGTACGACGTGTCGCCCGGGGGAGGCAAGTGTTGCGTCATTCTGCCGGCGGCCATCTTGCCTCCACCCGCGCCAGTCCTTGTCACAGCCACGCTCACAAAGCGAACACAGCCTCGCTCTCACGGGAAAAGTGACCTCCATTCCTCACTTGATTTCTCGGCAATGGAGTGTCCTAGAGAGCTGGAATTGGTTTTAATGGAAAGAGGAGGAGTTGATGGTGAGTACACAATCAAATTTAAGTTGTTCAGTATTGTAGTTTAGACGTAGGGAGTAAGAGAAGTAGAGTGATTTTCCGGGAAATACCCGGACAGGCAGGGTAAAAGTTAGTATTGCGCCCAGAACCACAGAGCGTATTTCCATTCTTGGCCCGTCTCGGAGGGGTTAAAGAGATCAATTTCTGGTTACCACACAGGTGGATCCGAAACACCGGGTTGTTCCAGTGGTAGTGTTCTCCCCTCACGCCTAGTTGACCTGAATTCGTTATTCGTCATTGTACGTAAACCTAAGTATGGATTTAATTATAAATTTAGATGACCTAGTTCGGGTGCTAATCTGAATTATTTATTTAGTACAAACCCTGAACGGTGATTAGATCATTAATTTTTGGCACACGTAAGCGGCGGGAAATGGGCGGGATTGCAAACAGGCTACGACTGAAAGTGAATATTGGTGGTTGATGAGGCAGGAGTTCTATCAGTCAGTCAGCACAACGAGACAACACACACACTTGACCTAAGATCGTGAACAAAGGAAAATTACATGTGAAACCCATTATGTTTACTGGGTTTTTACCATTCAATGAAGCCTTCTTGTTCAGCCTGATGAGAGCAATATCATCACTGAGTAGAGTCCGGGTATCGAAGTCAGGGTGTAGGATGACCTTTTCTGGGGTGAAGTCTTGAGTGGGTGGAGCACAGGTGAACCCAGAACAGTCCTCCGTAGAGCTTAGATTGTATTCACCCAGTCTCACAACCTCCCTGCCAACAAAGGTAGAATTGTTGTTAAAATTTTGCTGGCGCACACACACACACACACACACACACACTTGTAATGTCTCACAAAAATGTCATTGAACACCCCCTTGTGGTTATTATGTGCGAGAGAGCTATTAACTACAATGCGGTTTTTGTGTGACAATTAGATCATTTCACGGTGTGGCTTTATAATAATAGGTGATATTAATCATAGCGTGAACCCTCAGGTCTAACTGATATTGATCACTGACATTGTGGTTACTCTTGTACAGATTCCATTATTCATAACGAGGGCTCTCGATATTTTTGTATAGTAATCAGTCATATTATGGCTACAGTAGTTTAATGCAGGTTACATTACTCACAGTGTGGCTCCCAGGGTGTAAGTTTGGTGGATACAGTGGGCTGCTGTGAGAACATATTGCTCTGTGATGAGGGTTCCACCACAAGCCCAGAAAGGGTCGGTCCTTGCTGTGAGGGAGAGAACATTATCGTACTTGATTAATTGTTTCTTATGTATACCGCGCTTTGTATTTTGTAGAGTTATTGATACCCAATTATCTAAATACAGTATATTTCAGTAGTGGTCATTTTTACCTTTTGAACGTTAAGTGTAGCATAGGTTCCTTAATAATAGTGTCGGGTGAAAGCATCCATCGTCAAATCCAACGTGATTATACATTGTGTGATTGGTAGTGCCACCGCAGTCTTCATTCTTTTATCCTTTATACACTCTAGGTGCAAAAGGATTAATTAAATGACACGGTAGAGTCATTTTGTAAATTCATACTTTACTAACATTACACAGCAAAATATCGTAACTAGAAATGCATTTAGGCAAGGATGCACTGTACTGTCACCTATAACTGGTACAGATCAGCGTCGTCAGTTCTCTTTTTCATTGTACTTTCGAGTACCTGGGAGAGTACAAACTATTTAGTAGGTAGAACCTCCAGGATGAAAATACTCACAGTTGTACCCCTGTACGGCGGTCCAAGGCAACTCTTTTAAAATGCTATCATCTCCATTGAAAACCTGTGGAACAAACAACTGTCTAGCCACTTGCGATGCTCGTCTACATTTGGAGGGCAAGAGGGATTCCCCACTACCGGGGTTTTGTGTGGTTTCGATGGTGATGGGGTCGGTGGGTGTAGTGTCTGTGGTATCCCCTATTACATTAGAGCAACACACCTAAGGAAAGATTAATGTTGTATTTGATGAAGAACTGTCAATAGTGTATATTATCGGCTGATGAATTAGACTTACCAGTATGAAATAATGCAGCCATGTTGTGTTTCTACAAATTGTCTTACAGTGGTTGGGCAGGGGTGTGTGAGAGGAGCTGGTGTGCTTGTGATTTGATGGATACTCGCAAATTGTATTATGCCTGATAAAGTGGTCACTGTAAAAATACTTCAAGCATTACTATTCCTCCGTCTCCTGTATCGTTTCTCACACTCCTTATGATACCCTCTGTCATTACTTTGACGTCTGTAAATGACTGTTGATATAAAGTTCTATTATATCATTGAAAGTCAACATCATTCCCACTAAAAGTGTCACTTATGATATAATAAGCCATGTTTATGGAGATTGATTAGTGCATAGGTAGTCGATCATTAACTTTCGGTAACCTGTAAAGTAGTCAGAAAATTGGAGGTAAATGAATCCTTCAAATATTGCCAAGAAACACCACCTATAAGGAAGGAGCTTGTTTCGGGGCAAAGTCAGAAGGAACCAGAAGCCACTAATTCTCATACACGATCACAGGGTCCTTAATAAATGGACGGTATTTAGTATGCCATCTGAATCTACTAGGGTTTCTTTATGGGTGTTTGTTATACAGTATATCTGACAAGGTCTGCCATCTGTCTGGTTGTGTTCACTTCTATATGACCCAGGTCTGACCAAGTGATTAAAAGGGTGATCTCTTGTGGATGAAGTAAAGGGCCATTGACAACTCCAAACTATGACTGGAATTAAACGACTTTACCCGATAAGGAAAACTTGACAGCCGTATTCTTTGATCACTGTAGGTTATCAGCTTTATCTTTCAGTGATTCAATGTTGGTGTCACGCTACAATATCAAGAATACCTAACAGAGAGAGAGAGAGAGAGAGAGAGAGAGAGAGAGTATCAAGAATGCTTAGGTGTGTGTGTGTGTGTGTGTGTGTGTGTTTAATCTCAGTCAGGACTTACTTGAATGTTCCCACGAAGATTGCTACAAGACGCCCGGCGTATTCTTTGCCAGAGTTCCTCCGTCGGATTTGTAAAGAATTGTTGGTAGGTTCTACTGGATCTTAGAGGCGTACACATCTGGCCAGGGCGACACCTAGAAGCTGAAAAGTGATGGAGGAAGGAAGACCAGTTTCAATACTAAAGTGATGAGAATAATGTTATTGTAGGCTATAGGTGTTTTTGTGATTGTAGTCAGATGCATTATTAAACACACTCATACTGCTTTGTACACTCAACCTGTTTTACTCTCTCTCTCTCTCTTTCTCTCTGGTGTTAACCCCTATCATCCAAGTGTACTGACTTATCATCAGTATATCGACTCCCTCCAGTATTCCTGGTACTTTCTTACATCTATTGTCCCCAGCACAGCTCAGTATGTTCCTTGTAAAATTATGCTTCTGATCGAGTTGCTTAAAGAGGTCAAAATACATCCCCTTGAATATCTGTCGGAAACAAGCAAAGATACAATCAATCCAAATTTCAAGAAAGCATAATTTTTTTCTTCGATAGTGATACCTATCAATAACTAATATTTTTATGTATATAAGAACATAAAAACCAAAGTATTAATGTTATTGCAATGGGAACCTTTTTTTCAGAGGAATTAAATCAATATTACCATAGGTTCTCTATTGTTAATTAAATGTGTAGGGTATTTGTTGTATAAACTAATGTTAATTAAATGTGTAGGGTATTTGTTGTATAAACTGTTGTAAATTAAATGTGTACGGTATTTGTTGTATAAACTGTTGTCTCACTCAATTTGTACATGAGATTGAGATCATACCTTGCACCATAATTTGAATACATTCCTTCAATGGTAAATCATTACATGGCAGGTGAAATTTATGTCAATATTGGAACAGGGCTAGCACCTCCCGCTGAGTATATTTCTCTCGCTTCTTTATTTGTGTTATCAGATGAAACAGTCTCCATCCACGGCCTAGTCAGTATTGGCCTTGTTGCCATTAAGCTCCACACCATCGTGACCACAATCCACCAACCAAACGTGTGTAATGAACCGGGTTTTGGTAACATTGTTTCCCTCTGGGCACTTCTCGATGGTGTGGACGGACCTTTTACATGTACACAATAAAATGAACACAACATTCCAACAGACTTGTGCAAATTATGCAATGCAGATCCAGTTATATCACCACCTTGCGATAATAATAAAACACAGGTATTTTGTCGCTGTACCTTGCCTTAATTTTATATTCCTTGTATTATGTAGTTAGGTTTTGGTGTGATGTCTTCTGGATGACATTATTCACTTAGGTGTACCCAGCAAAGATTGATAATTGAAAAAGTTCACAGCATTATAAAACAGTTATAAAGAAAAGTTGGAGAAGCTAAACCTGTTCTCTCTTGTATTATTTACTGTTACGAGGACTTAACATTGACAGATAAATGTATAAAGACCGAACACGCTCCTACTGTTTCAATTTGCATTTACTTTCAAGATGGAAGACACTTTATGAAATTTATCGCTGAAAGAGTACAGCCACGTTAAATATCATGTCATTCGTGCAGAGGTTAAAAGAAGTTACGGTTGCAACATTGAAGCGCATTTGAATTAACGGCAAGTTAGTGAGCCACAACGTAGTCAGTAAAGTTTCAATAATATGATTTTATAAAGTAAGTTTTCTTACATATCACAGTCGATTAATGACAAGGACCTATGCTTATATCAGCTATCGTTCAGGTAATAGCTTTAAAGATTCACGTATGTCTTAAGGGGGTGCGGGAATAGGGGGACAGGCTTAGGGGGGGGGGTTAGGGGGGTGCGGGGACATGCTTGGGGGGGAGGGTTAGGGGGGTGCAGGAATAGGGGACAGGCTTTCTACCCCCCCCCCAAGCCAGTCCCCCATTCCAGCACCCCCCGCACCCCACCCCCCCCAAGCCTGTCCCCTACTCCCGCACCCCCTTAACCTTGAATGTTGGTGATAGTAACAGCATTATAAGTATTAGACAAGAAAGAAAGTTACCAGATGTGTCCGATTTCCACTGACCACTGCACCACGCAACGCTCTCGTCTGGTGTGGTGGTGAGATGCCTGACACGGGTTACTTTATGAAGATGGACCAAGAGCCGGGGATGGTTACTAGATATCACATTATAATTTACTTGTTCATAAGACAATCGTGAAAAGCGGTGCCACCCTACCATATTTTACAGTATTATGATTCCAGTACAAATCATTGGATCACCATTCTGACTTTGTTTCCCGTTGTCAATGTAGATATTATCACTTCATAGCAAATTGTAACTTGTCGTACTACATTTCAGCGTGTTGGCAGCATTTTCTAGGAAAGATATCACTCATTTCCACCAAAGTAGGAACTAAAATAGAAACACTAAGAAAATTCTTTCTTATGTAACAGCACCTAATCAGCTTCTATTGGCACTAGCACTAAATATTCACATTTCTCTCCATATGTCGACATGAATACAGTTTCCAGAACTTTGTGCTAATTCCTATTGTAATAATAATAAAAAGTTTCAATTTCCTTGTTCAGATGCAGTAAAAATTATGCGCCTTTTAAGAGTATAGAATTTTGAAAAGATTTAAGAGACATGCTTTATCAAAATGGGTTTGTGAGTGTACAGTTCAGCCATGGTCAAATGAATTCACTCATCTTTCTTTATTCCTTGCACGTGAGTATACAGTCATAGTCAATAGAAATTACCCATCCATTTTTGTCCCTTACATTTGACTCGTTCCTATATGCCCGACTTGATGTAACCATCTTTGCTTGTTTTACATTAAGGGGAGCACGTACCTCTTTTTGGTAAATTGGAGGGCTAGTAATTCCTCCAAACTATCCCACGAAACAAGTCGCCTTTATGTTAATAATAAGGGATCTGTTTCGTTATATAGTTTGGAGGATTCAGTAGCTCACCAATTGACTAAAAAGAGGTGCTCCCCTTAAGGGTTTATGAGAAAAGAAGAGAAAGGTAGTAGGAAAGATATCGAGGGTGAATAGGATTGAGTTTACACAGGACGTAGAGTTCAGGAGTTGTTGAAAGAGGATTCGTAGGAGTCGCAGTGGGAGAGAGAGTGGGAGAGAGAGTTGCCAAGTTTCGCTGTGTGAGAAAGGTCACGATTTGTACACCAAGTTATATAAGTTGTGTACCTTGTAGCAGGTCTTCCTCCAGAATAGATTTATTCAGGAATTATTATTGAAAGATATTGGATTTTGAGTGTTAGGAGAAACAGGTTTTGCTTGCTTTCTTATATCAGGTTATTCCTTCAATAGAATATTTCTTTTACATCAGGAGAAAATCCCCGTCTTGTTTCGGATTATTAGAGAAGGTGAATGTCTCAGAGTATATCGTTGCTTATTTAACCAATTTACCATTTTGCAGAAGATATGTATAAATACATTCCATTTCACTAACTTGTTGTGCTATCGACCACAAATGTCCTCTTCGTACCGCTCACTGTTTTCTAATTTATTTGTAGTGTCACCTTAGCATTTTATCTGTGCGATACTACGAGTGCCTATAGACACCTAAACGCTCTACGATTCCTCAGTATCAGTTTCCTGTTTCTGTCTCATACAGAAGAAGTAATAACTGGACCTGCCCTGACCACACTGGTATCAAACGGTGTGGTTGTCTCCAAGTAACTGTTTGACCCTGACTTTCTCCTAGTACCTACCTACCTACCTGTCTGCTTGTCTCTCCTCTGGCTTACATCTCATCCTACATAATTATATCCGTTGTCTGACATATTTGAAAGTTTACATTTTACAATAGTTCTTGTGTTATTCTCATACATGTATTCCTTAATGTTTTTACCGCCCCCCCCTCTCCCTGTAGGGGGATTTTGCCTATAGTGATGAGAGCAATACCTTAAGGTTTTTGCGCCCCTTCGGCGATATATGACCTTGCTGTTGCTGCACTTAAGGGGACACCACACTCTAACACCCTATCTGCGCTCCTGTTAATTTTAGAAGCAAAAGTTTTTTGCCATCGTAATCCTCGTTTGGTTTTACATATACTGACTAATTTTCATTACAATCGAGCAACAAATAATATTTTTCCCAACACTTTTAAAAATATTTTGTAAAAAATTAACCAAAAAAAAACTATGTTTCAGAATTGCATAAGATTTATGTGGGCTATCCTCTGATATATAGCAACACTGCTGATGTTGGAAGAGTCCATTATCACTGCTATAAATGGGAAAATTCCTCGCCTGAAATTGTTGAAAAAAAATTTCGCCAGAAATGTTTGGGAAAAATTTCGCCAAAACAAAAATAATCCTTTTAGATCGAAATCCAAACGACAAACTGTGATCATGTATAAGTATATCACGTGTGATTCATATTCATTGACAAAACGTCAATACCCTTTGTGTTGTTAGCTTTTTTAGTGGAGAAATTTGAAAAAAATACAAAAAAAAAAAACTTTGAAACTAAAATCAGTAGGAAATGCTTCAGTTTTTGCTCTATACTTCCATTCTCTTCAGCATGGCCTAGACTATAGAGCATGAAGAAGTGGCTGTATATAGAGGTAACTATTGATTTTTGGTGATTATTTTAATGCGAAAATTTTTTTTGTTTCTGCTTCTCGTTTTTTATGACGTAAGGTAGTGTGGTGTCCTCATAATATCAATCAATCTGCCGGTCCTTTATTTCTATTTCCTTTTGTATCCTTCTTTAACTTTGTGTAATCACACCTAAGGTGAAGTCATTTGTTTCCTGCATAGATCAAAGGAGTCAGTAGTAGTCTCTAGTTCACAAATAGTAGTTTACTTCCTTCAGAGCTAATTATAAAATACACAGAGATGCTGGGACTTATGAATGACACCAACGTATGTACCCGTTTGGAGGAAGGTAAGTAAGTCCCTAAGGGTATACTAAATAAAGCTGATTGTGTGTCGTACTGTATATGTACAGTCGGACTCAGGAATTCATATACACCACTGTGACATCAAGGGTTTGTAACAACTAGAAAATTGAGTGCATTAATTTCCTAATACCAAAGTTTCCTAGTTATATTATTTGGCTAATATTTGAATCAGTCAGCAGAATAATCCTTACAGCATGTGCAGAATGAAGACCCCTGTTATCCAATGCTCTGTGTACGAATTCCTGAGACCGACTGTACACTCTCATCAAAAAGCATTCACATCGAAACAATATGGCATTATTGGCGAATCATTGTGTTACTTTACTGACACGCCTTCATATCGTTGGTACTCCTGCAGTTCACATACCATCACCACGAAAAGTTTTATTGTGATTCAAATAATTATCAGTTTACTCATAATAAGCCAATTGACTGAAACCTGTTTGACGAAATTTAATCCCGATATGTCAAGCCACTCCTCTGGCCTGTCAGATCTTCCTTCCACTTTCCTTATGTCATAGCTACATTCATTCTCCCTATCTTTCTTCAACTTTCCCTATTTTCTTTCTATTTCCTTCCTGCTTGCTGTCTCACCTCTCTATCACCTTTTTCTGGCGCTATATGACCTCGCTGTTGCGGAGCCTAATATCAATCAATCAATCAATCAATCTGGCCTGTCATGTTCTCTAAGAAGCATTACTTTGCGTGAATACAAATGACATACAAGTAGAGGTTATGTGTATAAAAGCACATTCCATCCATTTTCAAATCTTTATGTAACAGTATTTAATGTGTGATGATTAGAAAATGTTGGCAACTCACAGTCACGATTACCAACCTAAACGATAATGCTGCCCATGTGACTTAATTAATGTTCACTTCCAGAAACATGGTGACCAAGTGGACTGATACTTTTTGCTGAGAGTGTACAGCCACAATCAAATATCCACAAACACTTTCCTTCCATCGTAGTCAATATCTTGGTAATAAAGAACAACACATGTATAATTTTGCAGCACCTCATAATACTAATTGAGAGGGTTGAGTTGACGTAAGGTGTTGTATGATTATATTTTGATATAATACTGATATATTTGCACGAAGGAAGGAAAGTGTTGGTGGATATTTGATTGTGGCTGTACCAGTGATGGGTGGTGACTAAATTTTAGACTTTCTCTTGGAAGTAAGATTACTACAGTCATAGCAAGAGGAAAATATTGTTTCACTCGTTAACCTTTCTTCATTTTGATAAAGAAAAGCTCTTAAGGGGGTGCGGGAGTAGGGGACAGGCTTGGGAGGGGGTTTGGGGGGTGCGGGATTTGGGGGACAGGCTTGGGGTGGGTAGAAAGCCTGTCCCATATTCCCGCACCCCCCCTAACCCCTCCAAAGCCTGTCCCCCTACTCCTGCACCCCCCAAAATTCCCCCAAGCCTGTCCCTTACTCCCGCACCCCCCTAACCCCCCCAACCATGTCCCCTATCCCGCACCCCCTTAAATCTTTGACAGTTATAATATTATATATACTTTTGATTTCCCTAAAACATAATGACAACTATAAGACTGTAGTTATAGGTTCTTCAATTACTGAGAAGTATTAAAAACAAAACGTATTAGTGATGTCTGTAAAGTATTCCCCCTCTCTTCTCCAGGCAAACCCATGTGCCCCTTGTGAGAAGGGGAATACAAATTTTGATCTTAATTCTTTAAATTACGTAGTACAGCCATAATAAGCATATAACCTCTTTTCATACCGTGCTATGATTCATGATAAGTAGAGAATATATTAGGCAAATGCCTTTACAGAATGGCACTGCACCTCCCATCTAGGTTTGCATTTTCTGAGCGAATAGTTAGATAGGAGCCATAACCGATACCACTGCACCAACCCGTACAAAATATTAAATTATATACTATGTACAGCCATGGCTGATAGTGGTGGACCAGGGTCCAAGGAGTGTTAGAGAGCAACTTGACAGAGTTCGAACAAGTGAATTTTCCAAACCATTCTCAACGTTGTGAGGTTTAGAAGACTCACTTTTTCGAACTCTGTCCAGACTCCAGTTACTCTCCAAGACTCCTTGGACCCTGTTCCAGCACTATCAGTCATGGCTGTACCACGGTTTGAAACCATTATAAAACAATATTATATATTACAGATAACTTCATGTATGTAAAGAGAGATTGAAGGAAAACGAATTAGGGTAGTTTGGAAAACCCCATGAGAAGCTCTACCAACAGTAAGAGTTTCACCAAAGTTCCGAACAGAAGAAGATGACTTGAAGATTAACACTGGAACCAACTTGACAAGTTCCGTCCGAACGGAATCTTGCAGTCCTTCCTTCACGAACATTTTCAAGAAAAAACACACATAACTGATTGCGTATTTCTGTTGGCAGAGACAAACAGAGAAACCAACCAACCGAACAAAACATATAACATTCGGGGGAAAATATTACAGTACATAGTTTTAATCCATGCAACATATCATGTGTTACTGAGTCTTGTCCTGAGAGGCAGTTTAAAATTTATAAATGTTAACAGTAACATCTAGGAGGGTGAGAAAAAGGTTCATGCTACTCGAACATTTTAATTACATACTTCAGAGTTTCTGATATATCTCTGCTGTAAATATTATTACGTTATTCACTGTAAATTCTTACAGTACTGTACACCTCCCAGTCACGAGGAAAACTCTCCACAGTTGATCCTCCAGCAATAGTATAATATTTGTTGTTAATAATGTTAATAATAATATGTTAATGTCATGTTAATGAAATTTCCAGCAGCCTCCACCCACACACACACCCTTCCTCTAATGTGCAACTCCTAAAGGACGTTCCCAGCCTACTGACGTTCCCAGCCTACTGACGTTCCCAGCCTACTGACGTTCCCAGCCTACTGACGTTTCCAGCCTACTGACGTTCCACCACCACGTCCAGTTCAGTTAACCCTCCTACTAGTAGTAACAGCTAAATTGAGCTATAGCCCTGTAATTGATACGTAAGAACATTATGAGCAGATTAGAATTTAAATTGCCTTTTATGTAACCCAATTATTGACAAGGAAATATCACTCCTATACATGATAGAATCAAAGGTCTTTCATCCCATAGTATCTCCCCCTTTTACTGATTCACTACAACCACTCTCTCAACATTACTCTTCCTCTTTTATATCTATATCTTTTATATTTATATCTATATCTATATCGAAATACTCTCAATGTATGCTTTTTCCCCTCAAGAGAATATGCAACACTCGCAACGAAACTTAGTCTCACCAATATTCTTTCCATTTCCCTAATGTAAGAGTTAATCGGTACTTTTGTCATTAAAATACACACTCTTTGACTAATTTCACTAACACTCTACGACTAACACTCTACAATCATCCAACTTTCTCCCTTATCAAACCTTATGATCCTTCAAATGCAATGTATCTAGACATTCGAGTTGTTGTAATTTTATCTTGTGTCGTGTGTGTCGTGAAGAAAGATTGTTAATTAATCTTAGGTGAAAACTAAGAAAAAAGCAATATCCTTCCCTGGACACACTATCCCTACAGGACCTCTGTATAAGGCCCATAGACAGTGTCAATTACAATCCATTCCTCGTGTTCCTTTATTCTGTACTCCCATAGCCTGAATCTCCCTACCAGTTTTGTTCTTACTTCACCACTATGTTTCAATCTTTAAGGGGGTGCGGGAGTAGGGGACAGGCTTGGGGGGTGCGGGAATAGGGGGACAGGCTTGGGGTGGGTAGAAAGCCTGTCCCCTATTTCACCCAATTTCAAGGCTCATCATTGTACAGTTGCCTACACTTGTAACGAACATAGTGTCCGGTGGATTTGGTGAAATGTGGCACCACTGTGTTTATTTACATAGCGTCCTTATGGTGGGTACTAGAGCAGGGGTGAGTTCTGTCAATTCATTTACTATTAATACGAAAAAACAAACACAGTGGTGTCACAATTCGACAAAACCACTGGACGCTGTGCTCGGTATTAGTGGAGGCAACTGTACATCGGGTGTAATCTGGGCATGGGCTGAGTGATCTATTAGGCCTAACTCAGATGGAACAGATTTTCTTTACAAGGATAATCATTTGTGGTCGTCCACCTCTTATTGAGAACTTCATGACTCTGGGCACATTCTGACACACACACACATACACACACAGTGTGAATCTTGCTGATACTAATTTAACTTAAAAACATGTTTTATCTTTGTTTTATCTTATCTGTATAATTTGTAATGTTTTTAGTATATAGCTTGCAACAGTTTTAGCTCCAAATATTATCCCTCTGCTTCTGAACGTTCCACAAGTCATGGGGCAATCTTAATGGTGGAGAGGACATATATGGACTGAACAGAACTGAAAGCCAATTAGAATATATATTTTCACCAAAGAATAGAAAAGCGTTAAGTGTTCATTTATAATTTATTTCTTCAAGCTCAATTTAAACTTTTATGTCTACAAGAAAAAGAATCAACATCAATAACAATCATAATAAGCACGAAATAATTCAACTTCAAGAATCATGTGAGTTTACTTCTACGGTTATGCCAATTATAGTTGTATATCTGTGGTATATGTAGTGGTAGTTGTTGTTGCTATGGTGGGTGTAGCAAGGGTGGTGCATATAACAGTATTCTACATCTGACTGTGGAGGCTGCATTGGTAGAAGTTGTAATGGTGATCGTGAATTGGTTGTAACATATTTACTTGCCTGGGCTGTATTGGTCAATGTCTCTGTGATGTGGTATGTAGTACATGATATTGTAACTGTAACACTGAGAAAGTTGGTGTTGGGGGGTGTAGTACTAGATCTTGTGGTTGAGAGTTTAACAGTTCCCAAATAAATATTTGTTGTTTCAAACTAGGGTCCTCAGCATAATGACAATGCTTTATCTTAAGTGTAAAATAAATTTATCTCCGTCACCATCACTCTCTATACATATATTTTAAATGTACAGTACCAAATGGAAGGATTTGTTGTCCACTCACTAATGACCCTCTAATGAGTAAATAAAACCAGAAAAGTTAAGCACAGAAATTCAGAATGGTCAAAGTTATTGTCAACTGTTGTGCGTTTGTCATGCAAAATTTTGTAAGAATTTCCTGTAAAGGTTGGGTCATTATTATTACTTTTGGTGTCAACTTGGTGTATCTGAGGTGGAACACATCATATTTAGATGTCCTTGATATAACTAGGCTCTAATGTTCTTAGTGATCCAGTTCCTGTATGCGGCCACGTGTGTGTATACTGCTGGAATACCAACCACCCCACACCGTTTGTCCTTTCCACGGGACACGATACCAATCTGAGCACAGGAAGAACACATTAAGTTGGGCACATGAATGATACACACATTAAGATCAGCACACAAAAGGAACATTTGACGCTTTATTTTTCTTTTTGCTCTATAACATAAAACTTGCATCAAAATATCTCATTAAATGAATATTTGGTGATTTAGTGATTATTTTGAAGCTGTAATAAATAATTGTGGACACCCTATAATTATAATAGATGGATCTGTACGTACATTACTCATACCTATAATGAGCATGTTATTAAGTAAATAATTTACTCTCCAGGTGAGGTATTCTTTGCCTTACATCCATCTGGGAAGCAAACGTCTACAATATACTGATAACATCCGACCGTGTTTTTTTCTTTATGTTCCAAGTAGTGCTTTGGAGACTTTTTGGCCTCGTACTAGTTTCTCTGTATTTTGTACGAATAGAGTTTATGGACAATCACCAATAACCTCATGACTGATCGAAAAGAAGCGGCATTAACAAGACTAAACATTTTCTGTTGAGAAAAAAAAGGCCAGTGTTACGTTATTTTGAATGTAGTTTGTAAGTGAGACTCACCAGTAGTGGGTTTGACCCCCTGAGTACCAGGGGACCACCAGAGTCACCTCTACATGAGTCCTGGGCTAATCCACCGAAACAGATCTGAGGAGAGAGAAAAAAGTTGATGGATGATGATTGGAAAGGAAGAAAGGGAGTGAGTGCCCAAAGAATGAGTCGTGACAGTGAGGAAGTAGGTAAAGAAAGAAGAGGTAATGTAAGGAAAAACACAGAAACCATAGTATAAAGTGACATGTGCAGGTTCCTATTGATATACAGTAATACTCCAGACGATATGAGCTCAATTCTCAGACAATCTATTTGGGTATTCATCATTGCTACCCGACTGTGGCCGTCTAGGAGTACTGGTAATGTTATGTTGCCTTTATGAGTGTGAAGCGTTTGAATAATAACCCTTGGAGTACTGTACATACGTGGGTCTTTCCTGTAGCGAAAAACAAAGGGCGTTAATCAGAATGGAATACTGAAGTGGAATTACGCAGCCAATTGCTTAAGAAATTGTGGGTTATTTCATCGGGTTTTTATTGATAGCATCTTTTTAGTAAATAATTTTGCTGTTGAGAGGGGGAGAGAAGAGAGAAGAACGTGTTTTTACGATAAGGATTGTTATAAGAGTATCGTATTAACAGAGTTATCAAGTGGGTTTTTGGAAGGATTCCCTTCTAATTGCCATGAGTCCCAATTTTGAGAATCGTAGCTGTGCACAAGCCATTTATGTGAAGTAGGAGTTACCTTCCTGTATCATTAGTAAGGCTACATGTCCTGCCTCGGGTGGTCTGTTTGCATTTCAATCATATTCATGTCATATAAAATGAAGAGGTGAAAAATGTAAGAGATTACACTTAAAAATATAATATTATGTGAATATTCTAGCGACGATATTCACAAAGTTTTGTTTTACTGAGGTAGGTACAAGAACTTATTAATAGTTTGTTGTGTGAAGTGAACTGACAAAAGGTCATAGACAGCACAAAGTAAGTTAAGCTATTTATGTAGAACGTTGTTCTTTGAAAGCAATATAATTATGTATATAGACTTTTTACAATGAAAAAAGCACACATAAAGATAATTCACAACAGTACTATTATTAAAGTTATTCAAACTGAAATGATGATATTGAACATTACCTGTTCTGGGAGAAGTGTGTTGTCATAATGAGGGTTGCATGTGCCTTTGTTGACGAATGGGAGGCTGGCTTTCTGTAAGACAGAGGCTGTCTGACCCGTCTCAGTCAGCCCCCAGCCTGCTACCTCTGCCTGACGTCCCCCCAGCAACCCCTCCACTCGTGCACCAGCGGGAGGCAGACACAGTGGCTCCACGTAGCCTATGGGGTTAAACAGAGTGACATAGAATAGTGTACATGCTGAGAATGTGAACAAACATATCCAATATCATTAACTATTTTGTACACTCGTGCTACATAATTTCTGACCAACAGGTACGCTCTCCACGTCTTTTCCGTCCATATCTGAAATTCATTTGGAAAGATATATTAGTGACTACTTTAATTATCAAAACACTTGACAAATTTTATGCTTTTCCAGATCTATACCTTAATATAATATATTAAGGTATGGAAACCTTATGTATGGATACCTTATTATATGTTAATGGTATACGATACCTTATACCTTAATATTATGTATTAAGAGTATGATCTGCATCTGTCCATGATCAGTTCAAATACTACCTGGTCAGAAATTATGTATCACGAGTGTAGAGTCACGAGCACAAATAAGTATACAGCTTTGGTTGTAGCTTTGAACAATCCAATTCACCAATGAACTAATTCTAATGGAAATCTTTTTATGCATTTGTTGACTGTCTCTAGGTATTTGAAGCACACTTGAATACTTATTTGTGCTCGTGAATTTGTATACAAATATTTTGTCATGTCCAGGTGTAGTGACCGGACCAGACACACAGATAAAGGCAAATCTCGAATCTGGACCAGTGGGGTACCCCTTTGGCTCATTTGTAGAGTTATGGTCTGACGTCGGTCTGTTACCGGGTTCGATTCCCAGTGGATACGCCCTGGGATATTTAAGAGATCAATTTCTAGTTACCACACAGGTGGATCCGAAACACCGGGTTGTTCCAGTGGTAGTGTTCTCCCCTCACGCCAGGTTGACCTGAATTTGAGATTCGTCATTGTACGTAAACCTAAGTATGGATTTAATTATAAATCTATATGACCTAGTTCTTGTGCTAATCTGAATTATTTATTTAGTATAACCCCTGAACGGTGATTAGATCATTGATTTTTGGCACACGTAGGCGGCGGGAAATGGGCGGGATTGCAAACAGGCTACGACTGAAAGTGAATATTGGTGGTTGATGAGGCAGGAGTTCTATCAGTCAGTCAGCACAACGAGACAACACACACACTTGACCTAAGATCGTGAACAAAGGAAAATTGCTTGTGAAACTCATTATGTTTACTGGGTTTTTACCATTCAATGAAGCCTTCTTGTTCAGCCTGATGAGAGCAATATCATCACTGAGTAGAGTCCGGGTATCGAAGTCAGGATGTAGGGTGACCTGTTCTGGGGTGAAGTCTTGAGTGGGTGGAGCACAGGTGAACCCAGAACAGTCCTCCTTAGAGTTTAGATTGTATTCACCCAGTCTCACAACCTCCCTGCCAACAAAGGTAGAATTGTTGTTAAAATTTTGCTGACACACACACACACACACACACACACGTAATGTCTCACAAAAATGTCATTGAACACCCCCTTGTGGTTATTATGTGCGAGAGAGCTATTAACTACAATGCGGCTTTTGTGTGACAATTAGATCATTTCACGGTGTGGCTTTATAATAATAGGTGATATCAATCATAGCGTGAACCCTCAGTTCTAACTGATATTGATTACTGACATTGTGGTTACTCTTGTACAGATTCCATTATTCATAACGAGGGCTGTCGATATTTTTGTATAGTAATCAGTCATATTATGGCTACAGTAATTTAATGCAGGTTACATTACTCACAGTGTGGCTCCCAGGGTGTAAGTTTGGTGGATACAGTGGGCTGCTGTGAGAACATATTGCTCTGTGATGAGGGTTCCACCACAAGCCCAGAAAGGGTCGGTCCTTGCTGTGAGGGAGAGAACATTATCGTACTTGATTAATTGTTTCTTATGTATACTGCACTTTGTATTTTGTAGAGTTATTGATACTCAATGATCTAAATACAGTATATTTCAGTAGTGGTCATTTTTTACCTTTTGAACGTTAAATGTAGCATAGGTTCCTTAATAATAGTGTCGGGTGAAAGCATCCATCGTCAAATCCAACGTGACTATACATTATGTGATTGGTAGTGCCACCGCAGTCTTCATTATTTTATCCTTTATACACTCTAGGTGCAAAAGGATTAATTGAATGACACGGTAGAGTCATTTTGTAAATTCATACTTTACTAACAATACACAGCAAAGTATCTTAACTAGAAATGCATTTAGGCAAGGATGCACTGTACTGTCACCTATAACTGGTACAGATCAGCGTCGTCAGTTCTCTTTTTCATTGTACTTTCGAGTACCTGGGAGAGTACAAACTATTTAGAAGGTAGAACCTCCAAGATGAAAATACTCACAGTTGTAACCCAGTACGGCGGTCCAAGGCAACTCCTTTAAAATGCTATCCTCTCCATTGAAAACCTGTGGAACAAACAACTGTCTAGCCACTCGCGATGCTCGTCTACATTTGGAGGGCAAGAGGGATTCCCCACTACCGGGGTTTTGTGTGGTTCCGATGGTGATGGGGTCGGTGGGTGTAGTGTCTGTGGTATCCCCTATTACATCAGAGCAACACACCTAAGGAAAGATTAATGTTGTATTTGATGAAGAACTGTCAATAGTGTATATTATCGGTTGATGAATTAGACTTACCAGTATGAAATAATGCAGCCATGTTGTGTTTCTACAAATTGTCTTACAGTTGTTGGGCAGGGGTGTGTGAGAGGAGCTGGTGTGCTTGTGATTTGATGGATACTCGCAAATTGTATTATGCCTGATAAAGTGGTCACTGTAAAAATACTTCAAGCATTACTATTCCTCCGTCTCCTGTATCCTTTCTCACACTCCTTATGATACCCTCTGTTATTACTTTGAAGTCTGTAAATGACTGTTGATATAAAGTTCTATTATATCATTGAAAGTCAACATCATTCCCACTAAAAGTGTCACTTATGATATAATAAACCATGTTTATGGAGATTGATTAGTGCACAGGTAGTCGATCATTAACTTTCGGTAACCTGTAAAGTAGTCAGAAAATTGTAGGTAAATGAATCCTTCAAATATTGCCAAGAAACACCACCTATAAGGAAGGAGCTTGTTTCGGGGCAAAGTCAGAAGGAACCAGAAGCCACTAATTCTCATACACGATCACAGGGTCCTTAATAAATGGACGGTATTTAGTATGCCATCTGAATCTAATAGGGTTTCTTTATGGGTGTTTGTTATACAGTATATCTGACAAGGTCTGCCATCTGTCTGGTTGTGTTCACTTCTATATGACACAGGTCTGATTCAATGTTGGTGTCACGCTACAATATCAAGAATACCTAACAGAGAGAGAGAGAGAGAGAGAGAGAGAGAGAGAGAGAGTATCAAGAATGCTTAGGTGTGTGTGTGTGCGTGTGTGTGTGTGTGTGTGTGTGTGTGTGTGTGTGTGTGTGTGTGTGTTTAATCTCAGTTAGGACTTACTTGAATGTTCCGACGATCATTGCTACATGACGCCCGGCGTATTCTTTGCCGGAGTTCCCCCGTCGGATTTGTAAGGAATTGTTGGTAGGTTCTACAGGATCTTAGAGGCGTACACATCTGGCCAGGGCGACACCTAGAAGCTGAAAAGTGATGGAAGAAGGAAGACCAGTTTCAATACTAAAGTAATGAGAATAATGTTATTGTAGGCTATAGGTGTTTTTGTGATTGTAGTCAGATGCATTATTTAACACACTCATACTGCTTTGTACACTCAACCTGTTTTACTCTCTCTCTCTCTCTCTCTCTCTCTCTCTCTCTCTCTCTCTCTCTCTCTCACACACACACAAAACTCACCTTGTCTAGCCAGTCTGCTGGCATCCACTGTCACCACCACCACCACCACCACAACCACCATTGCCCATTTTGTGATCATTGTTTCCTGTGGAATATAGTAACACATCCAATTATTAAGTACAGACATATGAGTACTCGATGTTGCCGGTTAAATAAAAAAAAAGAGAGTACAATATGTCACAACCATAATTTAACTGTCCTATGTTGGGATGAGTAGTGGTGTTAACCCCTATCATCCCAGTGTACTGACTTATTATCAGTATATCGACTCCCTCCAGTATTCCCGGTACTTTCTTACATCTATTGTCCCCAGCACCGCTCAGTATGTTCCTTGTAAAATGATGCATAAAGACCGAACACGCTCCTACTGTTTCAATTTGCATTTACTTTCAAGATGGAAAACGCTTTTCAAAATTAATCGCTGAAAGAGTACAGCCACGTTAAATATCATGTCATTCGTGCAGAGGTTAAAAGAAGTTATGGTTGCAACATTGAAGCGCATTTGAATTAACGGCAAGTTAGTGAGCCACAACGTAGTCAGTAAAGTTTCAATAATATGATTTTATAAAGTAAGTTTTCTTGTATATCACAGTCGATTAATGACAAGGACCTATGCTTATATCAGCTATCGTTCAGGTAATAGCTTTAAAAATTCACGTATGTCTTAAGGGGGTGCGGGAAATAGGGGACAGGGTTATGGGGGTGCGGGAGTAGCACCCCCTTAACCTGGAATGTTGGTGATAGTAACAGCATTATAAGTATTAGACAAGAAAGAAAGTTACCAGATGTGTCCGATTTCCACTGACAACTGCACCACGCAACGCTCTCGTCTGGTGTGGTGGTGAGATGCCTGACACGGGTTACTTTATGAAGATGGACCAAGAGCCGGGGATGGTTGCTAGATATCACATTACAATTTACTTGTTCATAAGACAATCGTGAAAAGCGGTGCCACCCTATCATATTTTACAGTATTATGATTCCAGTACAAATCATTGGATCACCATTCTGACTTTGTTTCCCGTTGTCAATGTAGATATTATCACTTCATAGCAAATTGTAACTTGTCGTACTACATTTCAGCGTGTTGGCAGCATTTTCTAGGAAAGATATCACTCATTTCCACCAAAGTAGGAAAGTAAAATAGAAACACTAGGAAAATTCTTTCTTATGTAACAGCACCTAATCAGCTTCTATTGGCACTAGCACTAAATATTCACATTTCTCTCCATATGTCGACATGAATACAGTTTCCAGAACTTTGTGGTAATTCCTATTGTAATAATAATAAAAAGTTTCAATTTCCTTGTTCAGATGCAGTAAAAATTATGCTCCTTTTAAGAGTATAGAATTTTGAAAAGATTTAAGAGACATGCTTTATCAAAATGGGTTTGTGAGTGTACAGTTCAGCCATGGTCAAATGAATTAACTCATCTTTCTTTATTCCTTGCACGTGAGTCTTTTTGTCTTTTAATTTAATACAATCAGCTACACACTACTTAAAACAATAACATCATAGTCAATAGAAATTACCCATCCATTTTTTGTCCCTAACATTTGACTCGTTCCTATATCCCCGACTTGATGTAACCATCTTTGCTTGTTTTACATTAAGGGGAACACGTACCTCTTTTTGGTAAATTGGAGGGCTAGTAATTCCTCCAAACTATCCCAGGAAACAAGTCGCCTTTATGTTAATAATAAGGGATCTGTTTCGTTATATAATTTGGAGGATTCAGTAGCTCACCAAAAAGCATTCACATCGAAACAATATGGCACTATTGGTGAATCATTGTATTACTTTACTGACACGCCTTCATATTGTTGGAAGTAAGAGTACTACAGTCATAGCAAGAGGAAAATATTGTTTCACTCGTTAACCTTTCTCATTTTGATAAAGAAAAGCTCTTAAATCTTTGAGAATTATGATATTATATATACTTTTGATTTCCCTAAAACACAATGACAACTATAAGACTGTAGTTATAGGTTCTTCAATTACCGAGAAGTATTAAAAACAAAACGTATTAGTGATGTCTGTAAAGTATTCCCTCTCTCTTCTCCAGGCAAACCCATGTGCCCCTTGTGAGCAGGGGAATACAAATTTTGATCTTAATTCTTTAAATTACGTAGTACAGCCATAGTAAGCATATAACCTCCTTTCATACCGTGCTATGATTCATGATAAGTAGAGAATATATTAGTCAAATGCCTTTACAGAATGGCACTGCACCTCCCATCTAGGTTTGCATTTACTGAGCGAATAGTTAGATAGTAGCCATAACCGATACCACTGCACCAACCTGTACAAAATATTAAATTATATACTATGTACAGTCGCGGTCAAATATAATCATCCATATAGGGGTAACTCACGTAAGAGTTTGACAGCTTCCCGCTGTTCCTTAGCTCATAAACTTTCCAATAAATAGCTTAACTACCATCTTTTAATTTTATACAATCAGCTACACACTACTTAAAACAATAACATCATATGTGAACGTGAAAACATTACACAGTAAATTGTTTGAGATACCCATATGTGGATGATTATTATTTACCGCGACTGCACAGCCATGGCTGATAGTGGTGGACCAGGGTCCAAGGAGTGTTAGAGAGCAACTTGATAGAGTTCGAACAAGTGAATTTTCCAAACCATTCTCAACGTTGAGAGAGGTTTAGAAGATTCACTTTTTCGAACTCTGTTCAGTTACTCTCCAAGACTCCTTGGACCCTGGTCCAGCACTATCAGCCATGGCTGTACCACGGTTTGAAACCATTATAGAACAAAATTATATATTACAGGTAACTTCATGTATGTAAAGAGAGATTGAAGGAAAACGAATTAGGGTAGTTTGGAAAACCCCATGAGAAGCTCTACCAACAGTAAGAGTTTCACCAAAGAGCCGAACAGAAGATGACTTGAAGATTAACAGTGGAACCAACTTGACAAATTCCGTCCGAATGGAATCTTGCAGTCCTTCCTTCACGAACATTTTCAAGAAAAAACACACATAAATGATTGCGTATTTCTGTTGGCAGAGGCAAACAGAGAAACAAACCAACCGAACAAAACATATAACATTCGGGCGAAGAAAATACAGTACACTCGCGGTCAGAAATTGTGTCTTGATCCTTTGGCACGATGAATCACAACTAGAGTCTCGCTCCAGAACTGGTGGAGTATGGAAGTACTCGTGTCGCTCTGCCTCCATTCTCGTTTGTGTTGTTGTTTGTGTTGTTTTGGAGCTCTTGTTTGTATATTTTTTGTATTGTTTGTGAGTTCTTGTTTGTGTGATGTTGTTTCTGTGGTATTCCTGGTGTTGTTTGCCTGTTGTGGTTCTGTGTATAGATTTGTTGTAATTGTCTGTGTGTGTGTCCCTGGCTGATTGAGTGCTTAGTTGTTCTTGTTGTTGTTTGCTTTCCATCTAGGCCTTGCCTGGCCAGATGGAGAGCGCGGATTCGGATGTGGCTTCCTGCCTGGAGGCTGACTTGGCCATGTCGGAAGAGGATGAGTCTCCTATCACGGATCACTGGCCTGAGCTGCCATCTCGCTACCCTCCCCCCCTCTCCTCGGTCACTCCGCAGCTCTGGTTGCAGTCTTCCACCTCCTCAACCTCTTCCAAGCGACCCGTTGATGCCTCGTCCGACTCCTCGCAGGATTCTGATGGTGTGGACTGTTTGCCTCCAGCTGCCAAGACTGCCAAGGGTGCTTCAGCTTTGAATGACGTAACTTCTCTGACTCACCCTGGTGTTTCTTCTTTGTATACCAACTCCTTGCCCTCATCCAACCTTCATGCTTTTGCCACAAGAAATGCCTATGTCAAACTCTCCTTCTCTGGGAACCCATCTATGGACACAAAGTTGTGTTGGTTGTCTGATGTCAATAGGGCCTACCAGCTGCAGCGTGAACTGGCTGAAGTCAAGAGGCTGCTGTCACCTCCCAGTTTGTCTACATCTCTAGGTAACGTCAGGACATCGTTGATAGAGTCAAGGCTGGTGAATTATTGTCTCTGCCTCTCATTCTTGAAGACTCACCCGGCAGGCCTCGTAAGTTCTCCAGCTACATCCTTACCCGTTTTCCTATTGATGTTGACCCGAAACTTGCCAAGGGATACCCTGGTGTGTACTCTGCCCGTAGTTTTTTCCAAGATAGTTCCCCCATTAACCGTATTGTTGTTGTCTGGAGTCAACCCTATCCACCTCCAAATGAGATTTCCTTTGACTTCCTCCCCTGTCTTCCAACGTGTGAGGTGAGGAAACTTCATAATGACCAGCCTTGGTGCTACAGGTGCTGGGGAGT
Organism: Petrolisthes cinctipes; assembly: GCA_033782935.1. Classification (NCBI taxonomy): domain Eukaryota; kingdom Metazoa; phylum Arthropoda; class Malacostraca; order Decapoda; family Porcellanidae; genus Petrolisthes; species Petrolisthes cinctipes. The sequence continues at coordinate 123,295 of JAWQEG010000688.1, forward strand.
TGGGCATATCTCCCGGTACTGTTCTGCCAGGCCGAAGTGTGCATGGTGTGCCACCGACCATGATTCCAAGACGTGTCCTGTCAGGGGTGAACCATCACGTCCTGCTGCCTCCAATTCTGAGCCTTCACCTCCTGAGGATACGTCTCGATGGAAGTGTCCACGATGCCTTCAGCCAGGGGTTAACGTGTGGCATGAATGTACTCGACGTCAGGTCCAGGCTCGTGTCACTACTATTGCTCCGCCTCCACCACTGCCACCACCACCTCCCCAGTCTGCTCCTCCTACCAGCCCTGCCTCGCCTCCAGACCTGGCCCTCCACAAATCTGTTTCCACCTTGGTCGAGGCTCAGCAGGCCATCATCTCAACTGTCACTACCCTTACCGAAAAGTTGGATACTGTTGCATCTCGCCTTGAAAAGCTTTTCGAGTCAGTCCCTTCTCCTGGTCCATCTTCTTCTCCAGGTCGCTTATCTGCTCCCACTCACAGGATTTCTACCTCCAAATACAGAGTTCGCTAGTGATTGCCGGCTGGATGTCATCTCCTGGAATGTATGTGGTATCACCAGTTATGCTAAGCTCACTCAACTCAAGGCCTATGTTTTTCGTCATTATCCCAGTGTCATTTTTCTCCAGGAAGCATTTCCAGGACTGCCGCTCGCTGCTGGGCAAGTTCCTCCCCTCTCAGGTTATGTGCCATATGTTCATCTGGTAAGGAATGGTCTCCTGACTTGCATACATAGCTCCTTGCCACATTGCCTTCTTCGTACCTCCACTGATCCTGACATGACCTTTCAGCTATTTGAGGTTCTACCTGGGAATGGAGTACTCCAATAATGTAATGTCTATTCTGCCCCAGCTAGACTCACTCTTGAGGCTCTTCCTTCTCCAACAGTGAGAGGTATGGTGTATATGGGAGATTTTAATGCTCGGTTGTCTGATTTGGGTGATGGTTTTGGCTCTATTAATCGTAATGGTGTTCGTCTCCTTTCATTCATCCACAAGCATTATCTGACGCGCTGGGACACTGGTGGTGAAACTCATTGCCGGGGAGGTACTCTGGATTACATCCTCTCATTAATGGCCTGATAACATCTCAGTTTCTGTGCTCCTCCATTCCAGACTTATTCTCTGATCACATCGCTCTTCTGTTCCATTATTCTCTAACTGCTGGGTCAAGTGATTCAGCCACTCATTTGCGTATTGCTGTGCCCCCTAAATATTACCCGACTTACATCTTATTTATGGCCCATGTATTCCCTACATTTGATATATCATCAGCTGAACAGTTGTACTCTGATCTTGTATCTGCTACTCATGACTTTTATAGGCTATACATCTCCTGGCCACACCTCCAGCATCGCCATAATGCCCACTCCTGGACGCTGGATGCACGTATACAGGAGGCAAAGGAGGAGGCTGAGCGTGATGGCCTATTGTTTCAAGCCAACCCAACCCCTGACCTGCTCCATCGTTACCAGATGTCTAGAGACGCTTTAGTTGCCCTGCAGGAGTGTGCTCACACTGAGTCTTGGCAGTGGTTCATGGACAGCATCAACCAGCAAACAAATGTGGCTTCTATGTGGCACCTCATCCATCGGGTTGTTAAAAAGAAACCGGCCACTGCTCGTCATCACTCTCCCGCCGACTATGCCCAACAACTTGTCAATGCCTGGTCAGAACAATCTACCGCGGCCAGTCTACCCATCCACATACAAGATGCACTCACTTCCCGTGCTGCTGTCCATCGGCTACGTCTAATGTCTGCTCTGTTGCAAGATGATGACGATGATGCAGAGGAGATAACTAAGGAGGAGTTACGCCGTGCTCTCTCTCGGGGTAGAGCTTCTTCCCCTGGTGATGATGGTATTACTTATGCTATGCTGCGCCTACTTCAAGTAGTTCCTCTTCTTCGATAGTACATTCTTTGTCTTCGTGATGGTTGTGTACCACGAGCCTGGACCAGCAGCACAATAATACCCATCCCTAAGCCAGACACTGCGAAGTTCAGGCCTATTTCCCTCACTTCCTGTTTTTGTAAGGTTATGGAGAGAATCTTACTCAATCGTCTCGTGTACAAATTACAGGATCGCCTTTCTCCATGGCTGTTTGGTTTCCTTCCCCAGCGGAGCACACATCACTGCCTAGTCGACCTATACTCTCGCCTTTCTAGGGACAGTGTGGTGGCCTTCTTTGACCTTCGGCGTGCCTGCGATGTTGCTAATAGAGACGTCATTTTGGATCAACTGGTTGACTTTGGGATAAAGGGTAATCTTTTATGGTGGATTCGGAGGTACCTGAGTAACAGGACTTCCCGTGTGTTTTTCAGTAGTGTGCTCAGTCCTTTGCACAGTTTTCATCTTGGTACACCTCAATGGGGTGTTCTCAGCCCATTGTTATTTAATATTCTGATGCATTGGCTGCTCACTTCTCTCCCTGATATTCCTGAAACTACAATTACATGCTATGCTGATGATATCTGTGTTCATTCTACCTCACCAAGGGATCTCCAGCGGTTTCTTGACTCCTTCTCTGTGGCCTCCTCTCACTGTGGCATTATTGTCTCACCAGATAAGAGCAGAATATTCACCTGCCGCCTTCCTCAAGCTCGGCCAGTGTTCACCATTGGAGGGACTGTCATTCCCATGTGTTCCCAGTACCGCTACCTGGGCTCGCCAGTCAGTATTTGGCCAATTGTCCCTGCCAGACCTCAAGACCATCCCATTGTCCAGGACTTATTGGGTCGTCTCCAGTGCCGACTTACACCACTTCAATGGCTCACCAACAACTCCTCGGGCATCTCCATCCCAGTAGCCAGAACCATCTATATTGTTTTTTTCCGTTCAGTTGTTGAATACCTCTCCCCTGCTTTGATTCAACTTCCTAGGGCTACTCTTGAATCTTTATAAAAATTTCAGAATAGAGCAGCGTGAGTTGCATCTTCCCCCATTAGTGGAGAGAATTTTTTCTAATGTTACTTGCTTCACTGTCAAGTGCCTCCATTTCCCACATATTTCACCCCATTATTCTCAGTTAGTCAGGACTTCTCTTAGACCAAACTACCCTGTCCCTCCCATACTGCCTGCTGGACGTACTCTTATAAGGTATGTTTCCTCTATGCTCCGTAGTCTTAATATAGATATAATGGTGGCAGACATCCCCCCAGGGCCCCCTCCGTTGATTCTACCAACACATGATGTGAGCTTTACACCTACTTCCAAGTTGGAACTGCCTTCTCTACAGCGGCAGTTGGCTCTGGAACACATAGAAACAGTGACGTCCTCCATCACAGATCCATACTGCCTCTACACTGATGGTTCATTGCAGGTGGATGGTACAGCAGGTTGTGCCGTTTTCTCACCTGACCTGGAGTCACTTCCATAGGGCTGGGTTGGTCGTCGTCTCTGTAACCACTCCAGCTCAACATTGTGTGAACTGTATGCCATTCTGGATGCTGTTAATCTTGTTTGTCAACGCGGAGTTCATGCTGCCATTTTTTGTGACTCCAGACCTGCCCTTCATTCCCTCTCTAGTGTTCAGCCCACACACTCTACTGTTATTCAGCAAATTTTATCTGTTTTGGCCTTATTGCATCATCGTAACTTGACAGTCAAATTGTTATGGGTGCCATCCCATGTAGGTTTTCGTCACAATGGTAGAGTTGACAGACTCGCAAAGGATGCCTGCCATCTGCCTCCTCGTGGTGTTGGACGTCCTCTCTCCCTGACATGTTACCTTCCTAGAGTTTGCTCCGCCGTTTTCCTCCCTGTACGGTGTCTGCCGTCACAAATATTCCTACCGTCGTCGAGGCCTCATGGTTCGGAGGCACGATGTAGTCTCTGTTCGTTTGAGGCTTGGCTACCGGCCACCATGGCAGGTTGCTGGGATGCAGGGTGAGCCTCCCTTCACTGAGTGTTGCTTGTGTCGAGCGCCTCGTGCTAACACTATAGAGCACTATTGCCTGGCCTGCCCCACTGTCCGACACTTGCTGCCTCGGGGCCTGCCACTTGATGTGGTTTGTCGACACCTGCTGAACCAACAGGTTCTGGAGGAACTTCTGGTATGCCACCCTCGTTTTGGTGGATTTAATTAAGTAGGTCATAATGTAAATATTTGCATGTATGCTTGTGCTTCATTCTGTTATGTTTTCGTGATGTGTGTGTGTGTGTGTGTGTGTGGTTGTAATCATTGGATTTTCATGGGTCCCGCCTACCCGAATGTATTGTTGCCTGCCTGTTGATTGACGTTACGGCGCAATTAAAAAAAAAAAAAAAAAGTATCACAACTACCCGAGCTTTGATGATTGAAACTACTGTGTGTTGTAGGAGACGCACCGTTGTTCGAACCTTCAAAGCTAGGCTATTTACGATTTATCTTGCCATGGGATCGGGACACAACTTCTAACCGAGAGTGGACATAGTTTTAATCCATGCAACATGTCATGTGTTACTGAGTCTTGTCCTGAGAGGCAGTTTAAAATTTATAAATGTTAACAGTAACATCTAGGAGGGTGAGAAAAAGGGCCATGCTACTCGAAAATTTTAATTACATACTGCAGAGTTTCTGATATATCTCTTCTGTAAATATTATTACGTTATTCATTGTAAATTCTTACAGTACTGTACACCTCCCAGTCACGAGGAAAACTCTCCACAGTTGATCCTCCAGCAATAGTATAATATTTGTTGTTAATAATGTTAATAATAATATGTTAATGTCATGTTAATGAAATTTCCAGCAGCCTCCACCCACACACACACCCTTCCTCTAATGTGCAACTCCTAAAGGACATTCCCAGCCTACTGACGTTCCCAGCCTACTGACGTTCCCAGCCTACTGACGTTCCACCACCACGTCCAGTTCAGTTAACCCTCTTACTAGTAGTAACAGCTAAATTAAGCTATAGCCCTGTAATTGATACGTAAGAACATTATGAGCAGATTAGAATTTAAATTGCCTTTTATGTAACCCAATTATTGACAAGGAAATATCACTCCTATACATGATAGAATCAAAGGTCTTTCATCCCATAGTATCTCCCTCTTTTACTGATTCACTACAACCACTCTCTCAACATTTCTCTCCCTCTTTTATATCTATATCTTTTATATTTATATCTATATCTATATCGAAACACTCTCAATGTATGCTTTTTCCCCTCAAGAGAATATACAACACTCGCAACGAAACTTAGTCTCACCAATATTCTTTCCATTTCCCTAATGTAAGAGTTAATCGGTACTTTTGTCATTAAAATACACACTCTTTGACTAATTTCACAAACACTCTACGACTAACACTCTACAATCATCCAACTTTCTCCCTTATCAAACCTTATGATCCTTCAAATGCAATGTTTCTAGACATTCGAGTTGTTGTAATTTTATCTTGTGCCGTGTGTGTCGTGAAGAAAGATTGTTAATTAATCTTAGGTGAAAACTAAGAAATAAGCAATATCCTTCCCTGGACACACTATCCCTACAGGACCTCTGTCTAAGGCCCATAGACAGTGTCAATTACAATCCATTCCTCGTGTTCCTTTATTCTGTACTCCCATAGCCTGAACCTCCCTGCCAGTTTTGTTCTTACTTCACCACTATGTTTCAATTTTTAAGGGGGTGCGGGAGTAGGGGACAGGCTTGGGGGGTGCGGGAATAGGGGGACAGGCTTGGGGTGGGTAGAAAGCCTGTCCCCTATTTCACCCAATTTCAAGGCTCATCATTGTACAGTTGCCTACACTTGTAACGAACATAGTGTCCGGTGGATTTGGTGAAATGTGGTACCACTGTGTTTATTTACATAGCGTCCTTATGGTGGGTACTAGAGCAGGGGTGAGTTCTGTCAATTCATTTACTATTAATACGAAAAAACAAACACAGTGGTGTCACAATTCGACAAAACCACTGGACGCTGTGCTCGGTATTAGTGGAGGCAACTGTACATCGGGTGTAATCTGGGCATGGGCTGAGTGATCTATTAGGCCTAACTCAGATGGAACAGATTTTCTTTACAAGGATAATCGTTTGTGGTCGTCCACCTCTTATTGAGAACTTCATGACTCTGGGCACATTCTGACACACACACACATACACACACAGTGTGAATCTTGCTGATACTAATTTAACTTAAATACATGTTTTATCTTTGTTTTATCTTATCTGTATAATTTGTAATGTTTTTAGTATATTATGGCTTGCAACAGTTTTAGCTCCAAATATTATCCCTCTGCTTCTGAACGTTCCACAAGTCATGGGGCAATCTTAATGGTGGAGAGGACATATATAGACTGAACAGAACTGAAAGCCAATTAGAATATATATTTTTACCAAAGAATAGAAAAGCGTTAAGTGTTCATTTATAATTTATTTCTTCAAGCTCGATTTAAACTTTTACGTCTACAAGAAAAAGAATCAACATCAATAACAATCATAATAAGCACGAAATAATTCAACTTCAAGAATCATGTGAGTTTACTTATACGGTTATGCCAATTATAGTTGTATATCTGTGGTATATGTAGTGGTAGATGTTGTTGCTATGGTGGGTGTTGCAAGGGTGGTGCATATAACAGTACTCTACATCTGACTGTGGAGGCTGCATTGGTAGATGCATGTAGTACATGATATTGTAACTGTAACACTAAGAAAGTTGGTGTTGGTGGGTGTAGTACTAGAACTTGTGGTTGAGAGTTTAACAGTTCCTATATAATTATTTGTTGTTTCAAACTAGGGTCCTCAGCATAATGACAATGCTTTATCTTATGTGTAAAATAAATTTATCTCCGTCACCATCACTCTCTATCCATATATTTTGAATGTACAGTACTAAATGAAAGGATTTGTTGTCCACTCACTAATGACCCTCTAATGAGTAAATAAAACCAGAAAAGTTAAGCACAGAAATTCAGAATGGTCAAAGTTATTGTCAACTGTTGTGCGTTTGTCATGCAAAACTTTGTAAGAATTTCATGTAAAGGTTGGGTCATTATTATTACTTTTGGTGTCAACTTGGTGTATCTGAGGTGGAACACATCATATTTAGATGTCCTTGATATAACTAGGCTCTAATGTTCTTAGTGATCCAGTTCCTGTATGCGGCCACGTGTGTGTAGACTGCTGGAATACCAACCACCCCACACCGTTTGTCCTTTCCACGGGACACGATACCAATCTGAGCACAGGAAGAACACATTAAGTTGGGCACATGAATGATACACACATTAAGATCAGCACACAAAAGGAACATTTGACGCTTTACTTTTCTTTTTGCTTTATAACATAAAACTTGCATCAAAATATCTCATTAAATGAATATTTGGTGATTTGGTGATTATTTTGAAGCTGTAATAAATAATTGTGGACACCCTATAATTATAATAGATGGATCTGTACATACATTATTCATACCTATAATAAGCATGTTATTAAGTAGATAATTTACTCTCCAGGTAAGGTATTCTTTGCCTTACATCCATCTGGGAAGCAAACGTCTACAATATACTGATAACATCCGACCGTGTTTTTTTCTTTATGTTCCAAGTAGTGCTATGGAGACTTTTTGGCCTCGTACTAGTTTCTCTGTATTTTGTACGAATAGAGTTTATGGACAATCACCAATAACCTCATGACTGATCGAAAAGAAGCGGCATTAACAAGACTAAACATTTTCTGTTGAGAAAAAAAAGGCCAGTGTTACGTTATTTTGAATGTAGTTTGTAAGTGAGACTCACCAGTAGTGGGTTTGACCCCCTGAGTACCAGGGGACCACCAGAATCACCTCTACATGAGTCCTGGGCTAATCCACCGAAACAGATCTGAGGAGAGAGAAAAAAGTTGATGGATGAGGATTGGAAAGGAAGAAAGGGAGTGAGTGCCCAAAGGATGAGTCGTGACAGTGAGGAAGTAGGTAAAGAAAAAAGAGGTAATATAAGGAAAAACACAGAAACCATAGTATAAAGTGACATGTGCAGGTTCCTATTGATATACAGCAATACTCCAGACGACATGAGTTTAATTCTCAGACAATCTATTGGGGTATTCATCATTGCTACCCGACTGTGGCCGTCTAGGAGTACTGGTAATGTTATGTTGCCTTTATGAGTGTGAAGCGTTTGAATAATAACCCTTGGAGTACTGTACATACGTGGGTCTTTCCTGTAGCGAAAAACAATAGGCGTTAATCAGAATGGAATACTGAAGTGGAATTACGCAGCCAATTGTTTAAGAAACTGTGGGTTATTTCATCGGGTTTCTATTGATAGCATCTTTTTAGTTAATAATTTTGGTGTTGAGAGGGAGAGAGAAGAGATAGGAACGTGTTTTTACGATAAGGATTATTATAAGAGTATCGTATTAACAGAGTTATCAAGTGGGTTTTTGGAAGGATTCCCTTCTAATTGCCATGAGTCCCAATTTTGAGAATCGTAGCTGTGCACAAGCCATTTATGTGAAGTAGGAGTTACCTTCCTGTATCATTAGTAAGGCTACATGTCCTGCCTCGGATGGTCTGTTTGCATTTCAATCATATTCATGTCATATAAAATGAAGAGGTGAAAAATGTAAGAGATTACACTTAAAAATATATTATTATGTGAATATTCTAGCGACGATATTCACAAAGTCCGTACCGTGTTGTTTTACTGAGGCAGGTACAGGAGCTTATTAATAGTTTGTTGTGAGAAGTGAACTGACAAAAGATCATAGACAGCACAAAGTAAGTTAAGCTATTTATGTAGAACGTTGCTCTTTGAAAGCATTATATGTATATAGATTTTTTACAATGAAAAAAAGCACACATAAAGATAATTCACAACAGTACTATTATTAAAGTTATTCAAACTGAAATGATGATATTGAGCATTACCTGTTCTGGGAGAAGTGTGTTGTCATAATGAGGGTTGCATGTGCCTTTGTTGACGAATGGAAGGCTGGCTTTCTGTAAGACAGAGGCTTTCTGACCCGTCTCAGTCAGCCCCCAGCCTGCTACCTCTGCCTGACGTCCCCCCAGCAACCCCTCCACTCGTGCACCAGCAGGATGCAGACACAGTGGCTCCACGTAGCCTATGGGGTTAAACAGAGTGACATAGAATAGTGTACATGCTGAGAATGTGAACAGACATATCCAATATCATTAACTATTTTGTACACTCGTGCTACATAATTTCTGACCAACAGGTACGCTCTCCACGTCTCTTCCGTTCATATCTGAAATTCATATTAAAAGATATATTAGTGACTACTTTAATTATCAAAACACACGACAAATTTTATGCTTTTCCAGATCTATACCTTAATATAATATATTAAGGTATGGAAACCTTATGTATGGATACCTTATTATGTGTTAATAGTACATTTTTTTTTTTTATCAATTGTGCCGTAGCTTCAATCAACAGGTAGGCAACAATACATACGGGTAGGCGGGACCCATGAAAATTCATTGACTACAACCACACACACACACACACACACACACACATCACGAAAACATAACAGAATGAAGCATACATGCAAATATTTACATTATGACCTATTTAAATCCACCAAAACGAGGGTGGCGTACCAGAAGTTCCTCTAGAACCTGATGGTTCAGCAGGTGTCGACAAACCACATCAAGTGGCAGGCCCTGGGGCAGCAAGTGTCGGACAGTGGGGCAGGCCAGGCAATAGTGCTCTATAGTGTTAGCACGAGGCGCTCGACACAAGCGACACTCAGTGAAGGGAGGCTCACACTGCATCTCAACAACCTACCATAGTGGAAGGTAGCCAAGCCTCAAACGAACAGAGACTACATCGTGCCTCCGAACCATGAGGCATCGACGACGGTAGGAATATTTGTGATGGCAGACAGACTCGTAATGGGTGATGGAGATGCGGAAGGGCTTCTCTGCATCCCTGCGTTGCCGTACAGGGAGGAGAGCGGCGGAGCGAACTCTAGAAAGGTAACATGTCAGGGAGAGAGGACGTCATACACCGCGAGGAGGCAGATGGCAGGCTTCCTTTGCGACTCTGTTAACTGTACCATTGTGACGTAAACCTACATGGGAGGGCACCCATAATAATTGGACAGTCAAGTTACGATGACGCAAAAAGGCCAAAACAGATAAAATTTGCTGAATTACAGTAGAGTGTGTGAGCTGAACACTAGAGAGGGAATTAAAGGCACGTTGACAAACAACACTAACAGCATCCAGAATGGCATACAGTTCACACAATGCCCCCTGAAGGTGACTCCAGGTCAGGCTAGAAAACGGCACAACCTGCTGTACCATCCACCTGCAATGAGCCATCAGTGTAGAGGCAGTATGGATCTGTGATGGAGGACGTCACTGTTTCTATGTGTTCCAGAGCCAACTGCCGCTGTAGAGAAGGCAGTTCCGACTAGGAAGTAGGTGTGAAGCTCAAATCAGGTGTTGGTAGCATCCATGGAGAGGGTCCTGGGGGGACGTCTGCAACCATTATATCTATATTAAGACTACGGAGCATAGAGGAAACAGACCTTATAAGAGTACGTCCAGCAGGCAGTATGGGAGGGACAGAGGAGTTTGGTCTAAGAGAAGTCCTGACTAACTGAGAGTAATGGGGTGAAAGAAGTGGGAAATTAAGGCACTTGACAGTTAAGCCAGTAACATTACAATAAATTCTCTCGATTAATGGGGGAAGACGCAACTTACGCTGCATGTTCACAATCCTGGTCGACATTGGACAACCGAGAATTATTCTCATTGCTCTATTCTGAAATTTTTCTAAAGTTTCAAGAGTAGCCCTGGGAAGTAGCCGTGGTTGATGCTGTCCGTGAACCGCTGCCAAGACTCTGTGTGAGCACACTCCTGCAGGGCGACTAAAGCGATGGAACAGGTCAGGGGTTGGGTTGGCTTGAAACAATAGGCCATCACGTTCAGCCTCCTCCTTTGCCTCCTGTATACGTGCATCCAGTGTCCAGGAGTGGACAGGATGGCGATGCTGGATGCAAACGAGTGGCTGAAGCACCTGACCCAGCAGACAGAGAATAATGAAACTGAAGAACGATGTGATCAGAGAATAAGTCTGGCACGGAGGAGCACTGGACCTGAGATGTCATCAGGCCAGACGTGAGGATGTAATCCAGAGTACCTCCCCGGCAATGAGTGGCACCGCCAGTGTCCCAGCGTGTCTGATGATGCTTGTGGATGTCTGAAAGGAGACGAACACCATTACGATTTATAGAGCCAAAACCATCACTTAAATCAGAATGCCGAGCATTAAAATCTCCCATATACACCATACTATGCACTGTTGGAGAAGGAAGAGCCTCAAGAGTGAGTCTAGCTGGTGCAGAATAGACAATACATAATTGGAGTACTCCATTCCCAGGTAGAACCTCAAATAGCAGAAAGGTCATGTCAGGATCAGTGGAGGTACGAAGAAGGCGATGTGGCAAGGAGCTATGTATGCAAGTCAGGAGACCAATCCTTACCAGATGAACATATGGCACATAACCTGAGAGAGGAGGAGCTTGCCCAGCAGTGAGCGGCCATCCTGGAAATGCTTTCTCCAGAAAAATAACACTGAGATGATGACGAAAAACATAGGCCTTGAGTTGAGTGAGCTTAGCATAACTGGTGATACCACATACATTCCAGGAGATGACATCCAGCCGGCAATCACTAGCGAACTCTGTAATTGGAGGTAGAAGTCCGGTGAGTGGGGGCAGATGAGTGACCTGGAGAAGAAGATGGACCAGGAGAAGGGACTGACTCGAAAAGCTTTTCAAGGCGAGATGCAACAGTATCCATCTTTTCGGTAAGGGTAGTGACAGTTGAGATGATGGCCTGCTGAGCCTCGACCAAGGTGGAGAGTTTGGAGTCATTGGCAGCCTGAGCGGCAACCAGCCCATCAATCCTTGCTTCAAAGGTAGAAAAGCGGTACTCGAGGGCTGTACATCGTGCCATGAGGATAGCAACAGACTTGCGGAGGGCCAGGTCTGGAGGTGAGGCAGGGCTGGTTGGAGGAGCAGACTGGGGAAATGGTGGTGGCGGTAGTGGAGGCGGAGCAATAGTAGAGACACGAGCCTGGACCTGACGTCGAGTACATAAATGCCACAAGTTAACCCCTGGCTTAAGGCATCGTGGACACTTCCATCCAGACGTATCCTCAGGAGGTGAAGGCTCAGAGGTGGAGGCAGCAGGGCGTGATGGTTCATCCCTCACAGGACACGTCTTGGAATCATGGTTGGCGGCACACCATGCATCCTTCGGCCTGGAAAAACCTTACTGGAAGTACCGGGAGATATGCCCAGTTCCCCAGCACCTGTAGCACCAAGGCTGGTCATTATGAATTTTCCTCACCTCACACGGTGGAAGACAGGGGAGGAAATCAAAGGAAATCTCATTTGGAGGTGGATCGGGTTGACTCCAGACAACAACAATACGGCTAATGGGGGAACCATCTAGGAAGAAACGACGGGCAGAGTACACACCAGGGTATCCTTTGACAAGTTTAGGGTCAACATCAATAGGAAAACGGGTGAGGATGTAGCTGAGGAACTTACGTAGCCTGCCGGGTGAGTCTTCATGAATGAGAGGCAGAGACAAAAATTCACCAGCCTTCACTCTATCAATGATGTCCTGACGTTTCCTAAAGATGTAGACAAACCGGGAGGTGACAGCAGCCATCTTGACTTCAGCCAGTTCACGCTGCAGCTGGAAGGCCCTGTTGACATCAGACAACCAACGCAGCTTTGTGTACGTAGATGGGTTTCCAGAGAAGGAGAGCTTGACATAGGCATTTCTCGGGGCAAAAGCAGGAAGGTTAGACGAGTCCAAGGAGTTGGTATACAAAGAAGAAACACCACGTTGAGGCAGAGAAGGTACGTTATGCACAGCTGAAGCACCCTTTGCAGTCTTGGCAGCTGGAGGCAAACAGTCCACACCATCGGAATCCTACAAAGAGTCGGACGAGGCATCAACGGGTCGCTTGGTAGAGGTTGAGGAGGTGGAAGGCTGCAACCTGAGATGCGGAGTGACCGAGGAGAGGGGGGGAGGGTTGTGAGAAGGCAGCTCAGGCCAGTGATCCTCGACAGGAGACTCATCCTCTTCCGAGATGGCCAAGTCAGCCTCCAGGCAGGAAGCCACATCCGAATCCGCGCTCTCCATCAGGCCAGGCAAGGCCTAGATGGGAAGCAATCAACTGAACACACGCAAACACACGTACATACACACACAGAACCACAATAAAACAAACAAACCACAAACAACAATACCACAAACAGCAAAACCACAAAAAAACGATATAGAAAATATAAACAACCTCTATAACACCACAGACACAACAACACACAAACAAGAACGTAGAAACAAGACAAGCAACAACACAGACAAAGTGCCAGGAACACGTCTTCACTCCAGGAAGGTTGGGGTGAGACTGTGTTAATAGTATATGATACCTTATACCTTAATATTATGTATTAAGAGTATGACCTGCATCTGTCCATGATTAGTTCAAATACTACCTGGTCAGAAATTATGTATCACCAGTGTACAGTCACCAGCACAAATAAGTATACAGCTTTGGTTGGAGCTTTAAACAATCTAATTCACTAATGAACTAATTCTAATGGAAATCTTTTATGCATTTGTTTACTGTATCTAGGTATTTGAAGCACACTTGAATACTTATTTGTGTTCGTGAATTTACATCCAAATATTTTATCATGTCCAGGTGTAGTGACCAGACCAGACACACAGATAAAGGCAAATCTCGAATCTGGACCAGTGGGGTACTACTTTGGCTCATTGGTAGTGTTATGGCCTGACGTCGGTCTGCTACCGGGTTCGATTCCCCGTGGATACGACCTGGGATTTTAAAGAGATCAATTTCTGGTTACCACACAGGTGGATCCGAAACACCGGGTTATTCCAGTGGTAGTGTTCTCCCCTCACGCCTAGTTGACCTGAATTCGAGATTCGTCATTGTACGTAAACCTAAGTGTGGATTTAATTATAAATCTATATGACCTAGTTCGGGTGCTAATCTGAATTATTTACTTAGTATAACCCCTGAACGGTGATTAGATCATTGATTTTTGGCACACGTAGGCGGCGGGAAATGGGCGGGATTGCAAACAGGCTACGACTGAAAGTGAATATTGGTGGTTGATGAGGCAGGAGTTCTATCAGTCAGTCAGCACAACGAGACAACACACACACTTGACCTAAGATCGTGAACAAAGGAAAATTGCTTGTGAAACCCATTATGTTTACTGGGTTTTTACCATTCAATGAAGCCTTCTTGTTCAGCCTGATGAGAGCAATATCATCACTGAGTAGAGTCCGGGTATCGAAGTCAGGGTGTAGGATGACCTTTTCTGGGGTGAAGTCTTGAGTGGGTGGAGCACAGGTGCCTCCAGAACAGTCCTCCTTAGAGTTTAGATTGTATTCACCCAGTCTCACAACCTCCCTGCCAACAAAGGTAGAATTGTTGTTAAAATTTTGCTGGCACACACACACACACACTTGTAATGTCTCACAAAAATGTCATTGTACACCCCCTTGTGGTTATTATGTGCGAGAGAGCTATTAACTACAATGTGGCTTTTGTGTAACAATTAGATCATTTCACGGTGTGGCTTTATAATAATAGGTGATATCAATCATAGCGTGAACCCTCAGGTCTAACTGATATTGATCACAGACATTGTGGTTACTCTTGTACAGATTCCATTATTCATAACGAGGGCTCTCGATATATTTGTATAGTAATCAGTCATATTATGGCTACAGTAATTTAATGCAGGTTACATTACTCACAGTGTGGCTCCCAGGGTGTAAGTTTGGTGGATACAGTGGGCTGCTGTGAGAACATATTGCTCTGTGATGAGGGTTCCACCACATGCCCAGAAAGGGTCGGTCCTTGCTGTGAGGGAGAGAACATTATCGTACTTGATTAATTGTTTCTTATGTATACCGCACTTTGTATTTTGTAGAGTTATTGATACCCAATTATCTAAATACAGTATATTTCAGTAGTGGTCATTTTTTGCCTTTTGAACTTTAAGTGTAGCATAGGTTCCTTAATAATAGTGTCGGGTGAAAGCATCCATCGTCAAATCCAACGTGACTATACATTATGTGATTGGTAGTGCCACCGCAGTCTTCATTATTTTATCCTTTATACACTCTAGGTGAAAAAGGATTAATTAAATGACACGGTAGAGTCATTTTGTAAATTCATACTTTACTAACATTACACAGCAAAATATCGTAACTAGAAATGCATTTAGGCAAGGATGCACTGTACTGTCACCTATAACTGGTACAGATCAGCGTCGTCAGTTCTCTTTTTCATTGTACTTTCGAGTACCTGGGAGAGTACAAACTATTTAGTAGGTAGAACCTCTAGGATGAAAATACTCACAGTTGTACCCCAGTACGGCGGTCCAAGGCAACTCCTTTAAAATGCTATCCTCTCCATTGAAAACCGGTGGAAGAACCAACTGTCTAGCCACTCGCGATGCTCGTCTACATTTGGAGGGCAAGAGGGATTCCCCAGTACCAAGGTTTTCTGTGATTCCGATGGTGATGGGGTCGGTGGGTGTAGTGTCTGTGGTATCCCCTATTACATCAGAGCAACACACCTGAGGAAAGATTAATGTTGTATTTGATGAAGAACTGTCAATAGTGTATATTATCGGTTGATGAATTAGACTTACCAGTATGAAATAATACAGCCATGTTGTGTTTCTACAAATTGTCTTACAGTGGTTGGGCAGGGGTGTGTGAGAGGAGCTGGTGTGCTTGTGATTTGATGGATACTCGCAAATTGTATTATGCCTGATAAAGTGGTCACTGTAAAAATACTTCAAGCATTACTATTCCTCCGCCTCCTGTATCCTTTCTCACACTCCTTATGATACCCTCTGTTATTACTTTGAAGTCTGTAAATGACTGTTGATATAAAGTTCTATTATATCATTGAAAGTCAACATCATTCCCACTAAAAGTGTCACTTATGATATAATAAACCATGTTTATGGAGATTGATTAGTGCACAGGTAGTCAATCATTAACTTTCGGTAACCTGTAAAGTAGTCAGAAAATTGGAGGTAAATGAATCCTTCAAATATTGTCAAGAAACACCACCTATAAGGAAGGAGCTTGTTTCGGGGCAAAGTCAGAAGGAATCAGAAGCAACACATTCTCATACACGATCACATGGTCCTTAATAAATGGACGGTATTTAGTATGCCATCTGAATCTAATAGAGTTTTTTTATGGGTGTTTGTTATACAGTATATCTGACAAGGTCTGCCATCTGTCTGGTTGTGTTCACTTCTATATGACCCAGGTCTGACCAAGTGATTAAAAGGGTGATCTCTTGTGGATGAAGTAAAGGGCCACTGACAACTCCAAACTATGACTGAAAATAAACGACTTTACCCGATAAGGAAAACTTGACAGCCGTATTCTTTGATCACTGTAGGTTATCAGATTTATCTTTCAGTGATTCAATGTTGGTGTCACGCTACAATATCAAGAATACCTAACTGAGAGAGAGAGAGAGAGAGAGAGAGAGAGAGAGAGAGAGAGAGAGAGAGAGAGAGAGAGAGAGAGAGAGAGAGTATCAAGAATGCTTAGGTGTGTGTGTGTGTGTGTGTGTGTGTGTGTGTGTGTGTGTGTGTTTAATCTCAGTCAGGACTTACTTGAATGTTCCGACGATCATTGCTACAAGACGCCCGGCGTATTCTTTGCCAGAGTTCCCCCGTCGGATTTGTAAGGAATTGTTGGTAGGTTCTACAGGATCTTAGAGGTGTACACATCTGGCCAGGCCGACACCTAGAAGCTGAAAAGTGATGGAGGAAGGAAGACCAGTTTCAATACTAAAGTGATGAGAATAATGTTATTGTAGGCTATAGGTGTTTTTGTGATTGTAGTCAGATGCATTATTAAACACACTCATACTGCTTTGTACACTCAACCTGTTTTACTCTCTCTCTCCTTATCTACGACTATTACTGGGGAGTAATTCATTCTCTACCAGTAACCTTCTAATCAGGTAACCTCGTGTGGACCATAAGGTCTGTTGTGGTCTGTGTTTCTATGTAACTCTATGTAACTCTCTCTCTCTCTGTGTCACAAACACAAAGAAAAAAACTCACCTTGTCTAGCCAGTCTGCTGGCATCCACTGTCACCCCCACCACCACCACCACAACCACTATTGCCCATTTTGTGATCATTGTTTCCTGTGGAATATAGTAACACATCTAATTATTTAGTACAGACATATGAGTACTCGATGTTGCCGGTTAAATAAAAAAAAAAAGAGAGTACAATATGTCACAACCTTAATTTAACTGTCCTATGTTGGGATGAGTAGTGGTGTTAACCCCTATCATCCCAGTGTACTGACTTATCATCAGTATATCGACTCCCTCCAGTATTCCCGGTACTTTCTTACATCTATCGCCCCCAGCACCGCTCAGTATGTTTCTTGTTAAATGATGCATAAAGACCGAACACGCACCTATTGTTTCAGTTTGCATTTTCTTTCATGATGGAAGACGTGCAGAAGTTAAAAGAAGTTACGATTGCAACATTGAAGCGCATTTGAATTAACGGCAAGTTAGTGAGCCACAACGTAGTCAGTAAAGTTTCAATAATATGATTTTATAAAGTAAGTTTTCTTACATATCACAGTCGATTAATGACAAGGACCTATGCTTATATCAGCTATCGTTCAGGTAATAGCTTTAAAGATTCACGTATGTCTTAAGGGGGTGCGGGAATAGGGGGACAGGCTTGGGGGAGGGTTTAGGGGGGTGCGAGAGTAGCGGGGACAGGGTTGAGAGGGAGGGTTAGGGGGGTGCGAGAATAGGGGACAGGCTTTGTACCCACCCCAAGCACCCCCCCCCTCCCCAAGCCTGCCCCCTACTCCCGCAACCCCTTAACCTGGAATATTGGTGATAGTAACAGCATTATAAGTATTATACAAGAAAGAAAGTTACCAGATGTGTCCGATTTCCACTGACAACTGCACCACGCAACGCTCTCGTCTGGTGTGGTGGTGAGATGCCTGACACGGGTTACTTTATGAAGATGGACCAAGAGCCGGGGATGATTGCTAGATATCACATTACAATTTACTTGTTCATAAGACAATCGTGAAAAGCGGTGCCACCCTACCATATTTTACAGTATTATGATTCCAGTACAAATCATTGGATCACCATTCTGACTTTGTTTCCTGTTGTCAATGTAGATATTATCACTTCATAGCAAATTGTAACTTGTCGTACTACATTTCAGCGTGTTGGCAGCATTTTCTAGGAAAGATATCACTCATTTCCACCAAAGTAGGAAGTAAAATAGAAACGCTAGGAAAATTCTTTCTTATGTAACAGCACCTAATCAGCTTCTATTGGCACTAGCACTAAATATTCACATTTCTCTCCATATGTCGACATGAATACAGTTTCCAGAACTTTGTGGTAATTCCTATTGTAATAATAATAAAAAGTCTCAATTTCCTTTTTCAGATGCAGTAAAAATTATGCTCCTTTTTAGAGTATAGAATTTTGAAAAGATTTAAGAGACATGCTTTATCAAAATGGGTTTGTGAGTGTACAGTTCAGCCATAGTCAAATGAATTCACTCATCTTTCTTTATTCCTTGCACGTGAGTATACAGTCATAGTCAATAGAAATTACCCATCCATTTTTGTCCCTTACATTTGACTCGTTCCTATATGCCCGACTTGATGTAACCATCTTTGCTTGTTTTACATTAAGGGGAGCACGTACCTCTTTTTGGTAAATTGGAGGGCTAGTAATTCCTCCAAACTATCCCAGGAAACAAGTCGCCTTTATGTTAATAATAAGGGATCTGTTTCATTATATAGTTTGGAGGATTCAGTAGCTCTCCAATTGAATAAAAAGAGGTGCTCCCCTTAAGGGTTTATGAGAAAAGAAGAGAAAGGTAGTAGGAAAGATATCGAGGGTGAATAGGATTGAGTTTACACAGGACGTAGAGTTCAGGAGTTGTAGAAAGAGGATTCGTAGGAGTCGCAGTGGGAGAGAGAGTGATGATCGTGGTGGTATAGAGGCGAGGTGTAATACACTCACTAAGTTTATGTACGCTGAACAGATACTCCTCTACCTTTAGTGCTCTTTCCATCTGACCAAGTACCGAGAAATTGTCTAAGATATATTATATATCTGTAGGAGAGAAAGCTAAGGAGAGTTGCCAAGTTTCGCTGTGTGAGAAAGGTCACGATTTGTACACCAAGTTATATAAGTTATGTACCTTGTAGCAGGTCTTCCTCCAGAATAGATTTATTCTGGAATTATTATTGAAAGATATTGGATTTTGAGTATTAGGAGAAACAGGTTTTGTTTGCTTTCTTATATCAGGTTATTCCTTCAATAGAATATTTCTTTTACATCAGGAGAAAATCCCCGTCTTGTTTCGGATTATTAGAGAAGGTGAATGTCTCAGAGTATATAGTTGCTTATTTAACCAATTTACCATTTTGCGGAATATATGTATAAATACATTCCATTTCACTAACTTGTTGTGCTATCGACCACAAATGTCCTCTTCGTACCGCTCACTGTTTTCTAATTTATTTGTAGTGTCACCTTAGCATATTATCTGTGCGATACTACGAGTGCCTATTGTCATGCCCCTTGACAGCGTCTACCTCAGTAGGATTGTATATCATGTATTTCTGTAGGATTGTTTATTATGTATGATTGTAGAGACCCTCAGCCACTGACGATCGTTCCCACACCACTTCCTTCCCCCTTAACTATTAACGAGGCAGTCTCTCGTTCGACTCCCCAGAGAGTCGAGTGCCTTCACTCCCTTCAGGAGGTTTCGAAGGTACTTCTTCGAACAAGCCTTCGAAGCAGGCCGGGCTTCACCCGCCTGTATATAAGGCGCCTAGCTCTTCCTAGAAATTCAGTCTCATCAGCAGCTCGGCTGCATCTCGACATCAGGGCCTTTTCTCTCTCCCAAGGTTTTTGTAAGGTTGTGGTCCGGGAGTGTATTCTAGGTGTGCTGCCTCCACTTCACCCAGATAAGTTTTTGTGGCTGTGTTGTGTACCATTTGTATGGTATGTCCCTGTTCTCATTTGTGCTGTGTAACTGTTCACTGTCCTGTTTCAACTCGGGAGTTATATGTTCTGTTCTGGAGTTGGTGAATAATTATTTTAAACTAAACTAAACCTGGTTGTTTCGTGCTTACCTTAATTAACCAACTACGGTGACGAGTGGCTTATCACAGTGATACTGAGCCCCTAGACTGGTAATCATTGCTCACTGCCCATTACTGTGCTAGGCCAGATCGTTACATGGGGGCCTGTCCGGGATCCGATTGTTGTGAATTGTTTGCACAGTACATGGAGATAGGGACCTGCCTGCATACTAGGAAATTATGCCCGTTAGGTTAGGAGTGGAATAATTCTTAAATTGTTGTGCTAAAGTTACTTCGTGGATTCATACGTTGACTCTACACTTGGCCAGTGTGGTGTTAGGGTACCCTCCTATAGGTGATGTGATACGTAAACAACTGAAAACCACAGGTTCAGCGGTAATACTTGTCCCTGTGTCAAACACAAACTTACACTACCCACCTGAGAGATAAAGACTGGCTCCCGCCATCGTCATCTGGAGACTCATCATTTTCATTTCTAATTCTTAAGAGACAAGAGAGCTCTTCTCTTCAGTTAACTAGTATATACACTCAACTGTGCGTTTGACCAGCCTCAATCTGTTTAGCGAGCGCTAAGTCTGTCTGTGAGTATGAGCGGGAAATACGCCACACTCATTTCATGTCCCTGGCAAACGGCAGTTTGAAGTGTCTACGGCTGTCTATTGCTAGTTTGGGAAGCAAGTCCTTGAGCCGTCTAATGTGATTTTAGTGTCTTATGTTTTTTTTTGTGTATTGTTGTTGATTAATACTAAGTAGCTATTGGGCATAAACTTCTAGTGGTGGAATCGGAACTGGTCTCGTCACAATGTCAAGTTTCGACCCAGTCGAGTTTGTCGGTAACCCGTCGGTGGAGGAGTTGGTTGATGCTGACGTCAGAAAGGATGATTTAAAGTACTTAGCCACTAGTTATAACATTCCCTTCACATATAGTACTACGAAAGCCCAGTTGAAAGAAATGGTTCTTGCTCATCTGAGAGTGACGGGAGGCAACTCACAAGGGGTGGTACAAACCAACGACCCCAAGGAGACCCTGGCGATAGAGAAGGTGAAGCTTGAAGCCATGAAATTGAAACTACAGTACGAACTAACCGAGCGAGACAACGCGAAGATAAAGTTCCAGTTCGAGGAGCAACGTCGAGAAGAAGAGCGACACGAACGTGCCCTCGAAAGGCAACACGAGCTACACCTTCTCCAACTAAAGGCTAGTCCAGTAGCCCCACAGACTTCAGAACCAGTAAACTTCGACGTTGGTAAACACCTCAAGCTTGTACCTGCCTTCTCCGAAGATAATCCCGAAGTTTTCTTCAGAGAATTCGAGTCAACTGCCTCCCATTTTCAGTGGCCAAGGGACCATTGGGTATGGCTAATTAAGCCTAAACTTGTAGGTAGGGCTATCACTGTATGTGACGGGATAGAGGATAATACAAACTATGACTCGGTTAAGGAAGCTATAATCTCCTCCTATTCAATCTCCACCGAAGGTTACCGACAGGCCTTTAGGAACCTAAACAAAACCTATGTCCAGACTTTCACAGAGTTTGCTTCTGAGAAATTAAGAGCTTTCCGGAGGTGGGTGAAGTCGGCGAATGTTGCCACTTTTGATGAATTAGCTAACTTAATAGTCACTGAAGAATTCAAACGAAAAGTTCCGTATTCCATCATGGTGCACATTATTGACAAGGAGGAAACTGACTTAATCAGGGCAGCCAATATCGCCAATGTTTTTTCCCTTATCCATCGCCCCGGGCTGAGAGAAAAGGCCTTGGGAGAGAAGAGACCTAATATTGTTAGGACAGATGCAGGTTCTCGCACTAACCCTGGTAAACCCGTTGGACAGAGTCTCCCTGAACAATTTAAAACCATTTGTAGATACTGTAAGAAGGAAGGACATTTTGTTAAAGATTGTCCTGACCCTAGATGTAAGGTGGCAAAGGGTAGTACCAATACCAACCCGTTCACTCGACCAGTAGCTACCACTAATGTTGTTCAGCCACCCCCACAAGATCTCTTCCAGCCTTTCCGATCGACTGGCACCGTATCCCTCGGTGCTGGTATGGAGCTATACCCTGTACAGATCATCAGGGATACCGCATCTGCCCAGTCTCTAATCACCAAGTCCTCTCTACCCAACATCGATAACAACTTGACAGGGGAAAAGGTGCATCTCCAAATGCTGCACGCAAGTACTCCAGTGCCCCTGGCCAAGATCCATCTCGGCTGTGATGCAGTAACGGGACCCGTAATCGTAGGGGTTATTGATACTCCCTTGCCCATTCCTGACTCCACCTCCCTCCTGGGAAATGACCTGGCCGGCAGTTTGGTCGTACCCTTGCTGTCCACGCAGGATTCCCCACTGCCATACAACCCTACCGAGGCTATAGAGAAGGTCCAACCAACGTTGTTCCCCAGTTGTGCAGTCACTCGCGCCCAAGCTCACTGTGCCCTGCCTGAAGATGAAGTCCTAACGCAACATCTTCCGGCTGGGACATCCCTGAAGGAGCTGATCTCTGAGCATAAACTGGAGGAAGCGCAGAGGTTGGATCCTACTCTAACGGTACTCCAAAGGAAGGCTATCCTTAAGGACAACGTCCTCCATTCCCCATCTTACTACTATGAGGGTGACATATTAATGAGATTCTATAGGCCACCTAGACTAACAGATGATGACGCTTGGGCTGAAACCCATCAGGTTGTGTTGCCACAAACTATCAGGACATCTGTAATGGAGATCGCTCATGAAGGTTTTGGGGGGCACCTCGGAATCGAGAAAACTTATTTGAAGCTACTTAATAACTTCTATTGGCCCGGCATGAAACAAGATGTAACCAAATTCATAAACTCTTGCCATACTTGTCAGATAGTGGGTAAACCTAACCAGGCACTCCCTCAGTATCCACTACAGCCCATTCAAGTCCCTTCTGAACCTTTCCAAAAGATCCTCATAGACATCGTTGGCCCTCTCCCTAGAACAAAAAGAGGAAACCAATACATCCTCACTGTCATGTGCCCAAGTACCCGCTATCCAGAAGCTTTTCCATTAAAAAATATTTCGGCTAGGACCATCTCTAACATTCTCATTCATATGTTCACTTCTTATGGTATTCCCCAGGAAATACAAAGCGACCGAGGCTCTAACTTCACGAGTGATCTCTTCCGCCAGGTACTACATGAACTCGACATCCAACAGACTCTGTCCACGGCTTACCATCCTCAGTCTCAGGGAGCTCTTGAACGGTGTCATCAGACCTTGAAATCAATGATCCGTAAGTACTGTAATGAAGGGGATCGGGACTGGGATGAGGGGTTACCATTCCTCTTGTTTGCTATCCGAGAAGCCCCGCAAGAGTCCCTTGGTTGCTCCCCCTTTGAACTCCTCTTTGGTAGGAAAGGGAGAGGTCCGCTTAAGGTAATCAAAGATAAATTAATCCAACCCTCTCCAGCACGACTAGTAACTGTAACAGCTTACCTGGAAAACCTTAAGAATAGACTCAGTAAGGTGCGTCAGTTTGCATCTGATAACTTAGTAAAAGCACAGGAAAAGATGAAAGCTAGGTATGATGTGAACACTAGGTTGAGGGAGTTCAAAGAGGGAGACCAGGTGTTAGCCTACCTCCCAGTCCCAGGGTCCCCCTTGTCAGCCAAGTATCAAGGTCCTTATATGGTAAAAAGAAAGGTTGATGACCGGAATTACATCTTGAATACCCCTGACCGTCGCAAGTCCACACAGCTAGTGCATATCAATTTAATAAAATTATACCTTACCCGAGAACCTGCACCTGATCCATTGAGACTCCCCTGTAACATTATAAATACTGACGAGAACACACTGGAAAATCTAACCCCAGACAATGAGTGGGAAGGTTGTTCCAATTCCGAAATCTTGCAGGCGTTGCCTGGGTACTTAAAAAACCTAACTGAAACTCAAGTAGACGAGATCTCCAGTGTGTTGTCTCAGTACATAGATGTATTCTCTGATAAGCCTGGATATTGTGAGATCGTGCGCCATGACGTTGAACTCATGCCAGGAACTAACCCCATCCGACAGTCACCCTACAGAGTCCCACACAGGAAGAAAGAACAGCTGGAGAAAGAACTGGACTACCTCCTTGATCATGGCTTGGCGGTCCCGAGCAGGTCACCCTGGGCCTCACCGTGCTTGCTGGTACCTAAAGAGAGCGGACAGTTTCGACTCGTCGTGGACTACCGACGGGTTAACGCTGCCACTACACCTGACGCCTATCCCCTTCCCAGAATTGATGATCTTATTGATGCGGTGGGCCAGTCTAAGTTCATAACCAAAATTGACTTACTAAAAGGTTACCATCAGATCCCACTAACTAATAGGGCTCAAATCATTTCAGCTTTCATCACTCCCTTTGGCCTTTTTCAGTATTTAGTCATGCCTTTTGGACTTAGGAATGCCCCCGCTACATTCCAACGTACTATGAACTGCCTATTACAAGATCTAAATGGAGTAAATGTGTACTTAGATGATGTAATTATATATACAGATACCTGTTCCCAACATCTGCAGCGACTGACTAACGTCCTGGGAAGGCTGCGTGATGCCCATCTGACCATCAACTTGGCCAAGACTACCTTCGGCAGTGCAGTGGTCACCTACCTGGGACACGAAGTGGGTCGCGGCCGAGTTCGACCAAAATCGGCAAACGTGGACGCCATCCTTGCCTATCCTGTCCCCCACACGAAGAAGGCGCTGATGCGGTTCCTGGGGATGGCAGGGTTCTATAGGCGGTACTGCCCTAACTTCTCTGCTGTGGTGGCCCCACTTACTCGCCTGACCAGCAGTAAAGTGACCTACATGTGGACTGCCAACTGTAAAGCCTCGTTCAACCAGCTCAAGACCTATCTCGCACATGGTCCTGTCTTGGTAGCTCCTGACCTGTGCCTCCCCTATCTCCTACAAACTGATGCTAGCGAGGGTGCCCTTGGTGCTGTCCTCCTCCAGGAGAGAGATGGGGTGTTGCATCCTATAGCGTATCACTCCGCCACGTTCAACAAGCACCAACGTAACTACAGCACCATCGAGAAGGAGCTCCTAGCAATCATCTCTGCCTTCAAGAAGTTCGAGTGTTACCTCTACGGACAACAGAAGATACAAGTCTACACTGACCACAATCCCTTGACCTTCCTCACCAGAACCCAGTTCTCCAATCAACGCCTTCTGCGTTGGTCCCTCTACCTACAGCCATATCATATAGAGATTAAGCATATTAAAGGTTCTGAAAACTACTTTGCGGACGCGCTGTCAAGGAGCCTCATGATGTGTGCAGCCTAAACTCCTGTAAAGTTTAGTCTCCCAAGGGGGGAGGTGTCATGCCCCTTGACAGCGTCTACCTCAGTAGGATTGTATATCATGTATTTCTGTAGGATTGTTTATTATGTATGATTGTAGAGACCCTCAGCCACTGACGATCGTTCCCGCACCACTTCCTTCCCCCTTAACTATTAACGAGGCAGTCTCTCGTTCGACTCCCCAGAGAGTCGAGTGCCTTCACTCCCTTCAGGAAGTTTCGAAGGTACTTCTTCGAACAAGCCTTCGAAGCAGGCCGGGCTTCACCCGCCTGTATATAAGGCGCCTAGCTTGTCCCAGAAATTCAGTCTCATCAGCAGCTCGGCTGCATCTCGACATCAGGGCCTTTTCTCTCTCCCAAGGTTTTTGTAAGGTTGTGGTCCGGGAGTGTATTCTAGGTGTGCTGCCTCCACTTCACCCAGATAAGTTTTTGTGGCTGTGTTGTGTACCATTTGTATGGTATGTCCCTGTTCTCATTTGTGCTGTGTAACTGTTCACTGTCCTGTTTCAACTCGGGAGTTATATGTTCTGTTCTGGAGTTGGTGAATAATTATTTTAAACTAAACTAAACCTGGTT
This sequence comes from Petrolisthes cinctipes, assembly GCA_033782935.1. Taxonomy (NCBI): domain Eukaryota; kingdom Metazoa; phylum Arthropoda; class Malacostraca; order Decapoda; family Porcellanidae; genus Petrolisthes; species Petrolisthes cinctipes. The sequence goes on from JAWQEG010000688.1 coordinate 149,368, forward strand.
GTTTCGTGCTTACCTTAATTAACCAACTACGGTGACGAGTGGCTTATCACAGTGATACTGAGCCCCTAGACTGGTAATCATTGCTCACTGCCCATTACTGTGCTAGGCCAGATCGTTACACTATAGACACCTAAACGCTCTACGATTCCTCAGTATCAGTTTCCTGTTTCTGTCTCTTACAGAAGAAGTAATAACCGGACCTGCCCTCACCACACTGGTATCAAACGGTGTGGTTGTCTCCAAGTAACTGTTTGACCCTGACTTTCTCCTAGTGCCTACCAACCAACCTACCTGTCTGCTTGTCTCTCCTCTGGCTTACATCTCATCCTACATAATTATACCCGTCGTCTGACATATTTGTAAGTTTACATTTTACAATAATTCTTGTGTTATTCTCATACATGTATTCCTTAATGTTTTTACCGCCCCCCCCCCTCCTCGTAGGGGGATTTTGCCTGTATGATGAGAGCAATACCTTAAGGGTTTTTGCGCCCCTTCGGCGATATATGACCTTGCTGTTGCGGCACATAATATCAATCAATCTGCCGGTCCCTTATTTCTATTTCCTCTTGTATCCTTCTTTAACTTTGTGTAATCACACCTAAGGTGAAGTCATTTGTTTCCTGCATAGATCAAAGGAGTCAGTAGTAGTCTCTAGTTCACAAATATGTGGAACACCACCAAACTTTGGGACTCCGATGGTCAGGGTGAACGACTCATATGACTCAGTCCTTGAATATCGCCAAATGCTGTCTAATAAAAAGGACTCCCAACTTCATTTTCAGTTATCCAATATAAAGCCTGACAAACATGTAATTGTTAACGACTATAATCATGATAATATAAGATAACTGGCATATGGGAGGAATATAATGACAATGTTCGTAATTCTCTACACTTCTAAAACTCAACGCTCATTCAGTGGGAGAGAAGTGCACAGATACCCACTACCAAGAATCATTGACACAAAATTAAAGGAAATATAGGCAATACTCACTTCTACCTTCTCCCAAGCAGTTCACATATGCATGACTCATATTCGTCTTTAATTCCACTGTGCCACTATTTCCCCTTCGTCTTACAAAATAGAAAAATGATGAAGAATGCCAAACTCTTAAAACACAGCACAATAAAGCAAAACATTACGTCCGAATATCAGCTTCTTGGCTTTGATACAGAGCACTCTTTCCTTGTTGGCGTTTCATGCCATCACATACTTGTATGACATTTTTAAATACAGTGTTTTTAGTGCTAGATTTTATACAAAGTTACAGTGTGATATAGCATGTTTGCAAGTAACTTGTAGTTTTGTTAACTTATTATGCAAGGATACGAACGATTGATAATTCCAGCTGACTCCCCCTCTTCCTCGTCTGGGAATCTCACTTACTTGCTACATTGTTGATGTTTTCAGAATGCCCATCTTACATTTTGCTCATATTGTGTATAGCGAAGAGAACTTCATATTTTTCTTCGGATTCTTATATTTTTGTAAATAGAAGTATTTTATAGCCTACATAGTAAGTGATTTGATGTCAGTCTCGCTTCCGATTTTTTTTTTTTTTTTTTTTTTTTTTACTTTTCTTTGCATGTCTCTCTCCTTCTTTTGGCCAAGAGTAATAAAAATTTGGCACGTGACGGATTGTTTGACTAAAATATTACATTCTTTTATAATATTAAATGCAATTTCTTTGTCATCACACTATATGAAAGAAAAGTGTATATATAGAGAAATACACCTATAGGAGTCCATAGATCATAATGCTTACAATAACTGCTTCAATACATTGACGATGAAATCTTTAAAAACAATTTACTCGTAGTCCCCAACCACGTCCTCCAGTCTGGTCTCCTGGTAGCTAATAACTGTTAGAGGCAGCAATGACACTTGGAGGTGGCCAATATTCCACAAGTACCTCACATATTGTACGTTTTCTTTCTCTACTGTGTGAGTTTAATTTAAATCTCCTTGGTAATGTAACAAAAAGTTATAATTTTGTTCGCACATATTTCATATTCTGAGATGCAATGATCAAACGTTCTACGATATTACAAATTTCACACACTATCCTACTTTATGTAGGGTAATCTCTCGTCTTTTGCTACTTACAAGACACAACAGACTATTTCATAATCAGCCAATCGTCCCCGTCCCGCCTGGGAAAAACAGGTCCCAGGACAGCCTTAAATAATAACAGCCTGATCCTGCACCTCCTCCCTAATATTGCTGACTGGATACACTTCTTAACTTCTTCTTTCACTTCTTTCATGAAATACAATATTCACTTTTTCATGAACTGTGTGTTGGAGAAGCGATAGCCTTCACCTCTACAACAACATCACAGCTCCCACAAAATGACAACTAATGCAAATTGATATTCTTACAATGTCGCTATTTTTTATACGATTAAATATTGTCATAATACTCACCCCCCCACCCCCACCCATAAAAAAAATCAAAAACAGAAAACATAATAAATAAAATAACACCCACCCACATTTTAAAAACATCTTTCATATGATCGATATCATTTGAACGTATTTATGGGAATATATATTGTTTCACTTTCCGTAAGTTGTATTACTGAACCCAACACACAAACCCACAATGACTGACCACACCGTTGAGGACAGCAGTAAGGTTTTTACTGCAGAATATTTGGCCACTACAATGGTTATATGGTACAACACAAAAAAAAAAAAAACTATGGTTACACCTTCTGCGCGATACGAAATGACACCACGAATGAAGGTTTTTGATAACAACCTTCTCACATTGGTATCCCTGCGTATGAATGTTGTGGCCGCATCTGTTATCAAAAACCTTCATTCGTGGTGTCATTTTGTACCGCACAGAAGGTGTAACCATAGTTTTTTTGTTGTGTGTGTGTGTACATACGTAGCTCTTACGGCATAGCTTTTGGAGGTGGATACAATACCTTATACGAAAATTAAATCAATAAGTTATTCAACACATACAGAGAGGAGTGAATGTTGGGCGGCAACGTTTTCCCATAGAAACTGGCCTTGAATTAAGCATGTACAGAACACATAGCTACCTTCCTTCTATTTATGATTAAGAAACTTTATGACAACAACACTTACTGAAGAGAAACCTTTGATTAAGGGGGTGCGGGAGTAGGGGACAGGCTTGGGGGGTGCGGGAATAGGGGGACAGGCTTGGGGGGTAGAAAGCCTGTCCCCTATTCCCGCACCCCCCTAACCCCCCCCCCACCCCAAGCCTGTCCCCTACTCCAGCACCCACCTAAGCCTGTCCCCCTATTCCCGCACCCCCTTAAAATACGGTGAATTGGCAGTAGCGACACACCATCATATAGAGGTAACTTTCAATTGGTGTTAATATTGTACTTCACTGAATGTGTATCGTGTATTGCATCACACAGTCACACTATCGCAATTCGCTAACAGGAAAATGACTGATTGGTAATATGAGATGCTTTCACTGGCTTAGTCACTTCATTATTAAAATTATAATTAAAATTACTATTATCATTATTATCATTATTGATTATATTAATATTAATTATGTTATTATTATTATTATTAATATTAATTATGTTATTATTATTATTATTAATATTAATTATGTTATTATTATTATTATTAATATTAATTATGTTATTATTATTATTACTAATATTAATTATGTTATTATTATTATTATTATTATTATTATTATTATTATTATTATTATTATTATTATTTATATTATTATTGTTTACACTATTATTATTATTATCATAATTATTTTTATTATTATTATTATTATTAAGACCATATATTCTCTATATGAATCATGAACATATATTCAATCCGGAAATAAATTAAAACATTATCCTGCAACACCATCTTGAGTCATTATCAAGTTACAAAAAACCCACAATACTAAGAACAAGAACGTAACAACCAGCTTACTTACTTACTAGTGCAGGGAATTCCCGTCTGCCTCACCTCACTCTCTCCAACTTTTCCTAGTGAGAGCTGAGCCGTGTCTGCCTTGAGGGGATAATATAGGAAACAAACCATTGACTACACTAATTCCTCCATTATTTCCACTACTCCGGCGGTTAGGTTATAGAGATGAATTTAATTATAGGATATTCTTAAGGGGGGGGGGGAGGGGACAGGCTTCGGGGGGGGACTGGGGGGTGCGGGAATAGGGGGACAGGCTTGGGGTGGGTAGACAACCTGTCCCCTATTCCCGCACCCCCCTAACCCCCCACCCAAGCCTGTCCCCCTACTCCTGCACCCCCCAAAACCCCCCGACCCCCTAAATCCCCCCCCCAAGCCTGTACCCCTATTCCCGCACCCTCTTAAACCTAACTGAACTGAGAGGGTAACCGGTAGTGGTAGTGGTAATGGTATTGAGAACAACATCGATACTCACATAAGTTCTGTCATTACCGTCACCGCTACCCTCATTCCTACATACAGTCAAATATAATCATCCATATAGGGGTAACTCACATAAGAGTTTGACAGCTTTCCTCTGTTCCTTAGCTGATAAACTTTCCAATAAATAGGTTAACTACCATCTTTTAATTTATTACAAGCAGCTACGCATTACTTAAAACAATAACATCATATGTGAACGTGAAAACATTAGACAGTAAATTGTTTGAAATACCTATATGTGGATGATTATTATTTACCGTGACTGTACCTTCATCACCACTAACTACCTCTATCGCTGCTCACACTGCTGCTTCTACCATTAATGCTACTTCAGTGTTACATCTCTACCATAACCCTCACAACCCCATCAATATTCTCTACTACCTGCCTCATCACTACTCGCACCACTACACAAACTTCAGTCATTACTACCACTACCATCAATACCAACACCACTACCACTACTACTATTCCTGCATTACACCTCGCCTCTATACCACGACGATCATCACTCTCTCTCCCACTGCGACTCCTACGAATCCTCTTTCTACAACTCCTGAACTCTACGTCCTGTGTAAACTCAATCCTATTCACCCTCGATATCTTTCCTACTACCTTTCTCTTCTTTTCTCATAAACCCTTAAGGGGAGCACCTCTTTTTAGTCAATTGGTGAGCTACTGAATCCTCCAAACTATATAACGAAACAGATCCCTTATTATTAACATAAAGGCGACTTGTTTCCTGGGATAGTTTGGAGGAATTACTAGCCCTCCAATTTACCAAAAAGAGGTACGTGCTCCCCTTAATGTAAAACAAGCAAAGATGGTTACATCAAGTCGGGGATATAGGAACGAGTCAAATGTAAGGGACAAAAATGGATGGGTAATTTCTATTGACTATGACTGTATACTCACGTGCAAGGAATAAAGAAAGATGAGTGAATTCATTTGACTATGGCTGAACTGTACATTCACAAACCCATTTTGATAAAGCATGTCTCTTAAATCTTTTCAAAATTCTATACTCTAAAAAGGAGCATAATTTTTACTGCATCTGAACAAGGAAATTGAGACTTTTTATTATTATTACAATAGGAATTAGCACAAAGTTCTGGAAACTGTATTCATGTCGACATATGGAGAGAAATGTGAATATTTAGTGCTAGTGCCAATAGAAGCTGATTAGGTGCTGTTACATAAGAAAGAATTTTCCTAGCGTTTCTATTTTACTTCCTACTTTGGTGGAAATGAGTGATATCTTTCCTAGAAAATGCTGCCAACACGCTGAAATGTAGTACGACAAGTTACAATTTGCTATGAAGTGATAATATCTACATTGACAACGGGAAACAAAGTCAGAATGGTGATCCAATGATTTGTACTGGAATCATAATACTGTAAAATATGGTAGGGTGGCACCGCTTTTCACGATTGTCTTATGAACAAGTAAATTATAATGTGATATCTAGCAACCATCCCCGGCTCTTGGTCCATCTTCATAAAGTAACCCGTGTCAGGCATCTCACCACCACACCAGACGAGAGCGTTGCGTGGTGCAGTTGTCAGTGGAAATCGGACACATCTGGTAACTTTCTTTCTTGTCTAATACTTATAATGCTGTTACTATCACCAACATTCCAGGTTAAGGGGGTGCGGGAGTAGGGGACAGGCTTGGGGGGGGGGGGTTTGGGGGGGGGGGAATAGGGGGACAGGCTTGGGGTGGGTAGAAAGCCTGTCCCCCATTCCCGCACCCCCCTAACCCTCCCTCTCAACCCTGTCCCCGCTACTCTCGCACCCCCCTAAACCCTCCCCCAAGCCTGTCCCCCTATTCCCGCACCCCCTTAAGACATACGTGAATCTTTAAAGCTATTACCTGAACGATAGCTGATATAAGCATAGGTCCTTGTCATTAATCGACTGTGATATATAAGAAAACTTACTTTATAAAATCATATTATTGAAACTTTACTGACTACGTTGTGGCTCACTAACTTGCCGTTAATTCAAATGCGCTTCAATGTTGCAACCGTAACTTCTTTTAACTTCTGCACGAATGACATGATATTTAACGTGGCTGTACTCTTTCAGCGAAAAATTTCGAAAAGCGTCTTCCATCTTGAAAGTAAATGCAAATTGAAACAGTAGGAGCGTGTTCGGTCTTTAATTAAGCATCATTTTACAAGGAACATACTGAGCGGTGCTGGGGGCGATAGATGTAAGAAAGTACCGGGAATACTGGAGGGAGTCGATATACTGATGATAAGTCAGTACACTGGGATGATAGGGGTTAACACCACTACTCATCCCAACATAGGACAGTTAAATTAAGGTTGTGACATATTGTACACTCTTTTTTTTTTTATTTAACCGGCAACATCGAGTACTCATATGTCTGTACTAAATAATTAAATATGTTACTATATTCCACAGGAAACAATGATCACAAAATGGGCAATAGTGGTTGTGGTGGTGGTGGTGGTGGTGGTGACAGTGGATGCCAGCAGACTGCCTAGACAAGGTGAGTTTTTTTCTTTGTGTTTGTGTGACAGAGAGAGAGAGAGTTACATAGAGTTACATAGAAACACAGACCACAACAGACCTTATGGTCCACACGAGGTTACCTGATTAGAAGGTTACTGGTTGAGAATGAATTACTCCCTAGTGATAGTCGTAGATAAGGATAGCAAAGGAGAGAGAGAGAGAGAGAGAGAGAGAGAGAGAGAGAGAGAGAGAGAGAGAGAGAGAGAGAGAGTAAAACAGGTTGAGTGTACAAAGCAGTATGAGTGTGTTTAATAATGCATCTGACTACAATCACAAAAACACCTATAGCCTACAATAACATTATTCTCATCACTTTAGTATTGAAACTGGTCTTCCTTCCTCCATCACTTTTCAGCTTCTAGGTGTCGCCCTGGCCAGATGTGTACGCCTCTAAGATCCTGTAGAACCTACCAACAATTCCTTACAAATCCGACGGGGGAACTCTGGCAAAGAATACGCCGGGCGTCATGTAGCAATGATCGTCGGAACATTCAAGTAAGTCCTAACTGAGATTAAACACACACACACACACACACACACACACACACACACACACACACACACACACACGCACACACACACACCTAAGCATTCTTGATACTCTCTCTCTCTCTCTGTCTCTCTCTCTCTCTCTCTCTCTCTCTCTCTCTCTCTCTCTCTCTCTCTCTCTCTCTCTCTCTCTCTCTCTCTCTCTCAGTTAGGTATTCTTGATATTGTAGCGTGACACCAACATTGAATCACTGAAAGATAAATCTGATAACCTACAGTGATCAAAGAATACGGCTGTCAAGTTTTCCTTATCGGGTAAGTCGTTTATTTCCAGTCATAGTTTGGAGTTGTCAGTGGTCCTTTACTTCATCCACAAGAGATCACCCTTTTAATCACTTGGTCAGACCTGTGTCATATAGAAGTGAACACAACCAGACAGATGGCAGACCTTGTCAGATATACTGTATAACAAACACCCATAAAAAAACTCTATTAGATTCAGATGGCATACTAAATACCGTCCATTTATTAAGGACCCTGTGATCGTGTATGAGAATTAGTGGCTTCTGATTCCTTCTGACTTTGCCCCGAAACAAGCTCCTTCCTTATAGGTGGTGTTTCTTGGCAATATTTGAAGGATTCATTTACCTCCAATTTTCTGACTACTTTACAGGTTACCGAAAGTTAATGATCGACTACCTATGCACTAATCAATCTCCATAAACATGGCTTATTATATCATAAGTGACACTTTTAGTGGGAATGATGTTGACTTTCAATGATATAATAGAACTTTATATCAACAGTCATTTACAGACTTCAAAGTAATAACAGAGGGTATCATAAGGAGTGTGAGAAAGGATACAGGAGACGGAGGAATAGTAATGCTTGAAGTATTTTTACAGTGACCACTTTATCATGCATAATACAATTTGAGAGTATCCATCAAATCACAAGCACACCAGCTCCTCTCACACACCCCTGCCCAACCACTGTAAGACAATTTGTAGAAACACAACATGGCTGTATTATTTCATACTGGTAAGTCTAATTCATCAACCGATAATATACACTATTGACAGTTCTTCATCAAATACAACATTAATCTTTCCTCAGGTGTGTTGCTCTGATGTAATAGGGGATACCACAGACACTACACCCACCGACCCCATCACCATCGGAACCACACAAAACCCCGGTACTGGGGAATCTCTCTTGCCCTCCAAATGTAGACGAGCATCGCGAGTGGCTAGAGAGTCGTTTGATACATTGGTTGTCAATGGAGAGGATAGCATTTTAAAGGAGTTGCCTTGGACCGCCGTACTGGGGTACAACTGTGAGTATTTTCATCCTAGAGGTTCTACCTACTAAATAGTTTGTACTCTCCCAGGTACTCGAAAGTACAATGAAAAAGAGAACTGACGACGCTGATCTGTACCAGTTATAGGTGACAGTACAGTGTATCCTTGCCTAAATGCATTTCTAGTTACGATATTTTGCTGTGTAATGTTAGTAAAGTATGAATTTACAAAATGACTCTACCGTGTCATTTAATTAATCCTTTTGCACCTTGAGTGTATAAAGGATAAAATAATGAAGACTGCGGTGGCACTACCAATCACATAATGTATAGTCACGTTGGATTTGACGATGGATGCTTTCACCCGACACTATTATTAAGGAACCTATGCTACACTTAACGTTCAAAAGGTAAAAAATGACCACTACTGAAATATACTGTATTTAGATAATTGGGTATTAATAACTCTACAAAATACAAAGCGCGGTATACATAAGAAACAATTAATCAAGTACGATAATGTTCTCTCCCTCACAGCAAGGACCGACCCTTTCTGGGCTTGTGGTGGAACCCTCATCACAGAGCAATATGTTCTCACAGCAGCCCACTGTATCCACCAAACTTACACCCTGGGAGCCACACTGTGAGTAATGTAACCTGCATTAAATTACTGTAGCCATAATATGACTGATTACTATACAAATATATCGAGAGCCCTCGTTATGAATAATGGAATCTGTACAAGAGTAACCACAATGTCAGTGATCAATATCAGTTAGACCTGAGGGTTCACGCTATGATTGATATCACCTATTATTATAAAGCCACACCGTGAAATGATCTAATTGTTACACAAAAGCCGCATTGTAGTTAATAGCTCTCTCGCACATAATAACCACAAGGGGGTGTTCAATGACATTTTTGTGAGACATTACAAGTGTGTGTGTGTGTGTGCCAGCAAAATTTTAACAACAATTCTACCTTTGTTGGCAGGGAGGTTGTGAGACTGGGTGAATACAATCTAAACTCTAAGGAGGACTGTTCTGGGTTGACCTGTGCTCCACCCACTCAAGACTTCACCCCAGAACAGGTCACCCTACACCCTGACTTTGATACCCGGACTCAAGTCAGTGATGACATTGCTCTCATCAGGCTGAACAAGAAGGCTTCATTGAATGGTAAAAACCCAGTAAACATAATGAGTTTCACAAGCAATTTTCCTTTGTTCACGATCTTAGGTCAAGTGTGTGTGTTGTCTCGTTGTGCTGACTGACTGATAGAACTCCTGCCTCATCAACCACCAATATTCACTTTCAGTCGTAGCCTGTTTGCAATCCCGCCCATTTCCCGCCGCCTACGTGTGCCAAAAATCAATGATCTAATCACCGTTCAGGGGTTATACTAAGTAAATAATTCAGATTAGCACCCGAACTAGGTCATATAGATTTATAATTAAATCCATACTTAGGTTTACGTACAATGACGAATAACGAATTCAGGTCAACTAGGCGTGAGGGGAGAACACTACCACTGGAACAACCCGGTGTTTCGGATCCACCTGTGTGGTAACTAGAAATTGATCTCTTAAATATCCCAGGGCGTATCCACTGGGAATCGAACCCGGTAACAGACCGACGTCAGACCATAACTCTACAAATGAGCCAAAGTAGTACCCCACTGGTCCAGATTCGAGATTTGCCTTTATCTGTGTGTCTGGTCCGGTCACTACACCTGGACATGACAAAATATTTGTATGTAAATTCACGAGCACAAATAAGTATTCAAGTGTGCTTTAAATACCTAGAGACAGTCAAGAAATGCATAAAAAGATTTCCATTAGAATTAGTTCATTGGTTAATTGGATTGTTCAAAGCTTCAACCAAAGCTGTATACTTATTTGTGCTCGTGACTGTACACTCGTGATACATAATTTCTGACCAGGTAGTATTTGAACTGATCATGGACAGATGCAGGTCATACTCTTAACACATAATATTAAGGTATAAGGTATCGTATACCATTAACATATAATAAGGTATCCATACATAAGGTTTCCATACCTTAATATATTATATTAAGGTATAGATCTGGAAAAGCATAAAATTTGTCATGTGTTTTGATAATTAAAGTAGTCACTAATATATCTTTCAATATGAATTTCAGATATGAACGGAAGAGACGTGGAGAGCGTACCTGTTGGTCAGAAATTATGTAGCACGAGTGTACAAAATAATTAATGATATTGGATATGTCTGTTCACATTCTCAGCAAATACACTATTCTATGTCACTCTGTTTAACCCCATAGGCTACGTGGATCCACTGTGTCTGCCTCCCGCTGGTGCACGAGTGGAGGGGTTGCTGGGGGGACGTCAGGCAGAGGTAGCAGGCTGGGGGCTGACTGAGACGGGTCAGACAGCCTCTGTCTTACAGAAAGCCAGCCTCCCATTCGTCAACAAAGGCACATGCAACCCTCATTATGACAACACACTTCTCCCAGAACAGGTAATGTTCAATATCATCATTTCAGTTTGAATAACTTTAATAATAGTACTGTTGTGAATTATCTTTATGTGTGTTTTTTTTTTTCATTGTAAAAAGTCTATATACATATAATACTTTCAAAGAGCAACGTTCTACATAAATAGCTTAACTTACTTTGTGCTGTCTACGACCTTTTGTCAGTTCACTTCACACAACAAACTATTAAATAAGCTCCTGTACCTGCCTCAGTAAAACAACACGATACGGACTTTGTGAATATCGTCGCTAGAATATTCACATAATATTATGTTTTTAAGTGTAATCTCTTACATTATTCACATCTTCATTTTATATGACATGAATATGATTGAAATGCAAACAGACCATCCGAGGTGGGACATGTAGCCTTACTAATGATACAGGAAGGTAACTCCTACTTCACATAAATGGCTTGTGCACAGCTACGATTCTCAAAATTGGGACTCATGGCAATTAGAAGGGAATCCTTCCAAAAACCCACTTGATAACTCTGTTAATACAATACTCTTATAACAATCCCTATCGTAAAAACACGTTCCTCTTTCTTCTCTCTCCCTCTCAACAGCAAAATTATTAACTAAAAAGATGCTATCAATAGAAACCCGATGAAATAACCCACAGTTTCTTAAACAATTGGCTGCGTAATTCCACTTCAGTATTCCATTCTGATTAACGCCCTTTGTTTTTCGCTACAGGAAAGACCCACGTATGTACAGTACTCCAAGGGTTATTATTCAAACGCTTCACACTCATGAAGGCAACATAACATTACCAGTACTCCTAGACGGCCACAGTCGGGTAGCAATGATGAATACCCCAATAGATTGTCTGAGAATTAAACTCATGTCGTCTGGAGTATTGCTGTATATCAATAGGAACCTGCACATTTCACTTTATACTATGGTTTCTGTGTTTTTCCTTACATTACCTCTTCTTTCTTTACCTACTTCCTCACTGTCACGACTCATCCTTTGGGCACTCACTTCCTTTCTTCCTTTCCAATCCTCATCCATCAACTTTTTTCTCTCTCCTCAGATCTGTTTCGGTGGATTAGCCCAAGACTCATGTAGAGGTGACTCTGGTGGTCCCCTGGTACTCAGGGGGTCAAACCCACTACTGGTGAGTCTCACTTACAAACTACATTCAAAATAACGTAACACTGGCCTTTTTTCTCTCCACAGAAAATGTTTAGTCTTGTTAATGTCGCTTCTTTTCGATCAGTCATGAGGTTATTGGTGATTGTCCATAAACTCTATTCGTACAAAATACAGAGAAACTAGTACGAGGCCAAAAAGTCTTCATAGCACTACTTGGAACATAAAGAAAAAAACACGGTCGGATGTTATCAGTATATTGTAGACGTTTGCTTCCCAGATGGATGTAAGGCAAAGAATACCTCACCTGGAGAGTAAATTATCTACTTAATAACATTCTCATTATAGGTATGAGTAATGTATGTACAGATCCATCTATTATAATTATAGGGTGTCCACAATTATTTATTACAGCTTCAATATAATCACCAAATAATTTAATTCATTTAATGAGATATTTTGATGCAAGTTTTATGTTATTAAGCAAAAAGAAAAGTAAAGCGTCAAATGTTCCTTTTGTGTGCTGATCTTAATGTGTGTATCATTCATGTGCCCAACTTAATGTGTTCTTCCTGTGCTCAGATTGGTATCGTGTCCCGTGGAAAGGACAAACGGTGTGGGGTGGTTGGTATTCCAGCAGTCTACACACACGTGGCCGCATACAGGAACTGGATCACTAAGAACATTAGAGCCTAGTTATATCAAGGACATCTAAATATGATGTGTTCCACCTCAGATACACCAAGTTGACACCAAAAGTAATAATAATGACCCAACCTTTACATGAAATTCTTACAAAGTTTTGCATGACAAACGCACAACAGTTGACAATAACTTTGACCATTCTGAATTTCTGTGCTTAACTTTTCTGGTTTTATTTACTCATTAGAGGGTCATTAGTGAGTGGACAACAAATCCTTCCATTTGGTAGTGTACATTCAAAATATATGGATAGAGAGTGATGGTGACGGAGATAAATTTATTTTACACTTAAGATAAAGCATTGTCATTATGCTGAGGACCCTAGTTTGAAACAACAAATAATTATATAGGAACTGTTAAACTCTCAACCACAAGTTCTAGTACTACACCCACCAACACCAACTTTCTCAGTGTTACAGTTACAATATCATGTACTACATGCATCTACCAATGCAGCCTCCACAGTCAGATGTAGAGTACTGTTATATGCACCACCCTTGCTACACCCACCATAGCAACAACATCTACAACTACATATACCACAGATATACAACTATAATTGACATAACCGTAGAAGTAAACTCACATGATTCTTGAAGTTGAATTATTTCGTGTTTATTATGATTGTTATTGATGTTGATTCTTTTTCTTGTAGACGTAAAAGTTTAAATTGAGCTTGAAGAAATAAATTATAAATGAACACTTAACGCTTTTCTATTCTTTGGTGAATATATATATTCTAATTGGCTTTCAGTTCTGTTCAGTCTATATATGTCCTCTCCACCATTAAGATTGCCCCATGACTTGTGGAATGTTCTGAAGCAGAGGGATAATATTTGGAGCTAAAACTGTTGCAAGCCATAATATACTAAAAACATTACAAATTATACAGATAAGATAAAACAAAGATAAAACATGTATTTAAGTTAAATTAGTATTAGCAAGATTCACACTGTGTGTGTATGTGTGTGTGTGTGTCAGAATGTGCCCAGAGTCATGAAGTTCTCAATAAGAGGTGGACGACCACAAATGATTATCCTTGTAAAGAAAATCTGTTCCATCTGAGTTAGGCCTAATAGATCACTCAGCCCATGCCCAGATTACACCCGATGTACAGTTGCCTCCACTAATACCGAGCACAGCGTCCAGTGGTTTTGTCGAATTGTGACACCACTGTGTTTGTTTTTTTGTATTAATAGTAAATGAATTGACAGAACTCACCCCTGCTCTAGTACCCACCATAAGGACGCTATGTAAATAAACACAGTGGTACCACATTTCACCAAATCCACCGGACACTATGTTCGTTACAAGTGTAGGCAACTGTACAATGATGAGCCTTGAAATTGGGTGAAATAGGGGACAGGCTTTCTACCCACCCCAAGCCTGTCCCCCTATTCCCGCACCCCCCCAAGCCTGTCCCCTACTCCCGCACCCCCTTGAAGATTGAAACATAGTGGTGAAGTAAGAACAAAACTGGCAGGGAGATTCAGGCTATGGGAGTACAGAATAAAGGAACACGAGGAATGGATTGTAATTGACACTGTCTATGGGCCTTATACAGAGGTCCTGTAGGGATAGTGTGTCCAGCGAAGGATATTGTTTATTTCTTAGTTTTCACCTAAGATTAATTAACAATCTTTCTTCACGACACACACGACACGAGATAAAATTACAACAACTCGAATGTCTAGATACATTGCATTTGAAGTATCATAAGGTTTGATAAGGGAGAAAGTTGGATGATTGTAGAGTGTTAGTCGTAGAGTGTTAGTGAAATTAGTCAAAGAGTGTGTATTTTAATGACAAAAGTACCGATTAACTCTTACATTAGGGAAATGGAAAGAATATTGGTGAGACTAAGTTTCGTGGAGAGGGTTGCATATTCTCTTGAGGGGGAAAAGCATACATTGAGAGTGTTTCGATATAGATATAGATATAAATATAAAAGATATAGATATAAAAGAGGGAGAGAAATGTTGAGAGAGTGGTTGTAGTGAATCAGTAAAAGAGGGAGATACTATGGGATGAAAGACCTTTGATTCTATCATGTACAGGAGTGATATTTCCTTGTCAATAATTGGGTTACATAAAAGGCAATTTAAATTCTAATCTGCTCATAATGTTCTTACGTATCAATTACAGGGCTATAGCTCAATTTAGCTGTTACTACTAGTAGGAGGGTTAACTGAACTGGACGTTGTGGTGGAACGTCAGTAGGCTGGGAACGTCAGTAGGCTGGGAACGTCAGTAGGCTGGGAACGTCCTTTAGGAGTTGCACATTAGAGGAAGGGTGTGTGTGTGGGTGGAGGCTGCTGGAAATTTCATTAACATGACATTAACATATTTCGTCAGACATTATTAAGAACAAATATTATACTATTACTGGAGGATCAACTGTGGAGAGTTTTCCACGTGACTGGGAGGTGTACAGTACTGTAAGAATTTACAGTGAATAACGTAATAATATTTACAGCAGAGATATATCAGAAACTCTGCAGTATGTAATTAAAATGTTCGAGTAGCATGGCCCTTTTTCTCACCCTCCTAGATGTTACTGTTAACATTTATAAATTTTAAACTGCCTCTCAGGACAAGACTCAGTAACACATGATATGTTGCATGGATTAAAACTATGTACTGTAATATTTTCCCCCGAATGTTATATGTTTTGTTCGGTTGGTTGGTTTCTCTGTTTGTCTCTGCCAACAGAAATACGCAATCAGTTATATGTGAATTTTCTTGAAAATGTTCGTGAAGGAAGGACTGCAAGATTCCGTTCGGACGGAATTTGTCAAGTTGGTTCCACTGTTAATCTTCAAGTCATCTTCTTCTGTTCGGAACTTTGGTGAAACTCTTACTGTTGGTAGAGCTTCTCATGGGGTTTTCCAAACTACCCTAATTCGTTTTCCTTCAATCTCTCTTTACATACATGAAGTTACTTGTAATATATAATTTTGTTTTATAATGGTTTCAAACCGTGGTACAGCCATGGCTGATAGTGCTGGAACAGGGTCCAAGGAGTCTTGGAGAGTAACTGGAGTCTGGACAGAGTTCGAAAAAGTGAGTCTTCTAAACCTCTCAACGTTGAGAATGGTTTGGAAAATTCACTTGTTCGAACTCTGTCAAGTTGCTCTCTAACACTCCTTGGACCCTGGTCCACCACTATCAGCCATGGCTGTACATAGTATATAATTTAATATTTTGTACGGGTTGGTGCAGTGGTATCGGTTATGGCTCCTATCTAAATATTCGCTCAGTAAATGCAAACCTAGATGGGAGGTGCAGTGCCATTCTGTAAAGGCATTTGCCTAATATATTCTCTACTTATCATGAATCATAGCACGGTATGAAAAGAGGTTATATGCTTACTATGGCTGTACTACGTAATTTAAAGAATTAAGATCAAAATTTGTATTCCCCTGCTCACAAGGGGCACATGGGTTTGCCTGGAGAAGAGAGGGGGAATACTTTACAGACATCACTAATACGTTTTGTTTTTAATACTTCTCAGTAATTGAAGAACCTATAACTACAGTCTTATAGTTGTCATTGTGTTTTAGGGAAATCAAAAGTATATATAATATTATAATTGTCAAAGGTTTAAGGGGGTGCGGGATAGGGGGACAGGCTTGGGGGGTTAGGGGGGTGCGGGAGGAAGGGACAGGTTTGGGGGAATTTTGGGGGGTGCAGGAGTAGGGAGACAGGCTTTGGAGGGGTTAGGAGGGGTGCGGGAATATGGGACTGGCTTTCTACCCACCCCAAGCCTGTCCCCCAATTCCCGCACCCCCCAAACCCCCTCCCAAGCCTGAACCCAACTCCCGCACCCCCTTAAGAGCTTTTCTTTATCAAAATGAAGAAAGGTTAACGAGTGAAGCAATATTTTCCTCTTGCTATGACTGTAGTACTCTTACTTCCAAGAGGAAGTCTAAAATTTAGTCACCACCCATCACTGGTACAGCCACAATCAAATAACCACCTACACTTTCCTTCCTTCGTGCAAATATATCATTATATTATATCAAAATATAATCATACAACACCTTACGTCAACTCAACCCTCTCAATTATTATTATGAGGTGCTGCAAAATTATACATGTGTTGTTCTTTATTATGTTGGTGGATATTTGATTGTGGCTGTACACTCTCAGCAAAAAGTATCAGTCCACTTGGTCACCATGTTTCTGGAAGTGAACATTAATTAAGTCACATGGGCAGCATTATCGTTTGGGTTGGTAATCGTGACTGTGAGTTGCCAACATTTTCTAATCATCACACATTAAATACTGTTACATAAAGATTTGAAAATGGATGGAATGTGCTTTTATACACATAACCTCTACTTGTATGTCATTTGTATTCACGCAAAGTAATGCTTCTTAGAGAACATGACAGGCCAGATTGATTGATTGATTGATATTTAACGCCGTAACAGCGAGGTCATATAGCGCCAGAAAAAGGTGATAGAGAGGTGAGACAGCAAGCAGGAAGGAAATAGAAAGAAAATAGGGACAGTTGAAGAAAGATAGGGAGAATGAATGTAGCTATGACATAAGGAAAGTGGAAGGAAGATCTGACAGGCCAGAGGAGTGGCTTGACATATAGGGATTAAATGGTGCTTAATTTCGTCAAACAGGTTTCAGTCAATTGGCTTATTATGAGTAAACTGATAATTATTTGAATCACAATAAAACTTTTCGTGGTGATGGTATGTGAACTGCAGGAGTACCAACGATATGAAGGCGTGTCAGTAAAGTAACACAATGATTCGCCAATAATGCCATATTGTTTCGATGTGAATGCTTTTTGATGAGAGTGTACAGTCGGTCTCAGGAATTCGTACACAGAGCATTGGATAACAGGGGTCTTCATTCTGCACATGCTGTAAGGATTATTCTGCTGACTGATTCAAATATTAGCCAAATAATATAACTAGGAAACTTTGGTATTAGGGAATTAATGCACTCAATTTTCTAGTTGTTACAAACCCTTGATGTCACAGTGGTGTATATGAATTCCTGAGTCCGACTGTACATATACAGTACGACACACAATCAGCTTTATTTAGTATACCCTTAGGGATTTACTTACCTTCCTCCAAACGGGTACATACGTTGGTGTCATTCATAAGTCCCAGCATCTCTGTGTATTTTATAATTAGCTCTGAAGGAAGTTAGATGATTCTCAACCTGTTGCTTGTGTTGTTGTAGACAGTACAGTCGGCGGCAAAAGTCGTGTCGTCTCACTCAGCGCTTTTAGAATGATAACATAAAGGCTAATCATCAAACAAACACATTCACCATACAGAATTACATTATCTACGGACTATATTAATAAGCATCTCTTATTTTTTATATCACGAGTCTGTGAAGCCTATATTTCCATACTTACTTTACCACTTGGCTGATTTCGCGACAGGACATTTGCCGTCGGCTGTACAGTACAGGGTGGTCCGAAAGTCTTTTCACCCCCAACCAAATGTTTCAAATATGAACATTTTCCCAAGAATTTATAAGTTTAATGTAAATCAATTTAGTTCTGAACATCATAGCTGTGAAAATAAATTTGTTTGTGTATATAGATACTGGCCTGAAGGAGCCACACTGGCGTGATTGTCTATGACGAGAAGAAATCCCACACTGGCAGACTGAAGGTTATTACCAAACATTTTCGGTGGACAAAGCCACCATCCTCAGTGGTCAAGACGAAATGATGAGATGACAATGAGAGGTACAGTCGACGGCAGAAGTCCTGTCGCCTCACCTGCTTCACCGAGACAGGCAGTGTTCATGGACTCGAGAAATACGCACGTTTTTTACACCTAATAATCTCGAGTTTATGAACATCGCGTGCTTCGGTGAAGCAAGTGAGGCGACAGGACTTTTGCCGCCGACTGTACAGTACAGTAATTTTCAAAAGTCCTGCAAGTTGGTGAATAAAAGCGAGCCATTTGAGTGAATCTTATGAACCAATATTACAAAGATTAACAGCTATAGATTCGGATCATTTTTCGAGGCCATCTCATTGGAAGGTGTTGCAGGACTACTATTGACCATGACTGTACAAAAGGCTCCAATATGTGTGTGTGTTAAGAGGTGATAAGACTTTCGTACCACCCTGTTCTTTAAGGGTCTTGGCTTCCCTTCAGACCCGAGTCACACTTTTCATTGTTCAACACTCTTTCCTTTCCATCCATTTCCTTCGTGTTTGATGTCCCCACCCTTTATACTTATTCATATTCAATTAGCAACATGCTGCTTAAAATGCCGTACAGAGAAATTGTCATTATTTTATATCTAAATCTCGGGACTGTATGGTGACAGTAAGGTGTTGGGTGCTTCATTTGTGTCACACTATATCAAGTGAAGAACAGGTGGAGTGTGGACGTACTCGTGGCGCTCTGCCTCCATTCTCGTTTGTGTTGTTGTTTGTGTTGTTTTGGAGCTCTTGTTTGTGTTTTTTGTGTTGTTTGTGAGTTCTTGTTTGTGTGTTGTTGTTTCTGTGGTGTTGCTGGTGTTGTTTGTCTGTTGTGGTTCTGTGTATAGTTTTGTTGTGATTGTCTGTGTGTGTGTGTGGGTGTGTGTTGTGTGTGTGTCCCTGGCTGATTGAGTGTTTAGTTGTTTGTGTTGTTGTTTGCTTTCCATCTAGGCCTTGCCTGGCCTGATGGAGAGTGCGGATTCCTGCTTGGAGGCCGACTTGGCAATGTCGGAGGAAGACGAGTCTCCAATTGAGGATCACTGGCCTGAGCTGCCTTCTCGCAACCCTCCCCCCCTCTCCTCGGTCACTCCGCAGCTCAGGTTGAAGCCTTCCACCTCCTCAACCTCTACCAAGCGACCCGTTGATGCCTCGTCCGACTCCTCGCAGGATTCCGATGGTGTGGACTGTTTGCCTCCAGCTGCCAAGACTGCCAAGGGTGCTTCAGCTGTGCACGACGTACCTTCTCTGCCTCACCCTGGTGTTTCTTCTTTGTATACCAACTCCTTGCCCTCGTCCAACCTTCCTGCTTTTGCCCCGAGAAATGCCTATGTCAAGCTCTCCTTCTCTGGAAACCCATCTACGGACACAAAGCTGCGTGGGTCGTCTGATGTCAACAGGGCCTTCCAGCTGCAGCGTGAACTGGCTGAAGTCAAGATGGCTGCTGTCACCTCCCGGTTTGTCTACATCTCTAGGAAGCGTCAGGACATCATTGATAGAGTGAAGGCTGGTGAATTTTTGTCTCTGCCTCTCATTCTTGAAGTCTCACCCGACAGGCCTCGTAAGTTCCCCAGCTACATCCTCACCCGTTTTCCTATTGATGTTGACCCGAAACGTGCTATGGGATACCCTGGTGTGTACTCTGCCCATCGTTTTTTCCAAAGATGGTTCCCCCATTAGCCGTATTGTTGTTGTCTGGAGTCAACCCGATCCACCTCCAAATGAGATTTCCTTTGATTTCCTCCCCTGTCTTCCACCATGTGAGGTGAGGAAACTTCATAATGACCAGCCTTGGTGCTACAGGTGCTGGGGAGTTGGGCATATCTCCCGGTACTGTTCTGCCAGGCTGAAGTGTGGATGGTGTGCCGCCGACCATGATTCCAAGATGTGTCCTGTCAGGGGTAAACCATCACGTCCTGCTGCCTCCACCTCTGAGCCTTCACCTCCTGAGGATATGTCTGGATGGAAGTGTCCACGATGCCTTCAGCCAGGTGTTAATGTGTGGCATGGATGTACTCGACGTCAGGTCCAGGCTCGTGTCTCTACTTTTGCTCTGCCTCCACCACCACCACCACCACCACCTTCCCAGTCTGCTCCTCCTACCAGCCCTGCCTCGCCTCCAGACCTGGCCCTCCGCAAGTCTGTTGCTACCCTCATGGCACGATGTACGGCCCTCAAGAACCACTTTTCTGCCCTTGAAGCCAGGATTGATGGGCTGGTTGCTGCTCAGGCTGCCAATGACTCCAAACTCTCCACCTTGGTCGAGGCTCAGCAGGCCATCATCTCAACTGTCACTACCCTTACCGAAAAGATGGATACTGTTGCATCTCGCCTTGAAAAGCTTTTCGAGTCAGTCCCTTTTCCTGGTCCATCTTCTTCTCCAGGTCGCTCATCTGCCCCCACTCACCGGACTTCTACCTCCAAATACAGAGTTCACTAGTGATTGCCGGCTGGATGTCATCTCCTGGAATGTATGTGGTATCACCAGTTATGCTAAGCTTACTCAACTCAAGGCCTATGTTTTTCGTCATCATCCCAGTGTTATTTTTCTCCAGGAAGCATTTCCAGGACGGCCGCTCGCTTGCTGGGCAGGCTCCTCCCCTCTCAGGTTATGTGCCATAATTATGTTCATCTGCTAAGGAATGGTCTCATGACTTACATACATATCTCATTGCCACATTGCCATATCCGTACCTCCACTGATCCTGACATGACCTTTCAGCTATTTGAGGTTCTACCTGGGAATGGAGTACTCCAATTATGTAATGTCTATTCTGCCCCAGCTAGACTCACTCTTGAGGCTCTTCCTTCTCCAACAGTGCGTGGTATGGTGTATATGGGAGATTTTAATGCTCGGCATTCTGATTTGGGTGATGGTTCTGGCTCTATTAATCGTAATGTTGTTCGTCTCCTTTCATACATCCGCAAGCATCATCTGACACGCTGGGACACTGGCGGTGCCACTCATTGCCGGGGAGGTACTCTGGATTACATCCTTTCGTCTGTACTGATAGCGTCTCATGTCCAGTGCTCCACCTTGCCAGACTTATTCTCTGATCACATCGCTCTTCGGTTTCATTATTCTCTACATGCTGGGTCAAGTGCTTCAGCCACTCGTTTGCGTAATCCTGTGCCCCCTAAATATTGCCCGACTTACATCTTATTTATGGCCCATGTATTCCCTACATTTGATATTATCACCTGAACAGTTGTACTCTGATCTTGTATCTGCAACTCATGACTTTTATTGGCTATATGTCTCCCGGCAACACCTCCAGCATCGCCATACTGCCCAATCCTGGACGCTGGATGCACGTATACAGGAGGCAAAGGAGGAGGCTGAACGTGATGGCCTATTGTTTCAAGCCAACCCAACCCCTGACATGCTCCATCACTACCAGATGTCTAGGGACGCTTTAGTTGCCCTGCAGGAGTGTGCTCACACTGAGTCTTGGAAGCAGTTCACAGACAGCATCAACCAGCAAACTAGTGTGGCTTCTATGTGGCACCTCATCTGTCGGGTTGTTAAAAAGAAACCGGCCTCTGCTCATCATCACACTCCTGCCGACTATGCCCAACAACTTGTCGATGCCTGGTCAGAACAATCTACCTCAGCCAGTCTACCCATCCACATACAAGATGCACTCGCTTCCCGTGCTGCTGTCCATCGGCTACGTCTAATGTCTGCTCTGTTGCAAGATGATGACGATGATGCAGAGGAGATAACTGAGGAGGAGTTGCACCGTGCTCTCTCTCGGAGTAGAGGTTCTTCCCATGGTGATGATGGTATTACTTATGCTGTGCTGCGCCTACTTCAACAAGTTCCTGGGAACCCTCTACTTCGACTGTACAATCTTTGTCTTCGTGACGGTTGTGTACCACGAGCCTGGACCAGCAGCACAATAATACCCATCCCTAAGCCCAGCACTGCGAAGTTCAGGCCTATTTCCCTCACTTCCTGTTTTTGTAAGGTAATGGAGAGAATCTTACTCAATCGTCTCATGTACAGACTGCATGATCGCCTTTCTTTATGGCTGTTTGGATTCCTTCCCCAACGGAGCACACACCACTGCATAGTCGACCTGTATTCTCGCCTTTCCAGGGACAGTGTGGTGGCCTTCATTGACCTTCGAAGTGCCTTCGATGTTGCTGATAGAGACGTCATTTTGGATCACTGGTTGACTTTGGGATAAAGGGTAATCTATTACGGTGGATTCGGGGCTACCTGAGTAACAGGACCTCCTGTGTGTTTTTCAGTGGTGTGCTCAGTCCTTTGCGCAGTTTTCATCTTGGTACACCTCAAGGGGGTGTTCTCAGCCCATTGTTATTTAATATTCTGATGCATCGGCTGCTCACTTCTCTCCCTGATATTCCTGGAACTACAATTACGTGCTATGTTGATGATATCTGTGTTCATTCTACCTCACCAAGGGATCTCCAGTGGATTATTGACTCCTTCTCTGTGGCCTCCTCTCACTGTGACATTATTGTCTCACCAGATAAGAGAAGAATATTCACCTGCCTCCTTCCTCGAGCTCGGCCAGTGTTCACCATTGGAGGGACTGTCATTCCCATTTGTTCCCAGTACCGCTACCTGGGCGCACCAGTCAATATTTGGCCGATTGTCCCTGCCAGACCTCAAGACCATCCCCTTGTCCAGCACTTATTGGGTCGTCTCCAGCGCCGACTTACACCACTTCAATGGCTCTCTAACAATTCCTCGGTCATCTCCATCTCAGTAGCCAGGACTATCTATATTGCTTTTATCCGTTCAGTTGTTGATTACCTCTCCCTTGCTTTGATTCAACTTCCTAGGGCTACTCTTGAAACTTTAGAAATATTTCAGAATAGAGCAATGAGAATAATTCTTGGCTGTCCAATGTCGACCAGGATAGTGAACATGCAGCGTGAGTTGCATCTTCCCCCAATAATCGAGAGAATTTATTGTAATGTTACTGGCTTCACTGTCAAGTTCCTCCATTTCCCACTTCTTTCACCCGATTACTCTCAGTTAGTCACGACTTTCCATAGACCAAACGCCCCTGTCCCTCCCATACTGCCTGCTGGACGTACTCTTATAAGGTCTGTTTCCTCTATGCTCCATAATCTTAATATAAATATAATGGTTGCAGACATCCCCCCAGGGCCCCCTCCATGGATGCTACCAACACCTGATGTGAGCTTCACACCTACTTCCAAGTCGGAACTGCCTTCTCTACAAAGGCAGTTGGCCTTGGAACACATAGAAACAGTGACGTCCTCCATCACAGAACCATACTGCCTCTGCACTGATGCCTCATTGCAGGTGGATGGTACAGCAGGTTGTGCCGTTTTCTCTCCTGACCTGGAGTCACCTCCATGGGGCTGGGTTGGCCGTCGTCTCTGTAACCACTCTTGCTCAACATTGTGTGAACTGTATGCCATTCTGGTGCTGTTAGTCTTGTTTGTCAACGTGGAGCGAATGCTGCCATTTTTTGTGACTCCAAACCTGCCCTTCATTCCCTCTCTAGTGTTCAGCCCACACACTCTACTGTTATTCAGCAGATTTTTTCGTTTTTGGCCTTATTGCGTCATTGTAACTTGACTGTCAAATTTTTATGGGTGCCATCCCATGCAGGTTTACGTCACAATGGTAGAGTTGACAGACTCGCAAAGGAAGCCTGCCATCTGCCTCCTCGTGGTGTTGGACGTCCTCTCTCCCCGACATGTTACCTTTCTAGAGTTCGCTCCGCCGCTCTCCTCCCTGTACGGCGACGCAGGGATGCAGCATCTCCATCACCCATTACGAGTCTGTCTGCCATCACAAATATTCCTACCGTCGTCGAGGCCTCATGGTTTGGAGGCACAATGTAGTCTCTGCTCGTTTGAGGCTTGGTTACCGGCCACCGTGGCAGGTTGCTGGGATGCAGGGTGAGCCTCCCTTCACTGAGTGTCACTTGTGTCGAGCGCCTCGTGCTAACACTATAGAGCCCTATTGCCTTGCTTGCCCCACTGTCCGACACTTGCTGCCCCAGGGCCTGACATTTGATGTGGTTTGTCGACACCTGCTGAACCATCAGGTTCTAGAGGAACTTCTGGTACGCCACCCTCGTTTTGGTGGATTTAAGTAGGTCATAATGTAAATATTTGTCTGTATGCTTGTGCTTCATTCTGTTATGTTTTCGTGATGTGTGTGTGCGTGTGGTTGTAGTCATTGGATTCTCATGAGTCCCGCCTACCCTGTGTATTGTTGTCTGCCTGACGCTATGGTGGCTGTACTAGGATGTGGACAAGTCTAGAGTGATGTACAGGCGCAATCCAAAGTCTCACTACCCCTTTGGCTGGCCTGGCAGGAAGATGAAGTCAGTGGTAAAAATAGATTGGACGATCAGGCAAACTGGTGTATCGAATTGTTAAAAAAGACTTTCCACAAACCACAAACCCAAAGCGAAGCCTCACCCTGTCTCGTTACCAACTCGATACACCAGTTTGTCCGTTCGTCCAGCCTATCTTTAACACTGGCTTCGGCCCAGGATCAGAAAGAATGAGTAAATCGGTCGAAAAATGTGTTTGTATATTGTGCTGGTAAATATTGTCTTAACTCTAAAGAATACCATAGTATAATATTTTGGTAAAGCAAAAAAAAATATTAGTGTTTTTCTTTCCCTGTCGCCCACAACTCCTCTGTGACTTTCATCTGTTCTTCCATCCTTCCACACCGCTCGCTGACCTATATATCTCTCTCTTTCTCTCTATATGTGTGTGTGTGATCAGAGAGAGAGAGAGAGAGAGAGAGAGAGAGAGGGGCGAAGGAAGAAAGATGTAAGAGGAGATAAAGAGGGAAAGAGAGGAAGGTTGGATGAGAGGAAAGGTGTGCGTTGGACTGTGACGAGAAGGGGAGAGTTTATTGCGTTGGTTGGTCTGACTACACACAAACACACACAGATTCACACATACACACACAGATATATATATATACAAACAGGCATACACATACACATTCAGACACTTACATACACGCAAATATATACAGTACAAGCACACACATACACACACACACACTCGTACACACACGCACACACACTCAGACACACGCGTAATGCTGATGCACACACACACGTACTGTAAACACACAGACATAACCACACACAGCACCACCACCCTCTTCCTCCAATCACCGTCTCTTAGCCATAATCCAACAGCTGCTCACTCTTCCCTTTCTCCGGCTTTACCATTGTCCTTGTAAGTACGCTACCTTCTTTAACACTCTCTACAAGGGCGATTCCTCAAAACTATGCCAGGAAACAGAATAGTACACTCGCAATCCAAAATTTGTATCCAGGTCTTGTTGAAGTTTCGAATCATTTGACATACTAGTGAACCAATTACAACGCTTATCCTGTTTCATATTTGCTTGAACTCGCTTAATACTCGATCAGGCTATTCGAAGCAAGCATGGATACATATTTTGGATTGCGAGTGTACAGTCACGAGCACTAATAAGTATACAGGTGTGCTTCGAATATCTAGAGACAGTAAATAAATGCACAATAAGATCTCCATTGGAATGACTTCGTTGGTGATTTGGACTGTTCAAAGCTTCAACCAAAGCTGTATACTTACTAGTGCTCGTGTCTGTACCTTTGATCACAAGCAGAGGATGTGTTTTGTAAGGAAGGTTGGAGGGGTCTGTAGTCCTCCAATATCCCCTGCACATCAAATTATTCCTTTAATATGTTGGTTGTATTGCTCTGGTCCCCTTCGTTGTCTGCAGTGAGTGTCATGTCCTAGAATATTTTGAAATTCTAACCTAAGCTAAACTAACCAAACCGAACCTCATTTCACCCCACTTCACTAACCTAACCTAATCATACCTAACCTAATCAAACCTAAGCTAACCTCATCTCACCTTACTAAGTGTAACGTATCGTGACCTAACCTAAACTAACCAAACCTAACCTCATCTCACCCTACTTCACTAACCTAACCTAGTAAAACCTAACCTAACCGAACTAAGCGTAACGTATCGTGACCTAACCTAAAATTCTGGTATGTCCTGCTGTGTGTCATGGGGCTTTCATAAAGTTTTATTAGTTACACTTAAATTTCGAACCATTTTGTATGGCGCAGAAAGTGTAGCAATAATTCTTAAAAGGAGAGCATATACTTTTGGTACATTAAAGCGTCTTGATTCCTCCAAAGTATGTCATGAAATAGGACCAGATGAACAAGAATAATGGCGGCCTGTTGCTTGAAATAGTTTGGAGGAATCAGTTACTCCATATTTATTTTACCAACAATGTACAATTGAGCAAGTAGAAAGTGCAAGAAAAATCTGGCTGTATGTGATAACATCTTCACTACCACTCAAAGTTCAGCCAATCACGTTCCACCTGACATTGGCTTTTGGTTCCCAGTGATTCATGTATAAAGATACAAGGATTTATTACAAATAACTGCCAGATTGTTGCCATATACAGCCACATTTATTTTGCATTTCCTACTTGCTCAACTGTACATCTCCCTTAAAGTGCGTACAGTCAGAAGGAGAATTCCTCTATTGAAACTTGCTTTTCTTTCGCTTCCATTGCTTTATGTGGCCATTGTAAGGAAACATGGAAATACAAGTAGAGCAGTCGAACTAAAATGATATACGCTTATGCTATACTACATTCCTCTCTCCCTTCTGTACTATGGAAGTGTAAAAGAATTAAGGAGAGAGATGCTGGGGAGAGAGAGCACATGTGACGCCATTACACTCTGCCTTAAGCACACGCACACGTCGCTATGAAAACAGGGTCCCATGTGTGGCGCTGGGGAATGTAAAGAGGATTAAACTCTCTTCAGTAGGTGGTGCCTTGGTGACGGGAAGGGGGAAGGAGATGCAGCCAAAAAGGTAGGAAGGAAGGAAGGAAGGAAGAGGGGAGGGATAGGGGAGAGTGGATGTAGTTAGGAAGACAGGAACGAATGAACGATGGCAGGAAGATAGAGGAGGGGATGGGAGCAAAGGTGAGATAAAGAAGAGGAATATTGCAGAAGAATAAGGATAGGGAAGAGTGGATGCAGCAAGGAAGAAAGGAAGGAAGGAAGGGAGAGAGAAAGAAGAGAAGAGATGGGGAAGACTGATGGCAGGATAGGTGCTAAAAGGAACATAGTAGTAGGATGGGGAAGGAGAGAAAGGAAGGAAGCTGAGGAAGGAGAGAAAGTACAATAGGTAAGACAGGGAGGATATAAGATAGAGAAAGAGAGTAGCCAAAAAGAGATATGGGAGAGGAATGGGAAAGGAGAGGAATGAATAGAAGGGAATGGAGAAGAAGTCCTAAATTGGAAGGATATTACAAATATATAAGAAAGGAGAGAAGGGATACACTGAAAGAGTTCGAAAAGTCTTAGGGTTGAAAAGGAGAAAGAATATTACAGAGTGGTGTGGAAGTAAGGAAGGATATAGATAGGGACAGGATACAACTAAATAGGAAAGAAATGTCGAAAGAAAAAAATATAATGTACGATAAAAAAATAAAAAATAAACGGGGGGACATGTGGAAAACTGATGAAAGGAAAGGAAAGTAAAGGAGAAATGAAGGGATAATGACACCAAGAAAGGAGTGGAAATGTCACTATAGAGGTCTGAGTGGGGATGGCAGTTCTGAGAAGGTGTTTGGTTATTGCGAGCGTGTGTGTGTGTATCTCGACGATAGATAGATTTAAAATGTTGATGCCGCTTCCCAGAGTGAAAGTAGGAAAAACCAGGAGAGGCAGCAGAGAAAGGATTGCCAAGTGAAAGAAAGAATGGGAGGGGGGAGGATGAAAGGGGGAAGACGGGAGAGGATGGAAGGGAAAAAGAGGAGGGGAGGGGAGGGCAGGATGAAATTTAATGGCAGGGGGAAGAAGAGGACAGTGGGTAAGAGGGGAAAAAAAAAATAGAAGTTAGAAAAAGAGGAGAAAGGGTATAGAAGGAAGGAATGAAGTTGATTATAACGGTGTGGAAAAAATTAAGCAAAATACAATAGAAAATATAAAAGAAAATGAAAATATAGAAATGGAATGGATGAAGATAACGGGAGATAGATAACAAGAAGACTAAGGGGGTGCGGGAGTAGGGGACAGGCTTGGGGGGGGGGGTGCGGGGGGTGCGGGAGTAGGGGACAGGTTTGGGGGGAATTTGGGGGGTACGGGAGTAGGGGACAGGCTTGGGGGGGGGGGGTTTAAGGGGGTGCGGGCGTAGGGGACAGGCTGGGAGGGTGTGGGAGTAGGGGGACAAGCTTGGGGGGGGAGGGTTATGGGGGTGCGGGAATAGGGGACAGGCTTTCTACCCACCCCAAGCCTGTCCCCCTATTCCCGCACCCCCCAAACCCCCCCCCCCCGCCCCCAAAGCCTGTCCCCTACTCCCGCACCCCCTTAATAGGGTTTAGAAGTGAGGAAGTATGAATCATGAGGGAAGAAAAACACGAGAAAGAGAGAAGTGAGAGAGAAGAGGGAAGTGAGAGAAAGAGAGAAGTGAGAGAGAAGAGAGAAGTGAGAGAGAAGAGGGAAGTGAGAGAAAAGAGAGAAGTGAGAGAGAAGAGAGAAGGAGAGAAGAGGGAAGTGAGAGAGAAGAGAGAAGTGAGAGAAAAGAGGGAAGTGAGAGAAAAGAGAGAAGTGAGAGAAAAGAGGGAAGTGAGAGAGAAGAGGGAAGTGAGAGAAAAGAGGGAAGTGAGAGAGAAGAGGGAAGTGAGAGAAAAGAGGGAAGTGAGAGAGAAGAGAGAAGTGAGAGAGAAGAGAGAAGTGAGAGAGAAGATCAATAAAGATGTGAAAGAGAAAAAGGGGGGAAAATGAGGAGAGAAAGAGAAGATCAGATAGGGAGAAGTGAGAGGGAAGAAAGAAAAATGAGAAGAGAGAGAAAAGATAGAAATGAAGAAGTGAAAGAGAAGAAGGGGGGAAATGAGAAGAGAGAGAGAGAAGATCATAAAAGAAGTGAGAGAAAATATGGAAAAATGGAGAGAGAGAGGAGAGAGAGAGAGAGAGAGAGAGAGAGAGAGAGAGAGAGAGAGAGAGAGAGAGAGAGAGAGAGGAGAGAGAGAGAGAGAGAGAAGAGAGAGAGAGAGGAGAAGAGAGAGAGAGAGAGAAGATGATAAAAGAAGAAAGAGAGGAAGATGGAAAAGTGGAAAGAGAGAGAAGATGATAAATGGAGAAGTGAGAGGAAAGAGGGGAAAAAAAACTGGGCAAGAAAAAGAGTGTTTGTGTGTGTGTGTTTGTTGGGGGAAGGAGTCAATACTTGCATATATAAAAAAAAAAAAAAAAAAAAAGGGTTACATATCTCAAGAGTGGGTTTAGGGCTGGTGTAATCAGCAGAA
The DNA here is from genome assembly GCA_033782935.1 of Petrolisthes cinctipes. Taxonomy (NCBI): domain Eukaryota; kingdom Metazoa; phylum Arthropoda; class Malacostraca; order Decapoda; family Porcellanidae; genus Petrolisthes; species Petrolisthes cinctipes. Next base: position 179,439 of record JAWQEG010000688.1, read on the forward strand.
AGCTTAAATGGTGGAGGGAGAGGGACAGGCTTGGGGCGGGGGGGGGGGTTTGGGGGGTGCGGGAATAGGGGAACAGGCTTGGGGTGGGTAGAAGCCTGTCCTCTATTCTCACACACCCCCCCCCCCTCAAGCCTATCTCCATACTCCCGCACCCCCCAAAACCCCCACACCACCCCTAACCCCCCCCCAAGCATGTCCCCCCTACTCCTGCACCCCTTAAATGGTGGAGGGAGAGGGACCTGATAGTGGAGGGAGACTGAGAGTGAATAAGGAGTAGCTGAAAAGAGATAAAAAAAAGGAGGGGAGAAAAATATGGAAAGTTGTGGGAAAAGGAGAGGGGAAGGGAGGGAATAAAGGATGGAGAGAGAGGGAGAGAGGGAGGGAGGGGAAGGAGGGAATAAGGATGGAGAGAGAGGAGGGGAAGGAGGGAGAGAATATATGGAGAATTTTGGAAAGAGCTGAAGGAGATGGAATAGTGGTGAGAGAAAGTGAGGGGAGAAGAGAAAATCTAGATAATTGTAGGAAGAAGGGAGGGAAAGGAGGGAATAAATGATGGTGAGAGAGAGAGAGAGAGAGAGAGAGAGAGAGAGGAGAGAGAGAGAGAGGAGAGGGTGGAATAGATGAAGGGAAATAACTTGTCATTCCCCATGTGACCCTTGCCTTCATTGAACCCTTGGTTGACCTGTGCTCTCAGTGTGACCTCATCAACACACACACACTCACTCTCTCTCTCTCTCTCTCTCTCTCTCTCTCCTCTCTCTCTCTCTCTCTCTCTCTCTCCTCTCTCTCTCTCTCTCTCTCTCTCTCTCTCTCTCTCTCTCTTATTATTTATTTCTAACCGTTCCCAAATACTTTCTTCATCTGTGTTCCTTTCAGTTATTATCCTCCTTCTTGATTCATTCTTATTCCTCGCCATGATCATCCAATTTTTCTTTGTAATTTTGCTCCTTTTCTCAATTCCGTTGTTATGGTCAAGCAAGATTTGCGTTATTTGAATGGTGTCTGTATTTGGTAGTGTTATACTCGTATATTATCTTGATAGAGTTATTTACAGTGTCTATGTACAGAGACAATCAAATAACCACCGACACCTTCCTTCCAGTTTGTAAACAAATCAGTATCATATCAAACTACAATCTTACAAAATCTTACCTCAAATCAACCCCTCAATTATTATTATGAGGTGCTGCAAAATCATACGTGTGTTGTTCTTTATTACCAAGATTTTTGCTATGATGGAAGGAAAGTGTCGGTGGATATTTGATTGTGGATGTACACTCGCAATCCAAAATTTGTATCCAGGTCTGCTGAAGTTTTCGAATCATTTGACATACTAGTGAATCAATTACACGCTTATCCTGTTTCATATTTGCTTGAGTTCGCTTAATACTCGATCAGGCTATTCGAAGCAAGCTTGGATATATATTTTGGATTGCTAGTGTACAGCCACAATCAAATAACCACCGACACTTTCCTTCCATCGTAGTAAATATCTTGGTAATAAAGAACAACACGTGTATGATTTTGCAGCACCTCATAAGTAATAATTGAGGGGGTTGAGTTGACGTAAGGTGTTGTATGATTATATTTTGATAATATTATGATACTAATTTATTTATACGATGGAAGGAAAGGGTCGGTGGATATTTGATTGTGGCTGTACATACATTCGCCTCC
>JAWQEG010000689.1:0-190101 GCA_033782935.1 Petrolisthes cinctipes
GTTGTTATTGGTTACGTGGGTGAATAAATAAATAAATAAATCCACAAATAACATATAAAAAATAACGTTATAATCACCCACCAATTATTGTTACTGGTTCCGTCGATGAATAAACAAATTAAGGGGGTGCGGGAATAGGGGGACAGGCTTTGGGGGGGGGGTTTAGGGGGGTGCGAGAGTAGGGGGACAGGCTTGGGGGGGGTTAGGGGGGTGCGGGAGTAAGGGGACAGGCTTTGGGGGGGGGGGGTTAGGGGGTGCGGGAGTAGGGGGACAGGCTTAGGGGGGGGGGGGTTTAGGGGGGCGCGAGAGTAGGGGGACAGGCTTGGGGGGGTTTAGGGGGGTGCGAGAGTAGGGGGACAGGCTTGGGGGGGGGGGGTTTAGGGGGGTGCGGGAATAGGGGACAGGCTTTCTACCACCGAAGCCTGTCCCCCTATTCCCGCACCCCCCCCCTCAGTCCCCCCCCAAGCCTGTCCCCTACTGCCGCACCCCCTTAATTAATACATAAATTACCTCTACATACCATAATAATTACCATGCACCAAAACCAATTAAAGAAATGCAAACAAAATAATTATGCAGCATTCCTTTTTACACAAATCTTTATAATTACAACAACACATAAATACGATAATTAATAAACTAATCTCCTAGAAAATCAATTGTACAACCAACAACAACAAAACTGCTGTCACCTTAATTATACCTGCCAAGTCATGAACGTTCCAAAATATAGCACCGTAAGCTTCACTGACTCGTAAGCTTCACTGACTCGTAAGCTTCACTGACTCGTAAGCTTCACTGACTCGTAAGCTTCACTGACTCGTACGCTTCACTGACTCGTAAGCTTCACTGACTCGTAAGCTTCACTGACTCGTACGCTTCACTGACTCGTACGCTTCACTGACTCGTAAGCTTCACTGACTCGTAAGCTTCACTGACTCGTAAGCTTCACTGACTCGTTTAGTGAAGCATTACCACCAGAGAAGTGTACTGTACAATACATTATTCATTTGTCTGTGTTCGCTGGATGAAGTGTTGGTTGTAATATGGTTTAATTGGTGGTTGTGTTTCCCGTGAGAATACCTTGCAATTATTATCCTTCAAGATGCATTCGGTAAGGCTACAGTATATCCTACTTTTGTTGGTGAGTGTACGAACAATTAATTGGTTAGGTACAGTATTAGAGAGTAAAATACAGTAGCCTACTTACTTTATAAACACGGGCAACTCTCATCACGTCTATAAGTCCTCTGAGGCTCTCCCTCCGCTAAAGCTATGGCCTCATCACCTCTGGCTCTTTTGTTTCCTCCGCCTTGAAAACTAGTTCTCAGTTACCCTTGTTTGAGGAGAGTACAAGCTCGTGTAAATATTAGCTTAATTCTTATTTCATTATATTTTGTCAACATACACATATATACACGAGTCCCGAACAGTACTTTGAAAAAAACAACAACAACAACTAAACCTTTGTGTAGTGGGTTTGTTTTGGTGTGAGTGTGAGTGTGAGGGCAGCAGGAAATGTGACGCCTGCGCAGTATTGTTTGTTAACTTTGTATGGTAAAGAGCCGTATTTTTGCGACCAAGCTGTAATTCTTCTCTTTTAAATGTGATCAACGAAATAATGACGATGAATTCGTTCATTATATATAGGCTATGTATTTAATGGATAGCAAACAATAATTATAAGTTCACAGTGTGACATCTCCCACTCCCGCCATAATTAATGACCTCGCTGTTGTGGCGCCTTATATCAAATCAATCAATCAATTAATCTACCACTGGCAGAGATCAGATCAGATATAACAAAACCAACCAACTGTGTATTGAGGCTGAGAACACACACTGACCATTTATTACTTAACTTATCATAATATGAAATAAACTGTTATGTTACGGTATAGCCTACTGGAGTGATTTAGTTCATTGAGTTAAGGGGATAGTATACTTTTGATTGATTGGAGCGCCTTGATTCCTCCAAAGTATGCCAGGAAACAGACCTAGATGAAGAAAAATATGGTATCCTGTTGCCTGGAATAGTTTGGAGGTATCATTTGCTCCAGATTTACCACCCAAAACAATGTGCTATATAGCCTACCCCCTTAAATAAACGGTCCACTTATCTCATTATCTCTATGTATATCTCTATGTATATCCAGTATATTGTTATAGGTGCTATTCAGATATCTGCTTTAAATACTTATATTCCTGGCACAGAAAACCAGGGGTGATTTATCTTCTCCAAACACTACAAAACTTATAATAATCTCACAGTCTCAGTCATAATAATCTCTCAATCTGCCTGGATGTCGTGCCAAAAAAAAAAAAAAAAAAAAAAAAGCTGTCACCTTCATCGATATTCAAAACATTTCAGACGCCATCTTGTGACGTCATATACCGTAACTTCTATCATAATTTATAATGCGATATACAAGCATGTGTATTATCTTATTAGGGTATACATGATGGCCTCTATACTCTTCGCTTGGTAGGGTGCATTTCTGATAGTTTTGTTCTTCAGCATTTTCGACACGAAGCAAATGAGCATTAAATTTCCTACGCAATGTTTGGGTTATCGTATTTCAAAGCAAATGATGTTGGAGTCAGCCGTATAACTTCTCCTTCACTACCTCTCTTCCCATTCTCCTTCGAACCTTCCTATTCTTCTTTCGACCCTGCCCATTCTTCTTTCGACCCTTCCCATTCTTCTTTCGACCCTTCTCATTCTTCTTTCGACCCTTCCCATTCTTCTTTCAGCCCTTCCCATTCTTCTTTTGACCATTCCCATTCTCTTTTCAACCTTCCCATTCTTTCTCCACCCTTCCCATTTTCCCTTCAACCCTTCCCATTCTTCTTTCAGCCCTTCCCATTCTCCTTTCAACCTTTCCCATTCTTTTTTTTCAACCCTTCCCATTCTCTCGACAAAAACCTTCCCATTCTCCTTCATTTGTCAACCAGAGAATGGGAACAAGATAGACGATTTTATATATCCGAAAATTTGGCTTACGCTTAATTGTCATCAAAATTATAATGAAACGAGACGCTGATGAATATGCAGTTTGGAATATTTCGCACTGTCAGGTCATACGAGCCATATAACACGTGCACAACCCATAATTATAATAACAACACAATATAATAATGGTAATGAGGTTTTAGCCAATCAGCGGTTCTCATCTGTACCCATGTGATGCTTTTGGCCATCTGGCTCCAGAATCTTTTTAACTGCAAGTATAATAGTGCACAGGAAAGTTGCATGGGAACCAAATTAAGTCTTTTATTTACAGGTATAATATCGACACAGCTAGGTAATCAATCAGACATTTTATATGCAGGAAGGGGAGTAATATCAATAATCTCTAATTCATGCTGTGTTATGCTATGCTATAGAAAGCGAGCTGTGTTGTGACAAATATATAGCCCAACTATATGTATATCATAATTGTATAACCAGCAGACAAACTAACCAATCATAGAACTCGGTCATCTGTGCGTGCGTGCGTGTGTGTGAGATAATAATTGGCAGTTCATATTATTGGCTAGACGGGAGCTAATAATGCTTTCTAGAAAACAGAAGATTATTATCATTATTATTATTATTATTATTATTATTATTATTATTATTATAGAAAAGGGGAGAAGGAGAGAACGAGATGAAAGGGAAGAGGGAAGAAAGGAGAGAGGATGTAGGAACGAAAGGGGAAGGGAAGTATTGAAAGTGAAATGGAAGCTGCATAGGGTGTGAGAGAATAAAGACAGCTATAGGGAAGGGGAGGGGAAGGGATACATAGGAGTCAATCTTGCATTAATATCCTCTCCCATTGAACACCAGGATATTATATACGTTGATGAGGGAGCAGTTAATAATTACCTTTAATGATATGGATGATGATAATGAGGAAATTGATTGTTGTTATTATTGTTATTATCATTATCATTGTTGTTATTATCATCATTCTTATTACTATTATCATTATCATTATTATATTTTTGTGTGTGTGTTGTCAAGGTTGGTTTTATTACTATTTATTATTTATGCAAGCATTTTAACACACACACACACACACACACAAACTAGCCTAGTACCTACCACCCACCACCATCATCAAAACACCATCTGCCAACCACCATCCCTCAACCCACCACCACCACAACACATATTAATCTCTCCTCCGGTGTCTCATCCTTTCCTACTTTCCCTCCAACAAACTTCCCAAGATGCAGAGAGGCGGAGGGGAAGGAGAGAGCGAGGAGGGAAGGAGGGAGAGAGCGAGGAGGGCAGGAGGGAGAGAGAGGTAATGGAGAGAGAGGAGGAAAGAGGGAGGGAATGGAAGGAGGGAGGGAATGGAAGATGGAAGAGGGGGAGGGAAGGGAGAGGGAATTAAATATTATATACAGTATCCTATATTGGTGAGAAAAAATTAAGACCAGCACAAAAGATATAGAAGGAAAGAACAAGGACAGCTGAAGCTGGAACGGGAGTAGCTGGGGTCTGAATTGTCGACCAAACCCTTTATGTTATGAAGTTTTATGTAAACAAGTGTCCAATTAATATATTCCACTCCGGTGCGTCGTTCATTCAGGTGTTACCACAATTCTCGTCAACAAATGAACTTACTTTGTCAAATACGGCAATATAATACCGTAGAGTATATTGCTGTATTCGGCCTTTATCATTTTGAATTTAGTTGACAAGGCTGTTAAGTCATAAATTGTATGATATATTAATATAATACAATAATATATTAATATAATACAAAAAACAAAAACTTCGCCATTCCCCCAATGGCTACTTTTACTTAATGGTTACTGGTTACTTTTCCTTAAAGACAACATAAAAGAAAACGTAGGAAAAAAAGGACTAACTATGATACCAATATTGAGATAAAATATAACTTCTCTGAAATTTCATGCTTAAAATATAATCTACTGCATTAGACGATGAAGCTCGATCACTGCAGCTACAGTACATGATAGAACAACCCTTCTCCACATGGACTGCATACAATGATAATTATCAAACCTAGTTCAGTTAGATGCAGGCTTATTGTTCATTGATTAACACTACCACCTTTCCTCGAGTGCAAGCAACCACGATCAACATTCCTAGTTCCTACATCAAGTGAATCAAAGAGGGTAAAAAGAATTAAAACTGTGCTAACCCAGATATAAGAGATGGACAGGGTGGACAGCAAACACGAGGGGAAAAAAAGAAGGAAATGGGGACAGTTTTTCAAGGAAAGTAATTGGCATGGGTCCGAAGGGGCACCAAATTCCTTAAAATATTGTTTTTGTAGATATGATCAATCAGATGTGATGTTGGAGCCACTCTTTATTCTTTAAGTCCATTATAAGTAGCCAGTGAGATACAGTAATAGTGAGCAAGATTAATACTGTACTGTATTATACAATAAGAATCCAAGATTCTAGATCCTCAGCTTAGAAAATAATATAACAAGTATAGGAATTCTTATCATTAGAATATAAAGTTGGAAAAACAATTCAATTTTTATTTGACACATTACTTGATTTTCTCTTACATATCTTTGGTGTTTATAAGGCAACTACACCCTGGTAGAACCGAACTGATGAAGCTATACTTATACTTATAGTACTAAATCTATATACATTAGTACATCTACTCATGATGAATATTCTCTCACACTCCCTCACTTTGCACTCCTTTGATGGTAAGTAATTTGGTTATTACAAATACTACCTGTACTGTATAAGCAGCTGTCCACACTTTGGTATTGTATGTGGGGAAGTGGAGGGCACTTAATTCCTCCAAACTATGCTACAAAACAGATCCCCTACTCGTATGGTGAAGGAATCTGTTTCATGGCAAAGTTTGGAGGATCAATATAGCTCTTCAATTCACCCACAACCAATGAGATCCCATAACACATTCAGTCAACGTCACTCACTCCCACGTACATGTCTTTTCTTGCATACAGAACTAAATGTGGTACAGTTCCAAGCAGATGAAGGAGATACACTGCCAATAGAACTATTATTAATTAGGTATAAGGTGGCTATAGTTATTTTTTTATGTTCAACACTATACAGTATCTCTCGCCACCACATGACACAGAAACAATCAGACAATTAGAATACAAGGTGATTATCCCTCAAAGTGATTTCTTTATGCTTGACATTACATATATCCCTCACCAACATAATAAATAGAAACAAGCAAAACAATTAGAATCTATTGTTCAAAGGTAGTGTGGTTAAGGCATTGTTTTCTCCTTGATCTGTACCTGGAAGTGTGGGCAACTGTAAGCTACTTGTTGTGAAAGACCAACAACTAAATACAGGTAAATAAATACCTTTAAACAAAATCACCACTTACTACTTATGTAGGGTTTACTGGATACAGTATACCCTTGATTTAACACAAATATATGCTTATATCCACCATTTCATTTTACATTCCATCCCACATTAATGAACACCAAATTGTTTTCCCATGTTTTTGTTATTCATTACATGCAAGAAAAAAATTGCCTTTGAGTCAGAATATTTTATTTTAAAGGGACCAAACTTGAAAGTATGTCAGAAATATCAACTTTTGATGGCAAACAATATACTGCATATAATGGGGAGGATATTCGGAATTCAATTGCATAAATAATTTGAATACTGTATATCATAAAGGTCAGGGCCTGTATTGTTCTGACTTATGTAGGGTTTACTGTACAGAAGTAAACTGTGAACAATTCCCAACAGTTACAGAAAACTACACGGACTATACTATATGCGAGAATCTATCTATCTATCTATCTATGTCTATCCAAATAGAGGACGGATGTGTCTTCAAAACTCTGCAACGTGAATGTCTTTATAAATGACACAGACAGCTGGCAATATCACAGAGGGAATTGTGGTGTTTATATATGAGGTGTACAGTTGACCAAGGAATCAAGGTACATTTATAATGCATTTTCTTTCTTATCCTGGCGAAAATGCACTGATTCCTGTCTGTACAGTATAATGAAAGTTTAATGTATACTGTATTTAATATATCTATTTTTGCCGACAACTGTACGCCACAAATACATACTGTACCAAGTTAAGGTATGGCAGTGTTGATGCTCCAACTGATGCTAAAAAGGGTAGCAACATGTAGCCTGTGAATTATTAGAGGGCACACACACATAATTAGAATGAAGAACAATAACCTACATGGAGAATAGGGGATGAAGGACAAAACTCGTCGTAGTTACTGTTGTTTTGTTCCCTTAGATATATACAGTACTCCATAAATCAATGAAAACTCTGATAATCTCCAATCTAAGCACCTCACTACACACCATTGTATATCATCTACTCTGAGCCTCACAACTGGCAACGTGTGCTTGGCTGTTCACTACTGTCCACTACAAGGAAGCTAAGGTTGGCATTCTTTCTTTGGTATTCATGATGTCTTTAAAGTTATTCGCGATCCTACACTTATCCTACTTTTCCTGGAATCAACTACTGTAGGAGTTTTCTTTTTTATTTTCTACTGTGGTAAAGTGACCATTAACCAAGGCAGTACATGGTATTGACAAACACACTAGTTTCCAATGCACAACATGTCAACAACAACAACAACAAAAATATAATTACAGTAATAACTTGCTTTATGGCACCTAACATAAAGGGGTTAAAATTTTGATTGTAAACTGGAAGCTACAGAGTCCTCCAACCTTAGCCATCATGTACATATTGGGGAAGTTCGAAACATCACAAAGCCTTTAAACAAAGTATGGTACAGTCCAAGAGAAGAAATAATTATGTCTCATTGACAATAACATTATTGTATTCTAAAATTTCACCATCACACGAAAGAGGTGACAAAATTTTTGACCGAGACTGTACATATTTTAACACTGCAAATAATATCAGCATTTTTATCTGTGGACAATCTAAACACAACTGATGAGCACCTTCAATCATTAATGGCACAGAGGTTCAAATGTACAATAAAAAATACTGTACAGTACAGGTACTCAAATCTAGTAATCAATAATACAGGTACAATACACACCTGTAAAGAAAAGTTACTACAAAATTTCTAGTTGCCCAGTAAACATGAAAAATAACTCGGATTCATGTTGACAGATTTCCAGTGAAGTAGATTATACTCTTTGAGATTCAGTTCACACCCTAGCCTGACTTTTCATTATATATACTACTCCCAAACAACTTACAAACACCAAAACTTTATACCTTCATGTGTTGACAATCCACACAATAGTCATCCTAGGAGGTGTAGGAATCAAGGTCGGGGCCAGGCCAATAGCACCTTGTCTAGGGGCACCGTCACCACACTGCCTTGGAGTCTGTAGCAATGACAACATTATGGGGTGTTACACATGACAGTAAATTGGAGAGTTAATGAATCCTCTAAAATAGATCACAAAACAGATTTCCTATTATAGTATCATTGGGGTGGCTTGTTTCCTGGCATAATTTGGAGGGATCAGTAGCTCTCCAATATAACATATTGGTTTCCAATATAACATATTGGAAACCCATTCTCTTGTTGGGGAATTAAAGGGCTTACTGATTCCTCCATACTTTGTCAGGAAATAAATTACCTGAAAGTTACCAAGTTGGGATTTTTGTGTCATGGCATAGTTTGGAGGAATCAGCAGTAGCCCTTCAATTTACCTTCAAGAACATACTCGCATGACACACAATGTATCAATAATACATATACATTACTGCACACGCTGTATTCTACTTGCTTCCTCCAGTGAACTTCCTATTGTGGATATGGCAGAATTAAGAGCCTTCGTGTTATATAGTATGTAGGACATAATAAAAAAAATAAAAAAATAGATGGGACATTATGTGCTTGACTCAATTCTGTAAAATGTAATTGGACACACACACACACACACACACACACACTACTCTTACCTATTGGGCTCACTCAAGAGTACGACAGTGACGGACTCCTGTAGTGAGGTTGAGGCATCAAGAGGTTGTTCTCTGCGATGCCTGGCTGGTGAGGGTAGACTGGCCAGGACCCGAGCCACAGCCACACCACCCCCAGGGGCCAACACCTTCACCTGTTGCCCCGGTCCTAGCTGGTCACCCCGGTACGGTAGGAATGGTCGCCCCTCACCTCCCATTACACCATCTAACGTGTGTGTGTGTGCCTGTGTGGTGGTGGTGGTGGTGGTGGTGTCGGCAGCACGGCGAGGAGTGTCAGGGAACTCTCCATGGTGGGAACGTGTGCGGCGTCTGTGTCTCCTACCAATACTACGCTTCTCCCTCACCTCACTCTCTGACACAACAACAGCAACAGGAAGAGTAATAAATGACTGGGAATGCTTCTCCCTCACCTCACTCTCTGACACAACACCACAAACAGGAAGGGGAATAAATGACCAGGAGAGGTTGAATGTCGAAAATATATTAGGCTATTATACACCATTATTATTATTTCCTGGGCAAAAAATGCACCAAAAATTCCCTTCTAAGTGCTTTATTCATACATACCATAGGAAGTCTGGAATAGGTTGGAGACAGAGGTGTGGTGGCGGTGAGAGATGGTGGTAGTGGTGGTAGGGAGAGGGTGGTGGTAGAGAGAGGGGTGGAGAGGGGTACTGGCGGCATCCTCAGCTTCGTCTATTAGGGAGTCTGTCGAGCCCCCACTATCCTCATTGTCTCCCCACTTCCCCCATCGCCTCCTCCTCCCCCTCATAGTACTGCCAATAGGATACAGTGCACAAGTCAATATAATTTATCTACACTTAATGAACACAAGATGGAGGACTATAATACAGTAGAGTGCTGCGTAGTTAATAAGTAGCTTACTGTATAACTTGTTCGTACCAAACTACCACTGCAAATTATAGACCCAATACTAAGCTCATACGTTTGGATAAGTTTCTCAGTTTGTAAAGTACAGTGTTTCGGATCACTGAGGGTTATCGTATTTATATAACTAATAATATATACACTATAATACCAATAAATCACTGCTGATAAATTATTGCTGTTGATGCTGATGATGAAAGACATGCGTGCGATCCAGAGCAAACCTGATGAAACATGTCTTTAATCTTTTAGCTGGCATTTTGATATTCTTAATAGCCATAATCAGAGTCATCCAATCCTTTTGCTTGCCTGCTATGTCGTGTAGCCTAATCAATATGGCTCGCATCTCTCTTTCCTATCCTTCCTCCCTCCATATGTCCCCTCCCATGGTCTCCTATCCCAGTCCCCCTCCCCTTGTCTTCCCTCCTAGTACTGTGATAACCCATGCAACCTACATTTATTATAATTGTCTTTCTTGTCTTCTTCATCTTGTCTACCTACCTTCCCTTCGTACCCCTCCCCTCCCCCCAGGACACAGATCACTTCCCTTCGTACCCCCCCCCCCCCCATGGACACTCTCGCACACACTACACTCGACTCTACTCTCAGGTGTCGCAAGATATATTAACATTACTGCCACCACCATATAATTATTCATTAACGTCCTTTACCACATACAATTACACATTCACCCCGGCACTCACCCTCCATAATACCACATGAGGGGGTACCGGTATTATTATACACTATAAACCAACCTCTCCCTTCATACACTTTATAATTATGACACATTAATTTATTCCCCTAATATTCCAAGCCCCCTCATATCGATCTTGTGTTGTCGCAGAATCAATTGAAATTAACACTTCAGCACGACACAAATGCCGTACATAATAATAATAATAATAATAATCATTAAAAAGCAAAAGTGCAGCAAAGAAAATAAAGATAATCAACATTAATCAACAATAGTTAGGTTTGTCGATATGAAAATTCAAAACGACTTATATATCAAAACAACTTAGGCCAGGGACACACGGGCGCTTTGTGGTCGCCACTCAAGTGCGTGGCTGATCACGGTGAAATGTGGTTACGTCGCAGTCGCCCGTGTGTACGGCTGGCGGCGGCACGGAAACGACAGGCTCAGTGGCCTGTTCGGGTTAGGTTGAATCGCTTCAAAACAATGGAAACCTATGGGAAGTCATGTCTCCGCTACTGCATGTCGTCCTCGTGGCGACTACAAAGCGCCCGCGTGTCCCGGGCCTTACATAGCCTACCTGAGATCGCGAGCAGAATGGGCACGGGTCGTATTTGTTGGTGCAGGTGTGGTGGTAGAGATGGACTTGGTGGGGTTGTGGGCAGTGGCAGGTGTGTTGTGCAGGTTTGGCAGGCTAGAAGCACCGCGGACACCTGTCAAAATAGGAAGTCTATCAAAGAAACTATGTTTGATGTAGCCTAGGATAGTAGTGTTATTATTGTATTGACCGTTTGTCTTATAAGCATATGGGTCGATTATCTTTTTTTCGTACACTGTACTGGGAAGTGTGTGTGTGTGTGTGTGAAAAACTGGTGAAACAAGAAACACTCAAACCTCGCGTGTGTATCTAGAATTGGACATAACCATTACCAAACAAAGAAGACAACTGACAAGGTCGTAACACACGTCATCAGCTGCTAATCTCATTTTCTGATAGTTTTTTTTTAATGGAGTTTATCAAGACAAAGCCATTGTGAACATTTAAAATTTTTATATATATATAATTATGTAAATATTAAATTATGAAATGATATAGTAAAACAGTGTTCATACATAAAGCCACGGTCGAAAGTTGTTCCCTCTCTTATTATGATGATGAACTTTGAGAATAATATTGTGAATGAAACGTGATTGTTTCTTCTTACTGCTAGTTTTTTATGGTTTACAGTCAAACAGAAGAAACAGTAATTATATCTCAAACAACATTATAATTCAAAATTCACCAGCATACCAGAGAGACGACACAACTTTAGATACCGACTGTAGAGTATTGTATTGTATTGGCCTACTATAATATATAGCTGGTGTACAGTATCAGGAGATTTCCACGGCAATAAATCCAGAGGAGTGGGGATAACTTGCAAGTCACTGTTACTAATCGATAAAAGCCTGACAAATATCTTCACGAATATCACTCACTGTAAAAAACTTTGTAAGCAAAAGTAAAACCAAACACACATAAATAATATAAATAATTAACGTTTCGTATACGCGATCTGTAGATATATCTAAAATATGTCCTTAGAAAAGAGTACCGGTACTCTATTTTTTCTTCTGGTGCAAGACATTCCACGAGTGACTTGCCGGTGTAATTAGAGCAAAGGGGTCAGAGTAAGGTCATTATGGGTAGGACGTAATCTAGCTAGGGTCGCTGTGGCCGTCGATATAACACACGAACACTTATTCCTGGTATTCTAGTCGCTCATACAAGGCTAGGACGAAGCAGTCAAGCGCAAATAGTGATGTATAGCCTAGTAATTACTAGTTCCGTTGGCTTGCTCGCTGCCTTGCACTGAGAAGATACTAGTCGCACAACCTTACCTGCCGGAGTCTGAGAGGCAACTAACAACTGAGCCTGGCGCCCTAGTTGTTGTTGTTGTGAGCTTTCGTCCCTTCCTCACGCAATGCTAACCTCCGTCAGGATGAGAGAGAGAGAGAGAGAGAGAGAGAGAGAGAGAGAGATCCGCAAGGTACAATTTCCAGTATCCTAACCTACGATCGGTCAACCTCAGTCTTTCTTTGGCTCCACTCTCATTCATTCTCCCCTTTCTCTCTCTTTCCGGCTAAATATATCTTCCTTCTCCCTTTCCCTTTCTTCATCCTTCCACCCCCACCACTTTCTCTTCCCTCTCTTTTATCAATGCGTGTGTGCCTGACCTCGCGTGCCTGCACCAAATGACAGTGTGGCCCAGAGAAGCACCGCATTTTACACACACACACAAACACACATCAAATAGACTGCATAAACACAACAATGAAGTACACACACACACACACACACACACACCACGACGACACAAGCACCGGCAAGTGAGAGTGAGTGACAGAGAGAGAGCTTTGTGAGTGAACGAGATTTTGAGGATGAAAAAAGACCGCCCTAGGCCTAGAAGTTCCTGTAAGATCAGGGAGAAGGCGATAGAAAGGCGGGACAACAATCACGAAGGAAATAGATTCATAAAAAGAAAGGAGGGAGTGGCTTGGGTGAACGAAAGAGAGTGGAGGTGTGAGTGAGAGACAGATGGAGCTGTGATAAGACCGGCAGTAGTAGTAGCAGCAGCAGTAAGGTATAGCAGAAGGCGTATTGATTACCCGATGTGAAAGTCGGGAAATATATCTTCTTCATGTATTTTATCTTTACTCTCACTCGGTTACTAATACGTTCTCTCTCTCTCTCTCTCTCTCTCTCTCTCTCTCTCTCTCTCTCTCTCTCTCATGTGAGATTATGATCAGCAGAACACATGTCGACTAAATGGGGAGGGAAGGGGAGGAAGGGAGGGAGAAGTATCCACGAACGTAACAACACATGCTATACAGATCACACACAGATAACATGCCAATAAGAGAGATATAAAAAAACAATAGAGATATATAAACCAACAACATCGTTCGGAGACCGCAAACCTCTGCCATGGTTGAGCATTTCAAGTCAGCAAGCATATTTGTGAATGTCAACGGTAAGAGCCACGGCCACATCAAAATCTCCCCAATAATCTAAAAACTTTTTGCCAGTTGAGAGGTCCACCTTTTGGTTGAAATTTCTTAAAGATCCTACAGTAACCTTTTGTGTAATATTGCCAACAAACGTCATTCAGACAGACTAACTGAGCTAATCACATAACCTCCTGCCAGCGGGAAAAAAACAACTACAAAATAATAAAAAAAGGTAATCTGTTATAAACGAACTGGAGAGGAGGCATGGATGGTGTAGAGATGATCAGTGTAACGAATGTGCATGCACGAGAAGAGACACTGTGACCTGCTGACCGACCGCTGGAGTGTAAATAAATGAAGACTATACTACGTCACCCGGCCACACTAGTCAACTCGTCTGTCTGTCTGTCTGTCTCAAAACCTTCACTATACCCCACTTCTCCCACGCCCTCATTTCCTTCACCTTCTCTCCCCTCCTGCCACCCCCAGAGCAACAACAGGAGTGGGACCCCAATAATGTATAATAATTACACCCCTCCTCCCCCACAACCACTCAGTTCCCCACCCCCAGCACTCCCTCTTGCATTATACACAACCTGGCCTGAGATGTTATCACTAAACGTCCAGCTGGCTTGTCCCTCACTCACTCACTCATACCTCACTCTTTACTCATCCATATCTCACTCACACTAAGATCAAGTACCGATTTTTGTGTGTATATACAGTAGTCCTCTCACTGACGCCTTACATTTCACTTACACTACTCTGTTCTCCCATTTATTCATCACTCACACTGCAATTTCACCCAAACATGTATGTCAGTTTAGATGAGATAAACCTGTAACATACATAATACATATACCCTACAACTATATATGACGCTAAACACCACACTTATCCCAAGGTCATACGGTGTTTGCATTGTGAGAGTAAAACCGGATTGTAATGACTAGATTGTCCAGGAAGGAAGTAATGATTTAACGTGACGAACACAATGCTTGTATGTAGCCTACTCTCTTCCTCTGTGCAGTTTGGTTTGGTTATGTGCGTTTGTGTCTGTACCTGTTTGCAAGCCTGTGTATTAGTAGTGTGTGTGTGTGTTAAAGTAGTCGATTCTATCTGCAATTTATACACACCAGACTGTACCCGAAACGTGTATCTAAGGTCATATTATTTAGAAAGGAATCCGTGCATTTTCGCAATGATAAAAAAAATATATATATATTCACTATTACAAGCCCAACCAACTCCTGGAACCTATAATGAAATTTAATAAGCCATTTTTTTCCGCAAAAATAATTTGGCCTACTTACCTCATGCCCCCCTTCCTCCCGCGCCCACTTCTCAGGAAAGGTTATAATTTTGGGACATAGGCAATACAAATACAGATGAGGTCAGAAGTATATATATATATATATATATATATATATATATATATATATATATATATATATATATATATATATATATATATATATATATATATATATATATATATATATATATATATATATATATATTAGCAGTAGTATTAGTAGTGTAACCATTCCACTTACTTGTATACTTATGTGTATTGGTGTTGGTATTGTGACTTGTGAGGGTCAGGTTGTGGTTGTGTTGTTGGCTTCTCCTGAGGTCTCCGGTGCTGCCCCCCTGCGGTCCACCACCACTACTACTCACAGCAGGAGGAAGAGGAGGATTTATAGGACTGGTGCCGACGGTGGACAGAGCGAGGGATGACGAAGAACGCACCAGAGACGAATCCAACACTGGGTACTTGAGGTGTTGGTGGTGGTGAGTTGGGGAGGTCTGGTACTGGTGGCGGCTGCTGCTGTTGTGTACTGGGGAGGTGTGGTACAGGTGGCGGCTGCTGCTGTTGTGTACTGGGGAGGTGTGGTGGTACTGGTGTTGGTACTGGCTGAAGGAGTGGCGACGGAGGTACTGGTGACTGGTGTAATTCGTGTCGTACTGGGAGGCCGCCGAGGCACTGTGATGGCGAAGATGACCCGTTGAGGAATATTTGTACTTTAAATTCTCCAGACTATGATTAATGTGATGATTACGAAGGGTGGGACTACCTTGATAATTAGTACTATTATTATTATAGTTACTCTGACCGTGATTATTGGCAACATTGGTGATAAACACTCCCCCTGTTGAGTAATACGTCGCATTGAACTGATGGGGTCGACTTTCCCCCTTAACTTTAGCGTACAAGGTCCTCTGCAGCGCAGCCAGAGTGGGTTTGGTGGGATAGTCTGCAGCGTTAGCTACATTGGTCCCCCTGGTTGTCTTCTGGGACCACGGGCCACTGTACCGGTCCGGGAGAGGGGTGTAAGGAACGTCGAATTTGGTCCAATGGTGGTGATGGTGTCGTGAGGGTGAGGGTGTAGTGGTAGTGTTGATGAGATGAGGCGAATGGGTACGAGAGATGAGTGGGGAGTGTCTGTGAGTGGTGGTGGTGTAAACTGGTGTAGTTGTTGTTGATGATGGTTGTAGTGGTTGTGTGGATGGATTATGTCTTGGTCTACCCCTCTCCTCTGTTACTTCCCTTCCTTCTCTTGTTTCTGTCCTGTCTCCTCCTCTATCTCTAGCACCTCTCACTTTCTCCCTCGCCCCTCGCACTTCCTCTCCACCTTCCGTTTTCACTCGTGTTCTTATTCCCGTTCGACTATCATCATTAGTTTTATATTCCATTCCTTCTTCCTTTCCGTGCTGCACTTTTTTCTCTCTTACTTTCATCCCTCCCTTTTCTATTTCTCTGATTCCTTGACTTTTCTTTTTATCACACTCTCCACCATCTTTCCTAGTCCTATCTTCACTCTTCTCATCGATTCTAGTTTTTCTCTCACTGTCATATATCGGTGTCCTCCCTTCGTCTAGTATTCCATTTTGTATACTTTCATCGTTCAATCCATGTCTAGTTCTTTCAACATCACTTTTTTCATCACTTCCTTCGCCTCCTACTTCACTCGCACCGTCATCATCCTCACTATCTTCGCGTGTTTCCAATCCATTATTATCATCATCATCAAAGCCATTCCCTTCGTCATCGCCTTCGTCACCAGCACTTCTAACCTCAGTATCCTCCCCTTCCTCCACTCCCTCACTCTCCTCCCACGTGCCGTTTTCCTCGTCATCTCCCACCAACATTCGGGTCCTCCCTCCTCCCCCGTTTTCTCCAATGCCACCGGGACCAATATCAATCAAGTACCTAATGGTGACGTAAGTATCATCGTCTTCATCAGTTCCCTTCACTCTTGGGATCTCCTCAATAATTTCATCCTCATCTTCTCCCAACACCGCCACCCCCTCGCTATTTGGATCTTTCGTAGTGGCTCCCTCACTCTCTTCTGGCTCATTCAAGATTGCCTCACTGCCGGAGTCTTTCGTGGCCTGGTCACTATCTGGCTCCTTCGAGAGTCCGTTGCTGTACGGCTCGCTTGTGGCTTCATCACTCACTATTTCAATGAGTCCCTCACTGTCTGGTTCGCTCACGACTCCTTCCTTCTCACGTCTTTCCTCACTTCTACCTTCACCGCCTGTTTCTCTTGGCAGTCCACCTGCGGCGATCACTTCTTTGTTTATATTATTTTTATCTTCACTCTCGAATGTCTCACTTCTGTCTTCCCTTTCCGTGTTACTCAAAGATACCTCGTGCATACCATCAGTCCCTTCTTTAGCACCATCAGAGCCTTCTACAGCGACTTCTCCTGTGCCTCTTTCACACGATGTTTGCTTCTCAGGCACTAGGGTTGCTGGTGGTGACGGGAGGAGAGGTGTGACAGGGGTGTGGCGAGGCTGAGGTAGGGGCTGAAGGGAGGTGGTGTGGCGTGGCTGTGGTAAGGGTGTAATAATGGTGGTACTAGGTGCTGGCGGTGGCAGGGTTGGTTGGGGTGTGGTAATGTCAGAGTGATGTGGTTTTAGTAGTGGTGGCAGAGGTGTAGTGGTGGCAGTGGGGTGTGTAGGTGGCAGGGAGGTAACTGTTTTAGTGTCAAGTGGTGATGGTTGCAAAGAGGTAGATGTGATGGTAGTGTTGTCAAGAAATAATGGCAGGGATGGAGTGGTGACTATTGTGGGATGTGTTGGCAGTGGCAGGGATGGTGTAGTGACAGTTGTGTAGTGTGGCAAAGGCAGAGATGGAGCTGTGACAGAAGTGAGGTGTGTTAAAGGCAGGGATGAAGTCGTGTCTTTGCCACTGGGTTGTTTCTCGGGGTGGAGTGGAAGCAAGAGGGGAACATCAGTGGCCACCTCTCCCTCGATAGAAGTGAAGCGTGCCTCCCCTCCTGCCACCTCGTACGTCCCGTGGCCACGACCACTGCTGGTGCCCTCACTCTCGTCACCTTCGTCACCGTGTTCAGTCTCAGCCCTACCCCTGGTGTGAAGTTGTCGAAGGCGCCTGTGTTGTACGGGCCCCTCCATGGAATCCTCGCTATCCAGGTGTGAGATGTCGAGGTGGAGGCGGTGATGGTCTTGGTTGAGGGAGTCGTACTGGAAGTTGCTGTCCTCAGCCAGATCAGGGGACGACCCGGACTCCCTATCAGCCTCAGCTGTAGGTGTGGGGCGTCTAGGCTCCTCCAACCAGCTGCTCTCTGGCCCAGTCCCCCAGACCTCAACACTCTCCTCCCGGGAGTCTGTGGCAGGGGTGACGGTCCAGGGCTGAGGCAATGGGCGGGCCTGGGGACTGGCTGGTGGTCTAGATTCGGGTGTGGTGGGTCTGGCTGGGTCCTGGCCAGTATCAGAGGACGTGAGGGACACAAGAGCAGCTTCAAGGGCACGGGGTGAACCTACGTCCTCCATGCTGGTAGAGCGTGACTCAAAGGTGATGACACAGCCGTAGTGGCCCTCCTCAGCCTCTGCCTCACATTCACCTTCCTCGTCTTCAAAGTCTGAGTCTGAAGCTGCCAGCACCTCACGCACCAGTCGATCCTGAGTCTGAGAGTCAAACCTCAGCAAGTTAAGCTCTGTCTTGAAGGTGGCCCTCCTGGCAGCAGAGAGGGCAGCCAGGAGGTCCTCATAGGATGATGTGTCCACCCCCAGACAACCCCGGCCCCCCCCAGTCCCTGCCCTACTCTCACTATACAGGTCCTGGAGGCGTAGTGGAGGCCCTCGGGGAGACCAGGCAGAACTGGTGTCTTCAGTTACTGGTTCTGGAGACTCAGGGGAGGTGGGGCCGCTCAGGTCCTCGGGAGCCAGACAGACACCACTACTGGCTGAGGACAACCCCGGTAAGATGCGGGAGCCGGCCCGGGACAGCTGCACAGCTACACGGAAGGCCCTGGAGAGAGTTGGAGCTGAGGCCCAGGCTTGGTCTGGGTCCCGCAGGCTGGTGAGGGAGGCCGAGGCAGGCTGCAACTGACCGTGGGATCCGCCTCGTGTCAGCCCCACATCCTCCTCCCCGGGTTGGCTATGAGGTGGAACATAGGTGAGTGCAGCAGAGGAGCGCCACTTACGGGCAGGACGAGGGGATGGTGAAGGTGATGCAGGGCGAGGCAGGGGGCCACAGCTGAGGTACCGACGTCGTAGCTGGGGCAGGTGACTCCAGAAGGGGGAAGGCTCGTCACTCCGTAAAAAGAGTTCAACAGCAAACTTGTGAGGCACCACGTGGAAAGGCTCCACCCAGTAGTCCCGCTCCCTCTCCACACTCCTTCCACCCTCATGCACCTGTAGGATCACCAACCACATCACCGTCAGGCACTATCACCACACCATACCAGTCATCTATTATCACCACACCATTCATCTATTATCACCACACCATTCATCTATTATCACACCATGCATCTATTATCACCACACCATACCAGTCATCTATTATCACCACACCATTCACCTATTATCACCACACCATTCATCTATTATCACCACACCATTCATCTATTATCACCACACCATTCACCTATTAACACCACACCATTCATCTATTATCAGTATACCATGCATCTATTATCACCACACCAGTCATCAATTATCACCACACTAGTCATCAATTATCATTACACCAACACCGGAATAGAGGTTGATATAGTACCGTATTAAAAAGTTCTTAACATTAATAAACTGTGTTTGTCTTTCTTGCAAAACTCAACAATAATTTATGATTGCACCGTTGCAAAGGCTAAAGCCCTAAACCATGAGTAGTTGTGAGTACAATACCTTATCCTTGATGAGTATGAAGCCAGTGTGTTGTCCACAAGGTAACGGTGTGGGCGGGGCTTCGTACCAGCCCAGGTGTGGGAGCCAAGTGAGAGCCACCCGCGTCCCAGTCACTGAAGTCAACACCAACCACACCTCCTGCGCCCGGCAACCCAACACACT
Organism: Petrolisthes cinctipes; assembly: GCA_033782935.1. Lineage (NCBI taxonomy): Eukaryota > Metazoa > Arthropoda > Malacostraca > Decapoda > Porcellanidae > Petrolisthes > Petrolisthes cinctipes. The sequence goes on from JAWQEG010000689.1 coordinate 19,823, forward strand.
CCGGCACCACCGCAGCCTGACAGACACACACAACCCAACGTATTGTACCGCGTAAACATTATACATCAGGAAAAATTAATAGTAAATATCACACACACACACACACACAGATGTTAATGCTACTGGTGGTGTACAGTTAAGTCCAGTAGTCCTGCAACACCTTTGAATTACAACTGCCTCGAAAAATGATGCGAGACTATAAATTATACAGCTGTTACTTTTATTTTCTGTTCATAGAAAGATTCGCTCAACTTATAGCTCACTTCCATTCACCTACTAATGCCATGTGGGGCTTTACATCGTATCTGTACTGACACATAATTTCGTGCTAGCTAAGTATTAAACAACCTTTAATCACGTACTCAAAAAAAAACTATTACATTTGTCTTGTCTGTATGCTGATATCAAACTTGCCTTACTACGACAAACACAAAAGATATTGTTAAAAACGGTCAATTCCGCGACTTCCAAATCCCTCCCTTGATCTATACAGAGGTCTTTACTGGTGACAATTGAGCTTCATTACAACAATTCCAACAATCTACGATACTTGTTACTGATATACAAATTAATGTCTAACATTCGATAATGTACCGATAATACCGGCACACACCATATACATACTGGAGAAATGGAGAGGAAACACTGCCTCAGCCGCTGCATGTAAACTAGGGTTGTCAGCAAAACCTTTAATTATCCCTCATGTTGATCTGTATATGCTCAACGCTATATCCATCACCACCATCCATGACACAGAAAAAAAAAAACGGTATAATCTATTCAAGTGTAAAGGCCGAGACAGTACGTGCTACACTCTTCATCTTGTCCGAACTGAACACATTATCTTGCAAACAATATATTACAAACAGTGCACATCCCAACACTCACGACTGGATTACAAATGGCAGACCCTTGCTATAACACTAATAAATATTTGTATCCACCATTTCATTTTACACTCAGTCTCTGATTGATGACCACCAAATGTTTTCCCAGGCTCCCACTGCCGCTTCCAGGTGGTATTCATTACCCATCACCTTCTGTTCTCAATCAATCCCTCACTGACGACCAATAAATGTTTTCCCAGGCTTCTCTTATTAGTTTATCATACAAAATAAATTATCTACTAGGTCTGTGTTAAATGACAAGTGTTCAACATGTTAGTGTATTACCGAGGGTCTGCTGTAACACACGACTACTCTTCACTGTCAATAACTTACTTAATCTCGGGGTGGATGTTTGTTGAGGTTGCCATGGTGATTCTCCCATGTCCCTGACAACCTCTGGGGGGTGACCTGCAAGTGTCGTGAGATGTACAGTACACACTACTACACTCCATGCATGTTTCTTAACCATGTGAATATGTACCGGATCCCTTACTTCATTTTATGGCTTGGTCAATGAATGTAGTATGGAATCAAAGACAAATTACACCAAACATTTACACATCTACAAGTACTTATCTAAATATTTCACTAAGCTTTGCAAAATGTTCAGAACAAGATTCAACTAGAGAATTAGTTTAATGTAAATACTTTGATTCATTCATCAGCATAAATATATTCATTCATGAGTACGTCCGCTTCTTCACACTGTGTGACTGTGGCCTTGAGTTGAATCTTGTATTGTATTGTACTGAAATTTGCATTCGATAATATGCTGCCTATAGGCATAAATAAACTAAAGACAGAGTTATGATACTTTAATAACACTAAAGGTTGTTACTACTGTTGTGTACTAATGTCAATATCCCAAATACTAATACATTAACAACGTGACAAGATGAAGCAACAACGTATGAATAAGCAAAATTATTTACTGAGAATTATATTGTATTAGCAAAAGCAAGCGAAACAATAAGTATAAATTTATCACACGCTAAAAGGTCATACAAAACAAGGAAGAAAGGGATACACTAAAATAATTACACAGGAATGCAGACTAAAAAAAAAATAATAATAAGTTTCTAGCAGCAGTAGTCAATGGGATAGACGGCCAAGAAAACAAACCCCTTCATATGGCAACACCGTCTTACTGCATGAGACTGATTGACCCCTTTATGACATACACCGTTTTACCATCTCTGTACAGCACGCAACCGAGCACCACCAACCAAATTAAATAGGTCTAGTTTTGTAAAGTAAGCATGTGTGTAACTCTTACTTCTGTTTATAAGGTTTAGATTAAATTTGTATGGTGTTACTTTAAGCGGACTACAAAAATTCCTCTCCCCAGTATTGACTTCGACACTAACGCCTCTAAGACATAATGTAAGTCTGTCTATTTTTACAGAACAGACATTACTATAGTGGATAAGACACAACTGTACATATGTTTCTATTTTGTACACATCACGGGATTATTCTCTGAATGATGCAAACCAAACCGAGATAGAGTACAGAATATAATGGTGAGCGTTTACCTACCATGATGCTATGAGAAAACCACACAGTGAGCCATGTTTCTCAAGACTATAAGAAAGGGAACGGACGAGTGGGAATAGCGTGACACAGGCTGCTAAAACACACCACCCACTCCCTCGGCACGTGTTACACTCACACTATACCGAGGAGGAGCCGCTGCCGAGTAGGAAGGATGAATTCAAGAGAATGTTATTGATGCCAAATATCCCTACAATCTCTAGGGTTTTATTTATCTTTGCTGCTATCTACATTTATCATTGTTTTGTATAATCTGTACAGTTGTTTATGGTCACAATTGGATGTTTTAATGAAACATAGGCTCAGAGCCGCTCGCTTGAAAAGAAAAGAATAAAAATCCCCTACTGCGCTTGCGCCAATTGTCCTACCACCCCACTGATCGCTTTTATGAAAACAAAACAAAACAAACCCCCATTATTGCGTCTATGCCAGTTGTCATACTCGTATCAAAATTAAACAACCACCTATAATGTCTGCGCCGCTAATAATTATGCGTTCATAATGAAAGTGCACATTCGAACTAACCGCCATTAATTTACTTTTTTTTATTATAAATTATAAAGCAGCTTGACCCCATGAATAATATTTTTTAATAGTTTTAATTTATAATATGTAACTGAACTTTCTCTTATAATGAGATGCTTTTGACCTACAATAATAATATTATGCACTGATGTACTTATCAATATAAGTATACTCTGTAGCATACATTTTAAAAACACAGTCTTATGACCGTACAAGTATAATAAATTAAAACTTTTCTATTTGAAATCCCATTCTGTGAAATTATAGCTGTGATTTGCACACTTTATTTTCGTGTGATTACGAATGCACATTTCTGTTTGTAAACAAAAAAGATGGCCGACCTGGTGAGTGAGGAAACTCGTGGTAAAACATATAAGGATATACCAGGACTCCATCCATGGGTGATAGAACAATTAACTCAGATAAGTTAGTATTCGTTTGGTGTTACAGCTGCCAATACGTTTGTTATATCAAAATTTTATAATGAAATTCGACAAAACCTTGAACTCCACCATTCCAGAAGACAGATCGGTTAATCTTTACTTTTACATATTGACAGAGATCCGGCAGCCAACTCCAATTCAGTATCACTGTATTCAGCAAGCACTTGAGGGACGAGATATAATTGGAGCGGCAAAAACTGGCTCTGGGAAAACATTAGCCTTTGTCCTGCCAGTATTACAGAAACTCTCCATTGATCCTTATGGCATTTACGCGCTTGTCCTTACTCCAACCAGAGAACTTGCTTTTCAGGTAATTTTCACTGTACTGTATATTATTTCACCTTTGGGTATTTATCTAGACTATTGCCATTTTGTAGCAGTGTTGCCAGATCCAGATAGGTCCCAGTATTTGGTATTTATTGAAAGAATTACTGTTTTGTAGCAGTGTTGCCAGATCTGGCTAGGTCACAGTATTTTGCCCCAGTCGTTTCCTGTACTTTACAACGGTTATTTCCCGGTAGTTTGTCCAGGTTAGGTCCCGGTAGTCTGATGCGGTCTAGGTCAGGTAAGGTCAGGCTAATTTCTAAATGTCCCATTTAAATATCTTGGAAATGGGGCATTTTCAAAGAAAATGCCATAGAAGAAAAGTGTCTTAGAATCTTATAAATTAGTGGGTAACGAGGGTAAAAAATCATAATAGAAACGGCAATAGAATAGATAATTACCTACCTTTGTTTCTTAAGCTACAGTATATTTATGGTAATACAGTATAACCTGAATGAGAAGGGAATGTTGGAACCATTGCATGGCAATTACTGTACCTCTAAGGGAATGACTATAGCAGAAGAATATCCAATTTAATCAGTTCCAGCACATTTACCTTAGCTCCTACTGGTCTTCATAAAGAAATGTCTATATCTGTAGATTGCTGACCAGTTTCGTGGTGTGGGAACCCCAGTGTCTCTGCGACTGACTGTGATTGTGGGTGGGCTGGACCGAATAGCACAGGGGCAAGAGCTCAACAAATCTCCCCATGTTGTGGTAGCCACTCCAGGCCGTTTGGCAGACATCCTTGAAACATCACCAGAGATTACATTGAAACGGTATTTCTTATTAAACTTTATATTAGGTAAATAAGTATGTTTATAATTATTGTTATTAACTTATAAGCTTTAGAGTGAACTAAAATAAATAAATGTATATACAGTAGTACCGGTACTGTACTTATGACACCACACCAAGTACTGGCATAGTATTTTATGCCAACAAGGGTCTTTGACATTTTATATTTATTATGCTGTATTAAGTTTATGATAAGGTGATGAGGATGCTTATTTATGGTATATCATAGTTTGATAGTTCTACACTGTATGTGAATGTCGATATTTATTACTAGTAATGTACGGTAAACTATATATTATTATTTTCAGTATAAAGTTTTTGGTGCTCGATGAAGCTGACCGGTTAATGGACGGCAGATTTGACAAACAGCTCAGCACGATCTGGACGGCCCTGCCAGACAAGAGACAGACACTTATGTTCTCAGCAACCATCACAGACAGACTGCAGCGCATGAGAGAGCTTGCCAAGTCTGAGGTATAGTCAAGGAATCATAGTTTTCAGTATAGTTACCCAATCCCTTATGAGTGGACAGAATTGTTTTATGCAAGCTTATAAAGTACATAATAACAGGGGACTGAATAAATTAATTATTATGTAGCTTCTAAACTTAAAAGAGAAGTAATGTGTGTGATAGCATGGGGTAGGTAAAGCCTGAAAGAATTAATTTAGTGTTCAATAAAGAAGTTGTAGCTTTGTTTAGCCTCATCTGTATACTTGCAGGTGTTTGTATGGCAGTCTTCCAGCAGTGACCAAGCCACAGTTCAGCAGCTAGATGAACGCTATGCACTGGTAAACCCCGTAGTGAAGGACCCCACCATGATCGCTGTTATCCTCCAACACATCGAGAAGAAGCCAAAGAGTTTGATCTTGGTTTTTACTGACACTTGCAAGAGGACACAGGTGAATAAATGTGATGGATGAACACTCACTTCAGAAAGTGTCAATGCATGCTCAACCCTGGAAATGTTGACACCAGTGATGCTACCTTTTATGTTCATTATATTCCTTTTCCCACTTTCGTTAGTGCGCATTCCATTATATCTCCTCTTCTTCAATGTTTCCAGCTTTATTAGGTGCCAGACTCAGAAGGCTGTGGCCTAATTGTTATTTCTCTCAATGCAGATACTGAAAATGCTGCTGAATGCCTTGGGAGTGGAGTGTGTGTGCCTCCACTCCATGATCACCCAAAAGGAAAGACTGTCCTCCCTGGCTCGCTTCAAGTCCTCTCAGGTGCGAGTCCTCATTGCAACCGATGTGGCAAGCCGAGGTTTGGACATCCCCATGGTGAGCAAATGCCCTCTACAACCGTCAACATTATCCATATACAGTATATAGTATTTGCACCACAACAGTTAAAAATAGAGTATTATTTTAAGGGAGCAATAGATTAGATTATAAAGGGGAAGAGGAGATGGAGAGGAAGGACTGCAAGCTCTACCACTGACAAGAGTGAATGACGATTGTTGTTCGGTAACATATCTCTGCATTTTCAGGTAGAGTTGGTGATCAATCATGTCATCCCCAACCTCCCGAAAACTTACATCCATCGTGTTGGCCGGACAGCACGAGCCGGGCGGTCAGGCCAGGCCATCACCTTCGTTACACCCCATGAGATAAAGATCCTGTTGGCTGTTGAGGCAGAAACCAGAAAAAAATTGACAGAACTGAAGGCGAGTTCAATATTCTAAACAGTCAAGGGTAGCATTGGGTGACTGGGAGTAGATGAAGGAATGAAAAAATAAAACGGGAAGAAAGAAGAATGTGCTAGGCCAGAAAGATCTTTTAACACCAAAGGGAATGAGACATAGATAAACCCAGCATATTATTTTGTGTATGATAATGAATAACAGGAGTCTGGGAACACATTTGGTGGTCTTCAGTGAGGAACCAAGGGTTAAATTATATGGTGGATACAGGTGGCATTTTATCATGGGTCTTCTGTATACTGAATTAGACTTTATACCAAGTACAACTATTTTCAGGTGGAGGAGAACATGGTGAAAAAGATCATGAAACAGGTGAATGTGACACGGCAGGAGCAGGAGATTAAGCTGGACCAGACTGACTTTGACGAGCGACGGAATATCAACAAGAGGAAACGTCTCATCTTGGAGGGCAGGTCAGGCAGAAATAATAGAATATGTCATGTAGCTGTGAACTTACCAGTTGCAAAGTTCTATACTATACTGAATTGTATAAGCATAAAATATTGCGATGTATAGCAATAATTTACACCACGGTTATGGAAGACTGCAATGTACACAACCACACTCGTCAACAACACAACATACACTCTCTGAGAGCACTGTGGGAAAGCCCGGCACAGGCCATGGCCTTCCTCAGGAGCTCGGGGCTGCTCAGCCAGACATCTTGAGGAACTTTAAGAACAACAACCACAGATATATAATTTCATTTTGAATAAAAAATATTGTATAAAGTATGCTGTGTGTGATCTCAGTACAGTACACTGAATATTAATGAAAATGTTTGTAACTTGTTGACAAATGGTGGGACGGGAGGTTGGGAGCTTCGGAGGTGGGGGCCGGGAGACGAGTAGCCAAATGGATTGTCAGAGCAAAGAGGTCTAATATATTTCATCTTAAATTATATCACAATTTTAATAATATAAGTATGGGGGGGTATGTATATGTTGGCAACGGTAATGTGTTTTGTGTTCCCTATCCTAACGTTTATTGCTTGTATTTCTGTTGTTGTGTCTTTGTGTGGTATAAGGGATTTGATGTGAGTGTCAGCTGATGTGTAGATAATTGATTTGTGTACCAGGGTAGACTCTGTAGAGCAATGCGATGTTGTTTCTGGAGCTTAGCCTTTCCAACGGCGCTCAGCTGAGTCCCTGTCCTCAGAATTCGGGCCATAAACTAGCCCAAAGCCATCCACAAATGCCCAAGCTTGGCCAATGCCATACGAAGTCCACAAAATCAAGGGTTGAGTGTAATGAACCATTCTGTTTGACTAATTTTTCCACTCCAGCTACTCATAACTTTATTCAGACTGAAGAAAGCAGACTATTTTATAAAGTTATATTATTGCAGTTTGGAAAAAAAATTAAAAACACTAATATACATATTAATTGTTTTACAGAGATCCTGAGGAGGAAGAGAGGAAAAAACAAAAACGTTTGAAAAAGCTGCGAAAAGCTGAACAAGCAATGCACAGAGAAGCTCTTGCAGAACAGAGCAGTAAAGAGGAAGCATAACAAACTTAAACACTAAAATATTAAAGTACATGATTTTCTAGCTTCCTCAGTCCTCACTATGTTATCTGTGAATCTTGAAAATATATTTTATAATGAAAATGCCATTATGGTCTTTCACTTATATATTTTGTGGAAATAATTGTGACATTTGTAATGAATAATTGTTTATTTAAAATAACATCACAGCATACAACAAGATGGGGCCAGCACAGGACTAAGGGAAACAGTCATAACACTGCTGCGGCTGAGTTGGCATGTGTGTCAAGCCAGTGTTTTCTTCTTGTACTGTCTTCACCTTTATACTTATCTCTTTTATGAAAAGATTATAAATTTATTGGATGACAAAAAAATTCCCTTACAATAAGTCTAATTTATAAAGTGCATAAAACAACTGTACCCCTATTCTCGCATTCTTGTACAAGCATAACAAAGAGCTCAACTGAATTACAGAATGCGGTCGAATCCAAAACACAGATTTGCACAAATTATGAAAGAGCAGGAAAAAGTGGAAAAGTAATAAAGTTGTAAATAATAGCTGCTCCTGAGGGTAACTTCATGTTGTTGATCTGATGGCACATTCATACACACAATGGTCACAAAATATGAGCTGTAAATATTAGCCATTCCTCAGAACAGCTGAACCTCATTTCATGGCACATTCACTCTCCCTGCAACACTTGCATTACAAACTTAGTACAACTTTTGATTCACACACTGAGAAATGTATGAAATACAGACAAGATACATACTTAAAGCTGTGTAGTTTACAAGGTAGTAGTAACCCTCAAATTATAAAAACAACACCACCAGTTTTCTATTCTAATAAAACAAAACTTAGCTACAGCAGAAATATAATTTTCTCATGCTCAAACTACTTTCTTACAATCACTGTATTTTGTATATACTGTATATATATATATAGCCTGTTTGCATTATTGCTTACCCTTACATGAAGATAAACACAATGCAGGGTTGGACTAAAATAAATACTTATTTAAATAAATGGATTACCGATACTATGACTGGGTTGAGATCTAAGTGTTGCTATTAACTTACAGTTTGATAGCTGTGTTCCAAAAATTACTTTACACGAATTTTTTTTTATACAGTGACCAGGAAAGAAAACTTAATAAGATTTATGTTAACCTTCCAATTAAAAACATAGTGTAGTCTGATGAAATACGCAAGTGGTAATGACAAAAGTAAACTACATTCTCAGACTAACCATAAGAATTGGAATACACCTCTTCCTTAGTTTACAATTACACCCTGATACTTCATTTCTGGCTGACTGAGATATACGCCATGACAGGAAAATTTACTCTAACACTTGCATATAATTATAATTGCTATTATTTACATCCAAGTATAAAGACAACTGGAAAATACAATTTCAGATTTTATCTACAAAGAAATAGAATCACTACTGTGAGTATTTTTATCCTGGCAAAAATACAGATTCCCGTTTAAACATACATTTCAATGTGTACAAGTCGTGGGTAATTCCCTAGCTGTGTAAATTTTTTATGTAATTTGTCTTTGATTGCATTACATTCCCCATAAAATTCAAGAAATTTAATGAAGCTGGTACATTTTTGCCATGTTAAAAATAATAGTGTTGGATCAAGAATGTTCATGGCTAGAATATTCGGTAACTATGGCCACATAGAATTAGTAAGAGCACTTTGAATTACCACTACAATTTAAATCACTACTGTACTGCATAAAATTAAGTAATGAATGGGGGAAATCGGTTTTACAGTATTTTCTTATATCAGAATACAGTACTGTGTACTAAACTTAATACCTAAAATGTCCCATCAGACAAGTATATAGAGATAGTCGAGATGTGCTACAGTTTTGCTCTCACAAATTTTAGAAACTATGGCCAAGAAACTTGGGGAAGCTTCCTAACACATCAGCCACTCCCTAAAATTAAGAACCCAGTCAACAATAGATAGGGGCAATAATAAGTACAATTGGGGCACAAAGTATCTGAACATCGCTGGTGGCATCTGGTAACACCACCAGTAGTAAACACGTTAGTAATAGACAAAATTAATGAATTACTATATAATAACTGATCCTGGGAGACGTCAACCAACCATAGACTGTAAAACAAAATTTGCCCTTCAATTCATAAATATTTTTTCTCACTAATGCATTTACTCTGAGTTGTTGCCAGGAGTTGCCAACAGTTTTCAGATACTTTATTCCTCAACTGTACATCACAATCTGAACTAATTAAAGATAACAATGATGTAAATATAGAAAAAAAAAAAAACTGTGATAGACCAAATTTAAGACCTTGTAGTCACAGGGGTGAAAGAGACAGCAAGCATAAAGGAAGAAGAGCAAAAGGAGGAACAGCTGAAGAACTGAAAGGGAGTGGCTCAGATCCGAAGGGATAACACAACCCTTCCACCGTTACAAGTACTGCCCTAGAGTTATATTCATGTGATTTGTGAAGTTGTAATACAGAAAGGAGAGTAAAGAAGTATTCTCCTGTAACCACAATGACCTACACAGCCTAACTTATAAAAATGCCCTTACAAAATATTTAGTAATTATCCACTCAAAACGAACACAAGCTAGAAAACATAAAATTGAATTTGAAACCATAATTTAATATGGAGTGTCTGTTAAAGATTGTCCTTACTGCTACTGCTTCAGGTTGGAAACAATGTATAATCAAGTGAGGTGCATCCTGTGTGAGGCTGAATTCCAACTTCTTGGGTTTTTTTATATGAATTGTTTTATGTTCTTTGATCTGAAAAAGTACAGTAGTAACAAAATATCATCAGTAAAGGTTCTTCCTCAGAGTTCTCACAAACATTCTTAGAAAATTTTTCAAAGGAACTCGTCTTGTTAATGGTTCCTCCAAACTATTGCAAAAAGCACAGGACTTCAATTTTACTAATGGGGGATCTGTTTTGTGGCACATTTTGGAGGAATTAGTAGCCTTCCAATTTAGTGTCAGGAGAGTAAACCCCCCCCCCCCCTCAAGAACCTCAGAACACAGACTTACAACTACCCTTCAAAAGTGTGCAGACTGGCGACTCTTACTTCGGCTCTGCTCTCCCTAAAAAAATACAATAGATAAAAACATATCCAAAACAAAAATTAATACAGTACCAGGCTGTAGAGGGCATCTGGTACTGATCTCCCTAAATAACTAAATCCCAAATGTCTAGTTACACAGCATCAATCATTCAGTTAGTGAGATGACAATGACGACGACGATTATATAGTAGTAGTAGAATTAAGTCAGTGCTGCCCCATCCTGTTCCTTCTAAATGGTCATGTGAACATACCAGTAAAAACCACAATGGCTGGTGTTCGTTTCTAATAGTTTTGTTGTTGCCTTTCTGGACAGTTGGCAGAGTAGTTTTTATTTTCCTTAAGAGTGGTTAGTTTAAATAGTAGTAGTAATAATAATAAGTCTTGGTATATTTACATTATGGATGTGAACAAGAGCACAATACAGTGTTAACACGAGGCTGTCCTGATGCTTCTGTCCTTCCCAGTGGGATTCACTACTTGCTGTATACATATTTTCACAGTACATTCAAGGTTGTCAATCCAGTGTCTGCCCGGGGTTGAGATTATCACATTACTGAAGCATGTGCAGAGAAGAGAGAAAGTGAAGACTAGGACAGCATGTGAGGCAAGCAAGTACCAGGCATATATGGAAGGTAGGTAGTTAAGGACACTCTTATCTTCCCAGCATATGCTTCAATACTGTGAAACTCTGATCCTCGGGCTGACACTAGATTGACAACACTGAATGTACTGTGAATGTGTTTGCAATTGTACATACAACTGACTGCGACTCACTAGTTACACCAACACATCCCAAGGCAGTAACAACATAGGCATCACATGAGCACAATAACCTCCACCTTCCAATCAAAACAAGGCTCTTCTAAGCTCCGACAGAGGGTTAAAAATACCCATGAATCTGTACAGAGGATGTACAACCCATGACAGGAGGATGGAGACGACGAAGGAATTAAAGACTAGTTGTGGTAGACCCTTGAGTATGACTGTGGTGGGAGTGTGAGGGGGGGGGGGAGGAGAAGTGAAGGTGGACCTCATGTAGTAATTATTTATATTTAGCTTACATGTATAGTGTTTTTTCTGGCTGATTGTACATGTCCATAGTTGATACAATAAATGCTAACTGTGATTGGTGAAGGTTGGCCACTCAGGGATGAGCAAGCACTTACACATTGCTCAGAGAAAGAAAGAACAATATGGCTACAGTCACTGGGGTCCAGGCCGTTAAAGGCTGGAAACACAAATTAAAAGGTGGTGAAAAAAGAGCCACATTGGATCACACCTTCCTCATACCTCTTGGAAAGTGGTCTTGTATCCCTGGTAGAGAACCACTGCCTTACACTGTATCAGTTGTGAACATTTACCAACAGTCAGAATCAAACAGACTACAAAATTGCTTCAGCTCAAACCTAATAGATTATCTCAGTTTCTATTCACTTTTGACAACTGTAAGTAGAAAGAGAGTGATATCTACAAAAAATTATGTATACTGTATAACCTAAATAAAGGTATAAATACTAAGTTCACAATTATCAAAGAAAGTATAATGTACTGATGAGGCTCAATTAAAACAAACTGAAATAATAATTGAATATTCTACAAATAAACACAAATAAACTAACTATATAAATGAAGGGAATCTGATTGCATATACAATAAATTCACACCTTTAAAAGATGTATATACAGTATATCACAAGAGGATCAACAACATTCACAGAAAAATTGCACTCCGAATAATATACACCATGACGAGGGGATACTCTAATGATAAATTGGAGGGTTATAGATTTCTCCAAATTATGTCACAAAATAGATCCCCTATTAGCAGTATAAGGTCATCTGTTTTCTGACACAGTATGGAGGAATTTGTAGCCCTTCAAATTACAAAAGTCTGTCTCAAATCATAAATAATAATAATAATAATAATAATAATAATCTGGAAATCTCAGAGCAGAGTATTTCATCTTAATGCTGAGGCCTCTTCTGCCTTCCCTCACATTGGGCCTAAATATTTTTAAAGGTCGGAATACTTAAAACCAACCCGTAAGTGACCTTTGCAATTTGCATACACAGAAACGGTCAAAATCTGCTTCGGTTTTACTATTCCAAACCAATAAAAAAAGAGGACCAAACACTACATTACATCTGTCTGGGTGGCTGGTGATGGGATATACACACACACTCCAGTATCTGAACCGTCCAATGCAGCCCAGCTCAGCACACTCCTCCTTCAACCCTACATCCACTACTGCTTCCTCCCTCCTTCCTTTACACTGTTGCCAGGAGACCCTAGAGAAACAGGAATGGCCGTGTCCACCCTCTGATGCTTATGCTGTTTAGTCTGCCACATTAGTAGTATAATGCACTGAGGTTTGTGTTACATTTGAAATTACTGATTCCTCCAAATTATGCCAGAAAACAGACAATCTACACTGTACTCAGACAACAAGTATGTTGATGTAGCTGGAGGAATTGGTAGCCTCCAACTCACCAACAGCAACACAGGCCCATTCAAACAGTTGCCTGCATCTGCAGACAACTTGTGTTTTCAAGGTAAACCTTATATTATCAGTACATTACTTTGTCAGCAGCAATGACAGAAGGAGAGTGCAAATAAGACAGGTACTAAGAGTGGGTGTGGCCAATCTCTCTTTTCCTAAGGTCTCTCTTGATATTTTCTTGTCTGTGCTGTTCACTTACTAGACCAGATGCACATAGTTATCTGGCTTGATTGAGGGATATTGCGAACCTTATACGCTAACGTTATTTATACAAAGCGGTCCGCCTGTACCATCACAAGCCATTATTTCTACTCACCCAGGATGGTAGGTTTTAAGTAAGGTGTCAATTTTCTTAAAGTGGCTTACTGTGTTGTGTACTGTACATGTTTACCAATGAACACCGAGGTCTGTCCCGTGTGCTTAGTAGTATGTAAACACCACTGTACCAGTAAACCACCATACAAAAAGAACAGCTTTCATTAACAGACTTGTAAAAATGTTAGTGAAATTGGAGACCACTGATTCTTCCAAACACTACAGTATGCTTCAAAAAAACCCTTACACTGAGGGAGTTCCATTTGTGTCATAGCTAGGAGAAATCAAAACCCTCCAATTTGCCAACACAAAAGACCCATTAATTCCACTTACTCAACCAGGGTGGGCAGAAATGATGATCAGTGAATGCACTCGTGAACTGGGGTAAGTCACTGGGCTGGCCGCTGGAAAATATATACAGGTGAGTGTGGTGGGGGGCTGGTTACCCCTAGGCTAGGCCAGGTAGATGAATATGTTGATGTTTTCGTCGTCGCGCTTCATGTACTTATGCTCAATTAACCACTCAAGCTGCTCCTTGATGAGCTTCTTACTGGGCAGGAACATATTCTTCAGCATCTCCACCAACTCTGTCTGCAGCTGAGCGTTGGAAATCTTCTTGCGCATCTTCAAGATTTTTACTATGGCCTCCTGTTGGTCAAGAAGTATAATGTTATAAACTACATACCATTTCCGTTAAACCCGTTTATTGACATCTCACAATGATTTCTAGTTGCCAATGAAGGTTAATTGTCAAATATAAATCACAAAATACAAAAGAGAAACAGAGCAGCACTTTACTGCACCTTTACTTGCACTCCCATGTTGCCAACCTGCATTGGCAAATTTTCTGTTAATTCTAAATCCCATTATTTTTCAACCAGACAAAAATGTACCAACTCCCCAATTTAATTTCTTGGATTTTTCAATATATTCAAAATTTACACAACCAGGTACTTATCTACAGCTTATAAACACTGGAATGCATGCAAAACGAGTATCTAACAACTCTTTTGAAGCTTTCAAATGAGATGTTAAAACATAAAAAAAGAAAAGAGTGAGGAGCAAGCCAGACCTGAGTACGTAATATTCTCAACTGGACGATGCCTTCATTGTCCTCCTCTTTACTCTTCTCCGTGCTCAACTGAAGCCGCCCAATTAGGTTTACCTTCCCCCGCTTCTGAGGTTTGCCATTCTTGCTGTGTCATTGAGAGGAAAATGAAGTCATAAAGTTGAACACAAAAACAGGCTGAAATTTGAAGTAAGAATACACAGGCTTCACAGAATCAACATCATTTGTGTGGAGCCTTTACTGTTAAACCTGTGCTTTTGTTTCATGTCTGGGAATATGCAGAGGATGCAATTGTGTAAAGTTGTTGATAAAGCCCACTTCTATTCTATATGGTGTTATCATGTAGTCACACACAAAAGTACTACGCCACCTATTCATCTTTGATGTTCATGGAGAAGCTACACCACCAGTAGTACTCACATTGGTGCAAATTCCTGATTGACCCAAAAGAGAGTGTTTTCAGTAAATTCCTTTGGTGACGTGACTTCTCCTGACATGCTCAGAACTTGTCGTTTCATCTTGGGGAATGCTACCAGTGACTGCAAGGCAAAATAAGACAGAGGTAATACTTTTCTAGTTCTTGAGAATCAGTCTACCTTCTTCCAAATATCATACATAATTCACCTAAACCATGACATCAAAATACATGAAAGTGAATATTCCCAAACACCCTTACTAAATTAAAGTACAGTATATTTTACATAAAACCTGCTTGAAATTAGACTTCCCTTGACAAAATCACCTGATTAAAGGTAACTAACAACAAACCCCTTGGAGCTGAACCTTACATCATTGCTGAAGTAAATGCAACATAAACCTCTAAATAAAATCACAATTCCTTGGTGTAAACAAACCCATAGCGTCCGTCGCAGCTCAGGATCGGGCAGCTCGGTGGCAAGGCGGAGGTTATCAAAGGAGATCTTGTCGTGGGTCCGCTGGTTCCACGCAAACATAACAGCCATCTGGAAAGTCGTCACGTCCAGGTCGAACCTTCCCATGTTGTTGGCGAATGTTATCTGTGTAGAGGAGAGAAGGGTATTCATTTGAGGCAATACATTATGAACTGAACAGGAAGAGCAGCCTGATCTAATATTAGTTTTGATGCATTTAAATGAAAGTAAATTGCATATATAACTGCTTGATACTTCAATTCATTTTTGTGTTACAAAGTCCTCAAGCATATTTCTGGTTTACTACATCAAAATGCAGTAGAAACCTGGGATAATGCTAATAAATACCTGTACCAACCACTTCATTTTACACTCATTCCCTCATTGAAGACAACCAAATGCTTTCCCAGGATTCCATTAATCATCACTATACAGACTAAGCAATTTACTGGGCCTGCATTAAATGACAAATATTACATGTTAGTGTAACATCAAGGGCCAACTGTAATATATAGTGTGTTTAGGAACCAGTGTACATTAAAGACTCCTAACCAGACTTGTTTGGTAGCAACTCACCGTGCCGTTGGACATGTGATGGTGCCACTGTAGCTTACGTCCCGAGTGTTTCTTGCGGTAAAAGTCCTCCACTTCGGGTATGAAGTCCTCCAGCTCCATGGGCAGACTGACCACCACTCGGTCACTGCCACGCGCCCACGCTCCAGCATTCAGGATCTTGATGTTGAGATTATCTGTTGGTGAAGCAAAGTTGATCTCTCTAAACTATAACTGGTAACAGAATCTCTCCATATGATACTAGGGATACAGGTTAGTTAGAGTTTGCCATCTTTAGAGTCTTTGTCTTTTACAATCCTAAAAACTAATATAACCCCTGAAAGAAATAATAAATAAAAAATAATAATGTAGAGAGCATAAAACCCACTTAAAAAAAAAATAAACCAACAACTGACCTGCTACACTAGACTTTGTTGTAGTTCTAATGCTTTCTTTAAATTGCTGGTTGAGGTCCTCTGATACCTTGATGTCCTGGAACATGCGTGCCAACTTGTTTACATAGTCCGCTGGCATCCCCACCTCTCTCAACCTGATGGCCACAACGAATGAAGGAAGAATTATTTGACTACAGCTTGCTGGACCCAGAACACTATCTCTTGGAGGCATGAAAAGAAAAAATAGCCTCACTGTGTTGTGCTGTTGACCTCCAATGAAACACTATAACTGCCATATCTTCAGCCTTTCTCCTCCCCCCAAAAGACAGACTAATTTTTGTACTAACATCTCTCAGCACTCACCATTCAACCATATTTTCCTCCTTCTCTGAGTCAGCCGAGGTGTCGAGAACAAGGCGCCGGGTGAGGTGGGCCTTGTGATACCTCATAAACACATCTTTGTTACTCACATACTTCAACACCAGCAGCTGTGAAATACAAGCAATTACGGTAACATTTACAATACACTGGCTAACAACCAGCCCATGACCTTATCCCTGACTCACTTCAAATGAATATTCTATCTCAAGAGAAACACTATCAACATTTAAAGGTTAAAACTACACAGATATTTACATTTATTGGTACTGAAAAAACTTACCACATCCTTTAACTTGCTTTCAATTTCATCTGCTGTGAGTTTTTTACTAAGTGGAGTTTTCCTCAGCAACATATCACAGTAGTTGGCCAGCAGCTCTGGACATTTAGATTCAGGCTGGGTCTTGGTTCCAATACCTTTCTGTAATGACCAATAATTGAATCAGAACATCAGGAAAAGTTTGACAAACTTCAACTGCTTGTCAAGGGTTAATTAGGCAAATCTAAATGTTTATCATCAAACAAAATTATATTAAAAGAAAACCTCCTAAATATTTTTGCAACAACACTACCTATATTGTAAATCACATTTTCTTCAACTTAAATTGAGTAGGATATGAACAGTGAACTGAAATATGCCAAAATACAGAAATACAAAACAATACAGACACACTAATGGTTAAAAAATAATGTGTACAGTATTACCAACCCACCGTTTTACTTGGAAGTTCCAATTTGAAGACCTGAGTATCGTTGACCACCTGCTTGTATGCCTTGTCTCTGGCCGTGAGGAACCGAGGATCCTCATTGAAAGCTTCTGTAACTAATTTACTGAAACGCTGAAATAGGTCTAGTAGCTTCTCCACGTACTGCTCCGAGTCCTGTAAATGAATACTCTTTTCAGGATTTTATATACTGTATAGTAGACAATTGCAGTTATAGTTCCTGAGCAGGATATTTTATTGTAGAGGTCACCACACCACTGTACAGTCGGCAAAAAAAGTTTCGTTACCACCCCTACGTTAATTCTACCATGGGTAAGCCCGGTAGGGTTGGTACTCCACCAACTGGGCAGCTGTGACTCGTGTCATCCGGGACATGCTGGACGGGAATTGTCATTGCCCCGGCAGTGTCAGCTTCTTTACATCAAAAGTTTAGCTGATTTTAAATTAAATTTTAATTGTTAAAGAACTCTTACTATTTAACTATTCATTATTAAACATAAGGAAATGCGTTTTGAGTATTTTAGAACAAGAATAACCGTGAAATACCCAGAAAATATAGCACTGGCTGAAAGAACGTCATTCCTACTTGGCTGCCCATGACACACTGAGGGGCATTGGCCAGGGGCACGGACTTATGAAGGCCGGAGGGTGGCGGAGGTACGACACTCACCAGTCAGGTGTACCAGCATTACATCACACTGTTTTAGGGATGGTAACGAAACTTTTTTTGCCGACTGTACATATTTCATCCTACCCACCCAAAAAAGACTGGGTAATGGGTACAAACCACAGTATATCCACCAGAGAAGAGTTATATGTTGTACTGTCCAATTTGTGGAAAAGTAGCAAGCACAATTATATAACCATTAACCAAAGTTTGATAACTGTCTTCCCTTACAACCTACAACCATTGGAAATGTCATCGATTGTTTTCTACTAGTAAAAATAAGTTGCCGGACCAACCTGAGTGATTGTGTCTGCAGCAGCCACCATGTCTGCCAGACCAGCAGAGACTATGTGCTCCTCCAAGGCGTCCAACATTGGCTGTATTCCCTCAGGTACACGGTCCATTAATTTGAACATCAACTGCAGCTCTGGAGAAACACACACACAAAATTACTAATAATAATCTCTCTCCAAACCAAACACCCAACACATGACCTATACATAACCTACTATTCAAGAATTCAAGTGACATTCTTCATACGAGTGAGTCTGGAAGTGGGAGGATAGTTTAGTTAGGCACTCTTGGGAGGATATTTTTTATATGATCTAAAATGACTACAATGGTTTATGTTAATACCATTATTATTTCTATACCACAGGTGCAGAAGTTAAATTTTACTTTCCTTGGGCTTAGTTCTGGTCCCACTTTATCCTTTCAATGGGTATGGGGTCCTGATGCTGACTACCTTATCTATCCACATCATTAATACCTAATCACAACTGATAGTTTAATATATTAAGGCAACTGGGAATTTTCTCAGAAAGAGTACAGAAGGAATTAAATACTAACTGTCGGTCTCGTTGTTCTTGATCATGGTAGGACACTCAGCCAGTATAGTGTCCCTGAAGGTGGTCACTAACACCTCCACACAACACTCGTTCAACTGTCACAGAGAAATTAGACACCAGTAAACATGGGTGTCATCGCAATACTTAAGTTATATTACACAATTCAATACACTATTGTATAATACATCACAGCACACTACATTACACCTTTCCTATCTTAGATTAGATAAATGCAGTATAGCTGTGGAAGAGCAAGACCCATCCAAACCCATTTTCTTTTATCATAAATTGCCCACTCAACAACTCTACTTCATGCCCGTTTTTTTTTTTAATATGGTTGTAAGGTCAAAGCTATTTAAATCTAAACATAACTGAAGGAAAATTCCCTACCTAACCTCTCCAATCACCATTAACTCACATTTTGTAAGGAACCACTAAATGACTCGAGGTACTTCTCCCCGCGCTGCTCCTCCTCCCTCAACTTCAGCTCGGCATACTTCATGTAGTTCTGTACACCATTGGCCTCCAGGTACTGTGGAGCCTTCACTCTGTAGAAAGCTTTGGTTGCTTCTATATATGCCTGTAGGAGAGACAAGAGGATATTGATTTGGAAAACTTCAGAGATGGATTGATTCTTTTAGCTCCTTACATGGCAAAAGGAGTCAGAAAATGCATCATACAAAGCATAAAACAGTACATTATATACAACGAGAAATGAGAAGACTTATAATACATCATCAAGCTTTTTACAACTCGGCCATATGCCTTTATCTATCCCCGTTTTTATTAGGTACTCAATTCAGTTTCACAGGGACAAACCTTTTCAAAATTATCGCGGTATATCTGCAGCTTGTCGACTGAATTAGAGCAAAGATTGACGTAGGATTCTCGCACCCCAATGACGAGCTGGGAGTCAAACGCTTCACCATTCCTCTCTGCGTGCACCAGCTTCATGGCTGAGTCCTGCAGCCGCTGCTTGATGTTGCTGAAGATGCTCGCATTCCAACTGTCTAACATCAACTGAGGGAACCAGAAAATGTTCATTTATTCAATAGGTAATTATCATACTATAGCACATTTTCCTCTATCTATTGGTCAAATTCCAGTTTCATCCATCCTCCAACTTGAGCTGGTCAAATTTCCATCTTTCAATGGGCCCCCAAACACAGTGAAGGGACTTTAAAGGTACAAGTACAGTCACTGACAAAAATTCAATAGAGTAGACCCTGTAGCTTTAAGAATTTAAAGTTCAAATTTCATTAGAAAAAAAAATTATTATTATAACTAAAATACAAAATAGAGGAGATGCACAAAATCACCCCACCTTTCTGACAATGGAGTCATCATTGTGAACTTTTTTGGAGACAGAAGTGGTGGTCTTGCCGGCCAGGGCAGACTCGAGTTGGTTGAAGGGAAGGGGGAGGTAGTTACATTGCTGGAAGAACTTACGCCACTCACTGATGTACGCCTTCAGTAACGCCTGGTCCTCATGCTGGTCTAGGACACGCTGAAAGGCACATGGTAATCGGTAAGACTGAAAGAGGTTTCTGATGTACCGATATCCTTAGTGCTCAAGTTATATAATTACAATTTACTAGTGAAAGGTTTAGCGATTCCTTTTTTATTTTATTTTGTGATTTAGGGAACATGAAAGAGAAAAGAAGTGTACTAGTACTAAATATTATCATCATACATACAAAATCAAGTAAAGAAGCATCATCTGCTTTGAAGCTTCCCTATTGCATTCTAAGGTAAAACATCTCAGATTGCAAATAACATGAACCCAAGAGAATCCTCAAACATGTAAATAACACCCATAACTCACTGCCTGTGCATGAGTGATGAAGTCCAGTATGTCATCTTGCAAAGCTTTCTGAACCTTGGGCGGTCCCTTCTCATCCCAGAGGCAGACTTTGTGGACAGCCCAGAAGAGGTCTTGCCACTCCGCCCTCGTCACACACTCCTGCCGTAGCAGCTTCAGCACCGTCGGCCTCATCGCTGGCCATTTCTCCTCAAAAGTGACGGTCCCTTTGTCCTGGTGGGGAAGAAAATGTGCACTCAAATTCCATTATCAAGACAACTCATTCTCTAATTCTAAACACCTGAACAAAGGACACTGATTTGTGTAAGTCAGTTCTGTGGTGCTTCTGGTGATTTAACACTGTACTAGTAGTTTACTGTACATATTTATGAGAACGTAATATGGAACATAAATAACAGCACTCATTTTCTATTTCTGCCAGCATATTACAGTATCCAAAAATTAAGTAAGTAATATTCTAATTCAATTGCATAAGAGTATAATGTTTCAATATACTGACCTGCCAAAGTGAACCCATGGTTGACCTTGTGCATTAACACCAAGCAACTTTTCTCACACCGAGGTAATCAAGTGTATCATATATGAAACCGAGTAACAGAAATATACACTAATGTGTCTTCAAATACGGTACGCCCTCAAATAATCAGTCAGCAGCACAATTACACTATAAATACAATTCATACACTACACTTTAGTTTCTAAATGTTTCTTAATTATTTCAAAGTTTCATTGGTTCATTGGTTATCCAACACTGCATTAACACAAAGGATACCACAATATACAATTATAAAATGAATATAATAAAATTGTTATTGATAACAAAAAATAGATTGAATGAACAGAAGATTAACACATGACCCAATACAATTACACAAAGGCTGTCACAAAATGCACAGATAATATTATAATTATTAATTAAAAAATAGGCTCTAATTAACACTACTAAACAAACATAAGCTTCCAAGAGAATTATATACACCTTCACTTCTCAACACAAAGGCTGCCACTATATGCACACCTAAGCTGAACATTACGATATCATAATTTGCATAAAAAATCAAATAAAAAGAGATTACGTAAATAATAGAAGACTAACACAAGCTTTCACCATAACGATACCTTCACCAAGACCAATACAAAGGCTATCACAGTACACAAACCCAAAACACCAAGGTAAACCCCCACAACAACAAAGACTAGTCAATTAGAAATAAAATTACGGAGAAAAAAAGCCAGAAAAACGAAATGGACCCCTATAACTTGTCTTGCCCCCCTACAGAGAAGCAACCAAAGCCCCCCTTTTGATTCACCCTCAACACACAGATATATATATTTATGGTCCACACGAGCTGCCCCTGACCCAAACACTGTGTCACACCAACTGCGCCACCACACACTGCCACCTTCTGCGTCTCAGGCCAACAAAGGAAAATTCTTGGATGTCAGCCGAGCCCAGTGACAAAGTTGTGGTGGATGTAAACAAACCCAGGTACAACCATCACCCCCTTCATTTATCCATATCTTGGGGGTTTGTGGCCAATCTACTTAGCTAGAAATAAAATCCTACCTCTTAGATGACTGCTGGTGGGTTGTGATAATCAGGGGCTCAATACATGCTAAAATAATGCAATAATAAAGTGTAATACCGTACGACAACAAACCTTTAACAACGCCGCCATGACATATTATTAAAGTTTATGTTGTTCCTTCCTTAATACCTTGCTATGTTAATTCTGAAGATATTCTTGGATGTAACTATTAATATATAGCTCAAATTTATGCATCCATAGTCCATATAATTTGTATTCGTTATCAATTTTGCCGTAAACTATCTTGGAACTTGTGTCTCTCATTTGATTGATTTGAAGTCGGATATTTCCCGCGAATGTTCAAATATTTATCGATAACTCAATGAAAGTTTCATGATCCAACACCACAGTCAAAAACTACTTTTGTATATCATACTTATCTGAAAGAACTGAACAGAAGTCAGTGGCCTCCTTTATACACATCCCTATCCCAATCTGTAACGTATTTGCTGGTTAGTGGTTACTCAGTGATCACTTCACAATGATTGGTCACTTTTATCAGCAATCACTTAATAATCAAGGATATGTAAGGAACTCACTGAAAATATAGGCTTAGTACTTTGAGCCAACACAAGATTCCCAATAAAATTTTATAAATTAGATGCGAGGGGCATAGATGCGAGGGGCGTTCACCACCGATTCTGGCAAGCCGTTCCATGCATCCACTAGCCTACTCTGTACATGAAATAGTGGCTCCTCACTTTGGTGACTGTTATTCTCTTGAACAATTTGAATTTATGTCCCCTTGTGGTTCCTTGGTTTCTCTCCCACCTTGGCACTAACTCGTTATCATACTTTTTTTGCATGATCTTGAATACCTCTATTATAATAATATATCCTCTGGCTCGCCTGTAGACAAGTAGGGTGGATTTCTAATATTAGTCAGTCGGACTTCCTACTCAGGCGAGTGTTCTCGGGCCCGAGTAGGAAGTCCTATGTATGTATGTCACACTAGAGTAATTTGTATGTATGTATGTATGTCACACTAGAGTAATATGTATGTATATGTATGTCACACTAGAGTAATATGTATGTATGTATGTAAGGTAAGTGGAGGGAGAGGGAGACAGATTACAGTTATATATATTTGTCTTGTTTAATAAACCAGTTTAAGTTTAATTTCTTTGCATACTTTTCGGTATGGACATTATCTCAGCCTTGTTAATTGATTTAACAAAACCTGCATAATTAGATAACAAGATACAATGCTTTACAAATCAGGGAAATGTCAATAACTGTGGATAGAAACATACTATACAAGTACGTAAGGGAGTTCAAAGCTCGCGCCAAAGGGCATTCCAAGATGGCCGCCAAGCAGGCTGGCTGGCGACACTCCTCCCCTATCTCATAACACAGGGACGCGCGCTCTATATATATGTATAGCTCTGTGTATGAGTATGACCGACCGAGGTCTCGGAGTCTCGGACTGGCCTCAGAAAGGTGACTGAGAAATCCAAATTAGGCTCGGGTAGCTATACCGGCTCCCGCGCTCGGAAGGACTATCCGTCGTAGTATCCGAGGCGACTGAGAAATCGGCCCTTATACAGGGTTCCGTTCACATCCAGATGCTTGAAAGATCTCCGAATGATGCCCATGATTTGGTTGGCTTTGTTAATAATTTTAGTCTGGATATGGCTTTCAAATTTAATAATTTGGTCCACCAGTACCCCCAGGTCCTTTTCCTTTTTGGTGCTATCCAGTATATGTGTTATTTGATATCTTCTCTCTCAGTTATTTCCAATATATAATTTCTTTCACTTAATTGTTGGGTGCTCTGCTGATGTGCATTTGTCTGGGTGCAATTTTAACAACCACTTGCTAGCCCAATCTTGCATTGACTTTAGGTCTTCTTGAAGAGTGTCCGTGTCTGTCTTGTCTGTGATTTTCCTAAAAATCTTTGCATCATCTGCAAACATATACATTCTGGACGCATTAATTTTGTCTTGATCAATGTTGCATCTGAGGGAGCAAAGGCCAGCCAGATGGATCTCAGTTCCAAGTGATTCACACTTTCACAGCATTAGACACCTTGGTGTGGATTCGCAGCACTGGCAGAATATCTGAGCGTTCTATTTGTTGTCTGAGGTGCCTGACTGCAAAACTGTCGGTACAAAATTAAGGGTGACAATGAAATTATTAACGTTATTGTTTCAGCTCGCCACCACAGGGAAGGTGATTTACCAATCACGTCGAAACTTTTGCAGGCGACTGTACCAACTGGTGAGACATACATCAAAGTCATGGTGGCTTTGATTCCCACCAATTACCATGAAGACAATAATGAACAGACTGTAAAGACGATGATAGAAGTACCTACAGAGTAAAGAAGTGCCGTTGGAAAACCTATACTACTTTAAACAATAAATAAACATCTACTATAATCTCATTGTTGATCTGTACAGTTAGACAGTGTTCTATGTCATCATAAAGTGTTTGATTGGTCATCAATACAGACACTATCAGTAAAAGTTCAGATTACAGTGTGTGAGTTCCAAAATGTCCATCCCTGACAAGTCGTGGCAGCCTCCTTATGTCATCTTTGAGACCTCGTAAGTTTGACGAGTCGGTGATAATAATATCGAAGAGGCTACGTGCCTCTTTTCCAGAATTGGTTAATATTGCGATTATCTGCGTCCTCGATTTTCACACTCTGCGAACTGAAATCGCCCGTTTCCTTTCCCTTTTTATTTTGGAGACTGTTTTCTTTTGTAGATATACGTAAAAAGAATTAATGGTAAATTTACAGAAGAACTGGGTTCACTATATTGTATATTTTAGTATCATTACCCACTATTTTGGACCATTCTAAGACACTTTTCATCTATGGTGTTTCTCGGAGATATGCCCCGTTTTACAAACATAATTTAGAAATTAGTCTTGACCTAACCTAACCTAACCTAACCTAGACCACAGCAGACTACCGGGACCTAACTTGGGCAAACTACTGGGACCTAACTTGGGCAAACTACCGGGATATAACCAGTGTAGACTATCATAAAGTGACTGGGGCAAATTCCCGTGACCTAGCCGGATGTGGTAACACTGTCCGATCCTAGCCAAAAACCCAGTTATTCTGTAATGATACCGAATGAATATTATTTGTATGTATTTATTTTTGTATATATTAATGGGAGCGCGGGTTCCCGATTTCCCGCCTCTGCGTACAGTGTTGCCAGATACAGGGATACTTCCAAGTTTTAGGCTAATTTTGTCCACACTTGGGAAATCGTATGAAGAATGTTCAATAAGTAGCCCAGTTGGGTGGGAAATTCAATAATTTTAAATAGGGATAATTAATTTTTTGATCACCAGACGAAATAACCTGATCTGACCTAGCCTAACCTAGACTGTGGCTACTTTCGGGACCTAACCTAATGTCCTTCGGGACCTAACCAAGTGTCCTTCGGGACCTTTAAAGATAAATTAGATCCTGTGGTAAAGTAGCTAAAAGTATCCCGATTGGGTGTGTCAGGCATTATATACACCAAGACCAAGATCTCTTGATCTTGATGTACCGTACTCAACTGCATATAAGCCCTTTTGTTATTTCGCCAAGGATATCTGGTAACACTGTCCGCCCGACCTCAGTTCATCCCTCCACTACAGAAATAAGTCGTATCTTAAAACTGAAATATCTAACAAAGAATACATTTCCACAAGATAATTCCACTGAGTATTGATAAAGGTAACCAAACCCTACCTAACCCAACCTAACATAACCAGTAGCTCGCCGAAGCAAATAATCTCAATATTAGCCGGTTTTTCTACCTTCATTACCCACTTATTTAAACAATTCTAAGACTATTTTCTCCTATGGCAAATGCCCCATTTCCAAGATAGGGCATATTCAAATGGGGCATTTTGAAATTAGCCTGACCTTACTTGACCTTACCTAACCTAACCTAGACCAAATCAAACTACCGGGACCTAACCTGGGCAGACTACCGGGGCCTAACCTGGGCAAACTACCAGGGAAATAACCGTGGTAAAGTACAGGAAATGACCGGGGCAAAATACTGAGACCTAGCCGGATCTGGCAACACTGCTACAGAATGGTAATTCTTTCAATAAATACCCAAAAATCAAGTTAGTTGTGAAAATTATGATTGTATATTGTTTATTCTTAATAATGGCAATGTGTGTAATTATTTAATCGCTTACCTTAGATACATGTTTTGTGTCGTTTTTACAGTAAACCCTTGTTTTAACATAAATTATTGTATGTTTCCACAGGATGGGAGAGGTTACTTTGGAGTTGTACTGGAAACATGCCCCCAACACTTGTCGAAACTTTGCTGAACTGTCACGGCGAGGTTACTACAACGGCTGCAAATTCCACAGAATCATTCGAGATTTCATGATACAAGGTACGAGATGTAAACCTGACTGAATATCTTCAAATCATTTAAATCAACCCAGTGATTGTCAAACTGATAAAAGTAGTGGAAGTGTAAAATACTTAATTTTTCCACTCACGTACTGTCGCATTTGCTTTTAGTTTTTTCTTTTGGCTATACAGTTGTGTCCACTAGGTATACTTTTAGTTTCATAAGCACTCAAGTAAAAAATAGATTTGTGCTTTATAGAATATTTTATATTATAGGTATGTAATTGAGTATATAGGCGTCATTTTGTCGTCCAAGCGCAGGATTGGGATACAAAGACCATCTGAGGGATGCTTGGTATCGGCGGACAAAAACTGACATGGATACATATGTGAATACAGTATCTGGGGTACTTGAAATGTTAAACACACTTGCTTAATAATCTAAATTTGCAATGCAGTGCAATAATTACCTCTTCCCTATATAAAGGTAGCAAGGTTGTAGATTTAGTTAGACCTAACCTAACCAAATCTGGACCCGGGTCAAACCACCCCAAAACTATCAAAACTTAGATAAAGAACATATACCATTCACTAAAGTTCTCATCAATTTTGACTCCTATATGCCTCTTAAGTATCACCAAGATGAGCTTAGATTTTGATAGGTGAGCAATAGGGAAAATCAGTATAAACCTACAATTTTGTTTTATGCAATATCACTTTGGTGTGCCTTCAGAAATGAACGTATAATGTACTCCAAACCTGCTCTTAATCTGCAATTAGTTTGATGAAAGCCTACTTTGTGCTGAACTGGCCTTGTTTTACAGCCTGTTGCACTTAAAATTCATGTATGTTCACTGTCTTCATATCCTTGTGATCCGCCATTTGCATTATTTACATTTCCTAAGAACAGGCAAGCTGTCCCAATCACTGCTCTGGACCTTGCTTGCTTGGATACGAAGATGGTCTTGGTTTCAGCGGCTGTACGCTTGGCTCGTCTTCATATCCCTTTGGCTGACAAAAACAGTACCGAGCACCAAATCTTGGTTTCCCCCAAGCAATCTTCGTATCTGATGGATGACAAGAAGACGCCTTATAATTCACTGACAGTACAATCTTTCTAGGAGGTGACCCAACAGGGACTGGTCGAGGGGGTGCCAGCATCTACGGGAAACACTTTAACGATGAGATCAGCGATGAATTAAAACATACAGGGGCTGGGATTCTCTCCATGGCCAATGCTGGACCCAACACCAATGGCTCACAGTTCTTTCTCTCTTTGGCTCCTACACAGTGGCTTGATGGAAAGCACACAATATTTGGTAAGTTGTGTTGTTAATAGAATGGCTCCCTTCACCAAGTTTGTATGATGGTTGTGTCTCCTTGGTTTTCTGGGTTTATCTTTAGAGGCTTCCTTTTACGTTCATTATCATCCTCCTCCCTCCGTAGCTCATGCACGTTTCTATTTAAGATCTCTTCTCTTTCCAACCTTATGAAGGCTTGGGCCCAGTAGTATGTACATGTATGTAATTGAAATAAGGGGTACTTCCTACTGATTAGAATAATTATTTGATTTCAGTGAGAGTTGAATGCACAATTTATGAGTAGTTATTGAAGTGTTGATGGGTAATGGTCAAGCTGTAAATTCCTTCACTCAGGTCGTGTGTCGTCAGGGATGCCGGTGGTGAAGCGAATGGGTCTCGTCGAGACTGACAACAATGACCGGCCAGTCGACCAAGTCAAAATCAAACGTTCTTTTGTGAAGATGCATTAATCTCTCCTGTTTTGAACATTTGTTTACAGATACTTTAGATTTCATTCCTAGTGTTTGTGATTAAGGCTTTTAAAATGATTTTGTAATTTCTCAATAAAATTACTTTTTTTATTAAATATTCATTTATTTCCTGTACTCCCCATAGTGTCACTAGAATCACACATTGTATTACTGTAATTATTGCATAAGTAAGTTTAGTGCATCTGCATTAAAAATAGTGTAACTGGCATTAAAAATGCTAAACTTTGTGTAAAGTATTTAAATCAATATTCTTTTTTTATTGAGTAGCTGGAAACAATATTGGATGCTTTAAATATGCTACTAACTGAATATACTAGTGAAGTATTTCCATTACAGATTCATAATGCTTTTACAACATATAAAAATAGGCTGATTAAAAAACATGAGTTTGAATGTAGAGAAAATACAGGATATCTAATAAAAAATGTGTTTATATCACATTTATTTAGACTGTACACATGTATTGTCCATTACAGTGCTGGAGGGTGGGTATTCATTGTTTGGATTGCTTCTGTTTCTGTGTTGGCTTAGGTAATGTAAGCTACAGTGGTCTTCATGCTTGCTATTATCTCCTGCAAATCTAAATACCTAATAAGTATTCCTATTTCTCTATTTTCTCTCTCATTCTATTTCCCCCTAAACCTCTGCTGCATGTCCTTTCTCTCTTCTTGCTTTTATGTCCATCTTTCACTCACTCCATGTCTCTCATTTTTCCTGCTTACTCGCTGCACTGTCTAGCTGCCTGATGAATATGACCTCAAGCCCAGTGAATGTGTCATTTTGAAGTATGTGGATGTCTGGCTTCTGTTCTTTCACTTCTTTCTTTCACTTCTTTCTTTCTTTCTCTCATATTCTAAATCAGAGCTACTACTGCTGGTTGATCTGTGCCTCCTCTTTTTTTTTCTTTCTTTCTTTCTTTTTTTCTTTTCATAATTTTTAGTTTCCGAATCAGAGGAGGATTCTGCACACTTCCTTTTCACTCTGCCAATCTTTTCAAGTTTCCGTATGAGTCGTTTCTGTTGGTACTCAGAAAGTAATTGTACTTGGTGCATGAATTCATCCATGGTTTCTTTGCCTCTTGACACCATCTGCTGGTTATTAGCAAAGGGGTTCTGTGAGGGTCCATATATTCCTGAAGTGCTTGGGAAACTCTTGAGGCAGAGTCCCTCACCCAACATGCCAGCAGCCAGTTGTTTCGGGTCTGTACTTTTTGAAGCAATGGCCGGCGCCACCCATCGACCATAAAGTGGACACTCCTTATCTGTGTTGACATGACCCCAAGTCTTACACTTGATGCAGCGCACCTTCCTCACTGCAGTTCCAAATGGTTGGTCGCAAATGGTGTCATCATTTTCACAGAAGCTTTCTCTAGGGGGATTAAAAATACGCTGCCACTCGAACTTGCTCTTTTTATGTTCTTTTTCTTCATCCTCCTGTTTGACACCATGTGGAATTCGCTGCCACACAAGCCTGCATTCTTTCTTCTGCTCTCGTGTTCTTTCTTCCTCCTTGTTGACGCCGTGAGGAGGTTCATACATAAAGCTGAGGGAGACCTTGTCCTTGTTGTTTTCCTGATCCACAGCTCTTTTATAGTCATACAGTTCTTGCTCTTTCTTGTACTGCTGGTGGAGGTCTTCTTGCTTTTTCTTTTCTGCCTTTGCCTTTTGTTCTGCTATCCACACTCTCTTTAAGTTATCTTTTGATGCCGGATGGAAGAATTTCTTGCACATGTAGTTATTAAATCCTTTCCCCATCTTGTTGGTTTTGGCAAGTTGGAGAATTTGGTTTGTTCCTGGTGGAGCCTTTCTAACTAAGTGGCCTCACACATACAGCAGTGCAGGAAGTACTGTACTAATATTTGTAGTTAACCTCAAACCTCCGTATGTGGGTTCAGCTACTTCCCTGACCAACTTGAGGCAACATTTTCCCTTCCTATCAGAGGCAAATGTGTGGTAGTGAAGATGTGTGTGAGGTAGTGAAGATGTGTGTGAGGTAGTGAAGATGTGTGTGGTAGTGAGGATGTGGGGTGGGTAGTGAAGATGTGTGTGAGGTATTGAAGATGTGGGGTGGGTAGTGCTGATGTGTGTGTGGTAGTGAAGATGTGACTTTATTTGAATCATCTCCATTAAGTTTGTGGACATACATACGCATCATAAATTATGTTTACTCTCTCTCTCGACACAAAATGCATGACCCAACATCCAAGAAGCTCATAAGGTAAAAAACTCTTTGCAGGCAACTCTGGAAACCACGGCTTCACTTAGCGAACTGACAGTCAGCTCTGGGTCAGGGATCTTGTATAACTCTCGCACTCTTTTTTCATCAGTCAGGGATGATAAGTGTATTAAGTCAGTAACCTGGCAAATAAAAGATAAAAAGTTAAAAGTATTTCACAGTGATTATTGTAAGCAGAGAATTAATGGCTGTTCTAATGACCTAGGCATTCATAAAAATTATAACTTTCATTCTGTCACTACCATATGAATACTTAGGGCCTAATCTTATTTAAAGATAAATTTAATACTGTACCAGAAATAATGATATGATATGAACTCAACAATTCTACTCACTTGTCCCTTTATTTGTGTCATTAATTTTTCCATTCTGCCTGTCTGTGCTTCCTCTGAACCCTCCAACACCACTGCCAACACTGACTTGTCTGAGTCTCCCAGGCCAAATGTTTTTAGAGACTCGGTTATCTGGCCAGAAGAAAAACAAGTATGGTAAGTCTCCTTTCCTCTCCTGTCTCCAACAACTGAAAACCTAACTTCAAAAGCTCTGCCTCAGAGCCCCAAAGAGACTATGTAGCTAGTACAAATTTACTTTCACTTACATTTTTGGTGGGTGAAAGGTTGAAGAGGATTTCAGAAAACACGGAACGAGTAACCATCTTCTTGGCCGCCTGTGACCGCACTGCTTTGTTTGCTGCCACCACCACTGGGAACACATCTACTACCTGGAGAAACATAAATTCTTAACAATGGCATTATCACAATCGTAATTCTCTCATTCACTATACCAGGCCTTATAGGTTCTTTGGTACCAACTGTCCAAGACACTTTCCAGTTTCGACATAACTTACCATCTCGGGTTTAACAAGACTGGCCTCCACCTGACCCTTCATAATTAACTGGCGCAATTCAGCTGCATTCTCCACCTCGGTGAAGAGCACGACATGGCAGGTGGTGTGGCCCTCATCCTCTAGAGTCACTGTTTTTCTCATATTGGTATCATTCATGCAGCACCTGTAAATGTGAACAATATTGTATTGTAAGTAACATTAAGATGCATGGAGAATCTGAAGCCCATTAACTTTGAATATTACAGAGACTGGTTTGTACTATTTTTAAATAATTACAAAACTTACATACATCCAAGACATTACTGTGAGGAACTGGTGATATACCTGTTAACCTCAACACTTTAATAATCAGGGTACACAGCTGATGGGCTCATATCCCTCACCAAGCCGTCTTCCAACCATCCTCTCCCGATATATCCTTCTGCTCCCCCAACCTCGCCCCCAGAACATCATGGAGGGTGGTCAGAACCCTCGGCTCTGACCACCTCCCAATCATAGTCACCACAAAATTATACAAAACACAGACAAACAACACATCCCTAGAGGTAACAGAAGAAAATACAACCCCAACTTTACAATAGAAATTCAAGACCTCATCAGACAACGAGACACACTTAAACACACATCCCCAACTCCTCTTACACAACACACAGTACACCAAATATACAAATAAACAATAAAATTAAAGAACAAAAAACACTAAACTGACAAAGGTTTGTCAACACACTTGACCATAAAACAAACACCAGCAAACTCTACAAAACACTAAACAGCATCACACTGTCCAACAGCAACACTACACAATCACATGCAGCCATCATAACAACAGACACCATACCCTCTAACAAACAACAAGCAAACACCCTCATCCAGCATTTTTCTCACGTCAGCCACCTTCACCCTCACCCTGAAGACCGACAAATCATTAGGGTATTTATTGAAAGAATTACCGTTTTGTAGCAGTGTTGCCAGATCCGGCTGGGTCCCAGTACTTTGCCCCGGTCATTTTCTGTACTTTACCACGGTTATTTCCCGGTAGTTTGCCCAGGTTAGGTCCCGGTAGTCTGATGCGGTCTAGGTTAGGTTAGGTTAGGTCAGGTCAGGTAAGGTCAGGCTAATTTCAAAATGCCCCATTTGAATATGCCCTATCTTGGAAATGGGGCATATGCAGAGGAAATGCCGTAGAAGAAAATAGTCTTAGAATGGTCTAAATAAGTGGGTAATGAAGGTAGGAAAACCGTACCCAATAACGGTAATTCATTCAATATTTACCATCATTAGACGTAAGAGACATATCCCCACTGACCGTGCCTTAGAATTGTCCAAAATAGTGGGTAATGATACTAAAATATACATATAGTGAACCCAGTTCTTCTGTAAATTTACCTAACCGAATTTGCCCTGGCAACTTTATGATAGTTTACACCGGTTATATCCCGGTAGTCTGTTGTGGTCTAGATTAGGTTAGGTTGTAACGGGTTGTTACTATGTAGTGAAGATGTTATGTTAGCTTCACTTAGGGTCAATGGCAAACAAGTTTGTGTCGGTCTAGTCTCGTCTATTTATTCTTGTGTTCGTGTGTTAGTTATAAAGTTCTCTAGCTAACCTATATACCTAAATAGCTAACCAGGAATGGGTATTTATTGAAAGAATTACCGTTTTGCAGCAGTGTTGCCAGATCCGGCTGGGTCCCAGTATTTTGCCCCAGTCATTTATTGTATTTTATCACGATTATTTCCCGGTAGTTTGCCCAGGTTAGGTTCCGGTAGTTTGCCCAGGTTAGGTCCCGGTAGTCTGATGTGGTCTAGGTTAGGTTAGGTCAGGTCAGGCAAGGTCAGGCTAATTTCAAAATGCCCCATTTGAATATGCCCTATCTTGTAAATGGGGCATTTGCGGAGAAGATGCCATAGAAGAAAATAGTCTTAGAATGGTCTAAAATAGTGGGTGATGAAGGTAGAAAAACCGTACGCAATAACGGTAATTCATTCAATATTTACCCAGGAATGTGTTCAACTATATATATAAAGGTTGCTTGCTTCAAGGTAAGGTCAGACTAATTACCAAATTATGTTTGTAAAACGAGTCATATCTCGAAAACGGGTCATCTCCGAGAGAAACACCATAGATGAAAAGTGTGTTAGGATGGTCCTAAATAGAGGGTAATGATACTAAAATATACAATATAGTGAACTCAGAAACTTCTGTAAATTCACCGAAATTGTTATCTACAGTTACCTATATGTGCTGTAGTTATGGTATTAGTAAAGTTATATTACTCTTATTTAGAATGTCCTCGTTGAGTTACTTGAGTAGTGACTCGTGTTTGTTATTGTTTTGATGATGATGATGAGCCGAAACTGTTTTTGCCTTTACAACAGAAATCTTTATGTTCTAGAGGCTAGTGTCACGTCCTGCCATCTTGATAATATTATTATGGGATAATCTTTCGAAGCGTTCCTCGTAACGAAATTGGATAATTTTTGGAAGCGTTCCTCCTAACGAAATTTAATGAAAATCAGTAATCATATAGTTAACATAATGTACAATACCTTTATGAAGGTTTCAGTTGTCAGTTATATCTGGTTTATTCACAATATCCAAGTTCATGTATTCACACTCTTAATTAAGCAAGCAGTCGTGGAAAAAAAGCGACAATACAAAATCGAACCGAAATAAAAAGGCATATTCCGAAACCACTACTTGACTTGCCCGACTTTGTTGTTTACATTTAAAAACTTGAAATATAATCTTGAATTATGTACTTGATATTTAGCTATTAATAAATGCAATTAATTTCGTATATTACAAAATCTATTTACTACATTCACGATTTATGACTTAATGTCTTGATAAGATAGTAACAACGGGTGATGAATTAGATATAAGTTATAAGTACTGAATCTAATATGGTACATTGACACATTAACCTCATCTGTCACTTGTTTGCTAACTTTGCTTTGTCCTTACAAGACAGTCCCAAGGGGGTTATCAGGGAGGTCCACGAGGCTACAGCATGATCGTCAAGGCAAAGAGTTAAACGTGTCTCCAAGGAAATCAGCATCTGCATTAGTTCTAGACACTTTGATGTAAGAAAAGAGCAACAGACCAAGATGGAAATGAAGGAGCTTCTCATCGGCTCGCTGACCCTCATTCCTTTCCTCATCCTTGTCCTTATCTTTGTGGCGTTTGGTAGGTTCATAGGACGGGCTGCTGATGGTAACTGTAGCTTCCTTTGTAATTATGTTGGTATTGCATTTTTAAACAGTATCAAGCTTTAAGTAGGGTTAATTTGGTATTTATTGAAAGAATTACCGTTTTGTAGCAGTGTTGCCAGATCCGGCTAGGTCCCAGTATTTTGCCCCGGTCAATTACTGTACTTTACCACGGTTATTTCCCGTTAGTCTGCCCTGGTTAGGTCCCGGTAGTTTGCTCAGGTTAGGTCCCGGTAGTCTGATGCGGTCTAGGTTAGGTTAGGTAAGGTCAGGTAAGGTCAGGCTAATTTCAAAATGCCCCATTTGAATATGCCCTATCTTGGAAATGGGGCATCTGCGGAGGAAATGCCATAGAAGAAAATAGTCTTAGAATGGTCTAAATTAGTGGGTTATGAAGGTAGAAAAACGGTATGCAATAACGGTAATTCATTCAATATTTACCGTTAATTTAAGTTAGGTTAAAGGTTACTTCCGCACAATATATAATTGAAGTTAAGATTTATGACTGACAAAAAATTGTATTTATTGAAAGAATTGCCGTTTTGTAGCAGTGTTGCCAGATCCGGCTAGGTCCCAGTATTTTGCCCCGGTCATTTCCTGTACTTTACCATGGTTATTTCCCGGTAGTTTGCCCAGGTTAGGTCCCGGTAGTCTGATGTGGTCTAGGTTAGGTTAGGTATGATCAGGCTAATTTCAAAATGCCCCATTTGAATATGCCTTATCTTGGAAATGGGACATTTGAGGAGGAAATGCCATAGAGGAAAAGGTACATATTGAAAGAATTACCGTTTTGTAGCAGTGTTGCCAGATCCGGCTAGGTCCCAGTCATTTCCTGAACTTTACCAGTGTTATTTCCCGGTAGTTTGCCCAGGTTAGGTCCGGTAGTCTGATGAGGTCTTGGTTAGGTTAGGTAAGGTCAGGCTAATTTCAAAATACCCCATTTGAATATGCCCTATTTTGGAAATGGGGCATTTGTGGAGGTAATGCCATAGAAGAAAATAGTCTTAGAATGGTCTAAATAAGTGGGTAATGATGGTAGAAAAAACGTACGTAATAACAGCAATTATTTCAATATTTACCCAAAAAATTGAGTAAATGGAAACAAAATATTTTTGTTCGCAATATCTGGTTTATTCTTTGATTTTATTCTTCACCAAACAAGAGAGGTTGATGTAACTCAGGTCTAGTCCCAGGCTAATCTGCTTTGGGAGATTTCCTTACCAATAAATACCATACAGTACTGTATTCCTAAAATAACTGAAGTAAGGACAACTATAATTATTTCAATAAATTCAGAGGTTGGCAGGAAACCATGGCAAGCATTAGATTAGCTTGACCTTGAGCCTTATTAATTTTCTTACTGATCAACCATTTTTCATCAGGATGGTACCTGGTGTGGCGACTCTTCCTCTCCCGGTTTAGATTTGTGAGGGAGTTGATGGGTAATCACCAGGAGGGCGGCACACAGTCTACTGAGGAGGTCAAGCAGCCTCGTCCCCGCCCCACACGTAAGGTCCGGAGAGACTGACCCAGCTTACACCCCATTTCCATTGGCTGTTGGCAGCTCTCTGAGGCAGGTGACAGTTCCTCACTGTTATCTCTTAATTAAGCTCTTGTCAGAACATAGGAAGGTTATTGATGCATTTTAGTTCATGGCAAGTGTTGTCTGCTCACTTGACAAGTAGAAAGATACACTGAGAGAGTTCAGTTCAATATTTAGAGAAGATGCAACTTTGGTGTAAATATAGAGTGGCCAGTTCACACTGGCAAAATCTTGGCCACTTTCTCCGGGAAAGTGCTCCCGGGAGGTGTTTCCGGCGTCTTTTCCCGAAATTTTATGGTGCGATGGAGAGCCTGGCATGTCAGTCGTTTTTCACCGGGATTGGCGGGAAATCAAACCTGCGAACCAATCAGAGCGCTGCACTGCAGGAAGACTAGTTTTCTATGATCTTACTGAATTGATTTACAAGTACTACTAATTTAAACATGTATTCTTCAATACAAAATCCACTACTGTACTGCCCGTAAATTCTTTCCTTACAAAAGAAAAACTGAATTGCAGTGTGTATTATTCTTCATTTAATCCATAAACTTCATGCAAAGTAATAAAACTTTATACAAATTAATCATAATTCCTTCAGTAGAATTATGAGCTGATTATGGATTTTCCTTCAAATTCTTTTCAATATTCTTTAGGCGAGCAAATGCCTTTTCATCTTGAAATCTAAATAAGTTTTTCATTATCATGGGTACTTCTGGTTCATAGAATATCTTGCATTAATGAAAAATCGAGAGCAGCACATCTCATATGTGTTTGGCAGTCCATCTTTGTTTGTAAACAGAGATGCCGCGCCACCGCCTCTGTGGTCTCAGTCCGTGTGAACCCCTTCCTAGGAAAAAACGCCAAAATCGGGGACAACAGATGCCGAGATTTTGCCAGTGTGAACCGCCTTTAAAAGTTGTGTGTTATAGAAGAAGATGGGATAATCATCTATAAGATTAGAAATGAGCGATGTATCAGAAGTGCTTGTAATGCCCTTGTATTATCATGGGATGTGACAGAAAGCTCATTTGCATTATGAATTTCAGGAATGGAGAATATGGTACCAGCTGTATATGGCACGTGGATGGAATATGGAAAAAGCTTTGAAGGATGGCAGCTGTGAGTGCAGTAGTAACATCGTTAATCAACATCAGTACAATTAGAATAGAAATCATCCAATCATTGATAAGTCAAGGAATCTGCTTTACTAATTTACTCTGATGATTATTATGTGTCGTAGGCAATACTATAGTGGACTATTGTTGACTGCTCCACATGAATTATTAGAATAAGTTTAAATATACCACTACAGTAATCTGCGTGCATCATACTTAGATAGTAAATGAGTGTGTTTAGTGGTATAGTAGAATTATAAATAATAGTTATCAATGCTCAGGTGTATTGGTAGCCAAGGAGTGTAGATTGAATTTTATAATGTAATTGTCTAATACAGAGTAATAGAACTTTGCAGGCACCATGTGAAAAGAAATCTCTATATTAGAAAAATTGAAGCAGTCAGGAAATGTAAAGACTAACTCTAATGGTGTTTTCATATATAAATAACTGTGTTTTCTTGACTTGATTATCATGTTGATTATCTGCTGTGGTAAACACCACAGTCTTCACTCAGTTTGTATGGAAGTGAAAGTTACAGACTGTTACTTGAAACATCACATAATTTTAGGGATCAACATTCATCCATGAATCATTTGATCCTACATGGAGTGTTGGTGAAATAAAGCAGAAAACAAACTCAGTCCTGTATTTAAGATTTGCAACATCCTAACACAATTCATGCATCAGTAAACTTGATAATTGGATGATTACCCTTAGATGGGATATGCCGAGGGTGTAACGAAGGCTCTAGATTGTTTCAAGATAGAAATTAATTGACAAGAAAATATCGAAGTCCACTGTCTTCCTCATTTTGTCTGACACCATATTTTTCATTCAGTCATGGATTCTTCAATAGAATTAAATTACTTTATATCCTGTTTTGTAGCCAAGAACATTTCTGTATTTAACATACTTCTTCCATTGTGTACAATGGTAATTAAACCAGCTTTCATTAACATATCAAGACTGTCCATACTTGATTTCTTGAGGAGTTGGTTCAGATCTTACCACTTGGTTTACATGGACTAATAAATAATCTATTGTAAGAATTATTCATTTTGTTATCTATATTCTCATTTCTACTGTTTGTTGCTCAGAAACTGTGTTGTAGGCTATTTATATTGTGCACTGTACCCAAATTTTTATATACAAGTATTAAACAAACATTTAAAGTTATTTGTTTTATAGGAAATTTGCTTTACTATTCTATATTTATTACCATTATAGAGCATTTTGTGAGTTTGTATTACAGTACTTCAATTACTCTGTAATCTGGACTGGCATAATACTGTATTATGATCAAGTAAATTTTTGAGTCTATATACTGTAGATTGTTCTCATCATGAGTGTTTCCTGCAAAGATGTGGCCAATACATTAAGGGTTTTGGCATCCCTAATGATTTGAGCCAATCGCTTTTCTCTTCTCAACTGTCCCTCAAATCTTACTTTTCCTTCATGTTTGTTGTCCCTTTCTTGCATCCTTCTCTTGTGGGGTAAGGTCTTTCTGGCCTAGCACAGTCTTCTTTTTATCCCTTTTCATTTGATCTTGTCATGTCTTATTGTATTATAAAACTCTCTACCATACAGTAACCCAAGGAGTCACGGAATGGCCCATGACTTGCAAAGCATTCACCTCTTTT
Source organism: Petrolisthes cinctipes (assembly GCA_033782935.1). Taxonomy (NCBI): domain Eukaryota; kingdom Metazoa; phylum Arthropoda; class Malacostraca; order Decapoda; family Porcellanidae; genus Petrolisthes; species Petrolisthes cinctipes. Next base: position 59,096 of record JAWQEG010000689.1, read on the forward strand.
ATTCAGTATTGATACTTACTTATTTTCCTATAAATACAGTATAGTACTGTAGTATACTGTATCTCAGAAGGTCACAAATCATGTAGTTATATGCTTCTGTGAAATTAGTAGTTGTAAGCCACATCATTATGCTTCTACACTGTACTGTATTTCATTAGAGTTCCATTATTATATTATAGTCTGGCTATTTTAAGCATATAACCTGCATCTTAAAATCAAAGTCAACCTCAGAGAAAAATCCCGAAGGCTCACAGTTACACACTGTGAGCAACTGAAAATTTTCATATACAATATATAGATTTGAGCTTGTTGGAGAGTTAGTGTTGAATGCAACTTCACATTAAATTTCCACCATGTTGGTTATGTGCATGGGAAAAAGATGCTGATTATTTTCCTAATATGCAAACTTGAAGGAGGGTGTTGTCACTTGTCAGTAATGATTTGGACAATATTCTAAGGGTGTTGGGAGTTCATTTGGATCTGACCCAATCCCTTTCCTCTCTGTCACTGTCCCTCCTTTAAATCTTATTCCTTTATGCTTGCTGTTTGTTCTTCCTGGTTCCTTCTCTTTTGTAGTATAATGTCTTTCTGGTCTAGCACAGTCTCCTTTTCATCTAATTTTCATATCATTCCTAATCAGCAACAGTTGTTTGTGCAATAATTCACTATGCTATGCAACACACAGTATCTCACTTCATTTATTCTGTCTCTCTCTCTCTTTTGTATTACAGTACTGCAATTTGGCATGAAATTTTTAAAGTACAGCAGAAGAATGTGATAATACCCTGCAGACACATACACCTCAGCTCATTATATTGTACTGTAAATACTTATTCTGTGTAATATTTATTGCAAACTGTTGTGAATAGAACTTTGAATGTGATATCAGAAGGGAATCCTATTTTTGGTACAAATATGTGTAAATATCTCTGCAGTGCAAATAATTGATGAAAGTACAGTAACCTTATGATGACTTAATCCTGGTGCAGAAATTCAAGACAAAAATTCCATCTGCCGCATTGTTCAAATTTGGGAGATACTTTCCCAAGAACTTCGTATAAATCTCTTGAACCAGTCAAACTGTAGCAATGGTGCATTAGCAGTCACTAGTGTTAATTTTACAATATATTATGAAAAGGAATGTCTTTTCAAAACAAGTAAAAGTATTGATTCTTTCATAAACTGTTATGAACTACTACAGAACTGCTGCTAATGCTGTCACATTCCTACATATTAACAGTGTGTGAGGATCCCCTTGTATGCCAGTTATAAGTCTTGATGAGGTTATGAAAATCCTATTTTTGTACTTAGCAGAGAGTAAGCTAAACGTACATTAAGTCATGGACAATTCTGCAATGTTATTGATACTAATAGAACAGTACAGTATATACTGTACACCATATATATATTTTATAATAGCAAAGGGATTTCATTGTCTATAGTTTGGGCCAAGGTCCAATAAGTTGCAGCAAATTGTTCTTCCCCTTTCTCCCTACCTTTTATGTTATTTATTTTCCTCTATCATTTTAGTTAAATCACATGTACTATTGTACCTCTTATGTTTCAAAATTACCAAGGGCCCTGCAGGCCCAGTTCCCTATAGCCAATGGGTTCTTTATCTCTCCTTTGTGAATTTACTGTACAGTATATTACCAAGAGAGTGAATGCTGATTTTGTTGTTTGAGCATTAGCCTAACTGATTAGTAATGCTGTGAATTTTGTCCCTGCACTGCTGTTTTGTACTCGTACTCTGAAATCAGGGATTGTAGGCTATTGTGTATCATATTATAGTATATCAGAATAAATTTTTCCAATATCAAAAATGGTTTTGCATCCCAATCCTATACAGTAACTTAATTTTGCTTTTTGTTGTATGACAACACTTTATTAGTAGTTTGACAAGTGAGAGTGGGGTATTAATTTATGCATGTCCTTCACAGGTCATATTCATCATTGATAACGATCTGCAACTTCTGAAACAATAATCATAACATTTTGGCATTGAAAAGCGTGCGTAGATTTCATTTCCCTCTATAGATAATTAAAAAATACAAAAAATTAATACTAATGATGAGTCGATAAGACATTAATTTTATTAGTGTAAAAACTAAACATTATGACATTTCATTTTTGTGAACCAAATATGAATGGCGTACACAACTTCTGCTTCTGCAGATAAGACGATAATAATTAAATGGCATGCACTTAACATGAATATCAAAGAGGGATAACAATTTTGTTTTAATGCATGAAAAACCAACATAGAAAGAAGAGAACCAGGACAAGTAGAGTAAAATCCCACTTATAAGAAATCGGATTCCCTTAAGTGGCTGTCCTTTAAAGAAAATAAGAGATCCAACTCTATTTGCCTTTGGTTTAGGTGAGTCGGTGCGGGTGTTTGTGTTTATCGTAGCAGACAGACAGACTGGAAGGCCAATTTCATGATGCCTTGTTATTTTACTATATATTATCTTATTGTATACGTTCACCAGTGACTCGGGACTATATAAATAAGGCAAGATGTGGGGCGGACAGTCATCATGGACAGGAGGACAGGATGGACAGGTGGGTATTATTATATATATATATGTAAATAATAAGGAAGACTCTTCGCCCTAATGGTGTTATTGAAGGTCCATCCCCAACCAACCAATCGCAACCTTCTTCCCCAGTTCATTTGGCATTTATAATCTTCATTTCTTTCTCTCTTTGGCACTTGTCGTCTTCATTTTTTCTCCTCTTTGTCATTTTTATTATTAATTTTCTCTTTCCCTAGTGTAGAAGGGAATGAAGCGATGGTCAATGTTTAACTTACGCTATTTACCGCTGTTGACCAATATTTTTTTTTTTTTTTTTTTGTCGGCATCTCGTATTTCAAGACAGTTATTTTTTTGGTATTAGTACAGAAGTGGACCTTAATTCAGCAGTGTTGCCAGATCTGGCTGGGTCCTAGTATTTTACCCCTGTCATTTATTGTACTTTATCACGATTATTTCCCGGTAGTTTGCCCAGGTTAGGTCCCGGTAGTTTGCCCATGTTAGGTCCCGGTAGTCTGATGCGGTCTAGGTTAGGTTAGGTCAGATCAGGTAAGGTCAGGCTAATTTCAAAATGCCCCATTTGAATATGCCCTATCTTGGAAACGGGGCATTTGAGGAAGAAAAACCATAGAAGAAAAGTGTCTTAGAATGGTCCGAAATAGTGGGTGATGACAGTAAAATATCTATTATACAGTAAGGTCCACTTCTGTACCTTTACCATTTTTTTTAGCATTTTCATTGTAAATGCCGCGTTACCAAGATATGCACTACCCTCCATACAATGTAAGTTAGGGGATTAACTTGTAAATGCCTTGAGGGCAGGCTTTGGTAAATTTACAGAAGTACTGAGTTCACTATATTGTATATTTTAGTATCATTACCCACTATTTTGAACCATTCTAAGACACTTTTCATCTATGGTGTTTTTCTTGGAGATGCCCCGTTTTACAAACATAATTTGGAAATTGGTCTGACCTAACCTAGACCACAGCAGACTACCGTGACTTAACCTGGGCAAACTACTGAGATATAACCGGTGTAAACTATCATAAACTGACCAGGGCAAATTCCCGGGACCTAGCCGGATGTGGTAACACTGCGCGGCCCTAGCCAAGAACGCAATACTTCTGTAATAATACCCAAGCTTTTTGGGTGTTAATAGACAGATTGTATTACTGTATTATTTTCCTTCAGGCCAACACATTAACCTTTGATATTACAAGGTTTTTTGTCATTCTAAGTTTTGTTGTTATGACATACAGTATCAGTTCTTTTATGTGATTTTACTGTTATTTGTTTCATCATGAGGTCTATCCTGTACAGGTGTCTGGAATTGAAAATCTTTTAATTCAGTCACCGATGTGTAGTTTCATACCAATACCTCCCAATTAAAGGGCATTGTATAACCATTATTTATCATGTGAATTAAACTTGTGGAGCATATACTTGGTTTCATAATTATATACCAGAAAAAAGAGATTAGTGACATATGTTGGGTAAATAAAATTGAGAGGGGAGCATCTCGCAAGGCCCAGTTCAATTAGGGTTTGTGTATAAGAATGTCCAATCCAACATTTGGTAGGTCTGCATGCTCTGGTTGGTGGTGCAGACTTGGCCTGAAAAATTACTAAGGAAATAATTTCTTTTATAATACGAGGGTTGTAGGGACAGTGTGTAAGTATGTAAACTATTTATATAATTTTAATATTTCTGTAACAGTTTAAAAGTCTGCAGCAGCAAGCACAACAGTATGCAGCAGTTCAGCAACATCAAGGGAATCAGCAGTGGGCACAGCAGAAGAGTGACCAGTGGGGACAGCAGCAGAACCCTGAACAGAACCCATTGGTTTGGGGGCAGTCTGGTGTAAGTGTCATGTGTGAGGTGCTCTAAGACACAACTAACCGACGGCTTTTTGCAAAGAGAGTCATGGGCTTGGTGTTGACCAGGAATAGCATGGTACAGTAGGCTCTCCATATTATGCAAAAGTATGTAACACTTGTAATATAACACAGACCCAGCAGATCACTGCCTTAACCTGTATGGTAACAAAAATCAGAAACTTGGAAGAAAAAAAACATTCTATGGTCTTCAATGAGAGACTGTGTGTAAAAGGAAGTGCTTTATCAAGAGTCACTGTTCCCCTCCTGTAACTGCAGTGTATGTGCTACCAGTATATGATTGTAGAAAGCAGCCAAGTCCACAAATGTATACAGAGCAGAATGCAAAATGCAGAGTACAGGTTTCAGTTAATTTCAATGTTTTGCCCACCAGCTTCATCTGGTGGGCAAAATGTTGAGATTAACCCAATCCTGCTCCCTCATTCAGGCTTTCTGGGTGTATTATGTGCTATGTGACTTATATTGACTATCACTGGTAGAATTCAGAAGCTTTAATGTCCATGTAACCATCTGAACACATATCATCATTACCTATTGCTTACCAGAACTCCATTTATTTTAACCTACGGTAGCTAAAATGTACTGGCTCCCTCATTTAATTTTTTTCTTCTTGGTAAATATAATGCAATCCAAGACAAATATCTACATAACTATAGTCTTTGCAGCATATCTTGGCCCAGGGGAGAGGTCAGGAGGGGTTCGCGCTCTTGCCACGTGACCTCTCTCTCTCTCGCTCTCCCCCTCTCTTGTCCTCCCGCCTTTTTCCCTGTCACTCTGCTTATAATATAAAAACTATCCATACAATTTTTTCAAATTTTTCCCAATGAGTTTTCCATGAAAAGTTACTGGAAGTCAGGAAAACCAAGCTAAGCTATCCTGCACCTACCCTATACTGTAAGACTTGAAAAATATTCCTCCTTCTTGTTGAACTATACCTGGGTGACTCACTGACCATGTAGGATGTATGGTAGGCAACACCACATGAATATCACATGGTGCCAAGTGTAATGGAAGGTATACAAAGTTCAAAATAATTGTTTTGCCCTCAAAATACAGATCATTCATGAAACTATTCAGTCTTATTATGAAGATTTATAATTTATTACTAGTTGGTGTGAGAGAGAGAGGTCATCATTGGGGAGAAAGAGAGAGAGAGAGAGAGAGAGAGGTGTTGTGGCCAGAGCCCGGACTCCTCCCAACCCCACCCCTGGGGCCAAGATACGCTGCAAAGAGTATAGGTGCTTATCTGCAATTTGTATATTCTGTAATATAAATAAAGGGAATCAGTGCATTTAGCAAGAATATTTAAAACACACAATAAACAAGCCCATAACTGTACTTGCCTATTGCCCCAAGTTGCTTATCATCACATTCCTCTATTATCACACCTATTTTGTCAAATATTGTACTGTACTGTACAGTATACGTATTTAGCGAGCACTGTACTGTACTAGATTGTTTGTGTGACACGGTTCAGAGTGCTTGGTGCAGAGAATGATTTGTTACTCTGCCTGCCTGGAAAATAAAATGCCACATGTAAGCCACGGTTGCTTTCTACTTTTCTAGATGTAGATTCCCATAGAGGGGTATTGCCTGTAGTAATATGGGCAATACTTTAAGGGTTTTGGCGCCCCTTGGGCCCCAGCCACTCCCTTTCAGTTCTCCATTTCTTCCTATTTCCTTCCTGCTTGCTGTCTCACCTTCTATATGACCTCGCTGTTGTGGCGCCTAATATCAATCAATCAATCAGTCTAGATGTTGATGTGCAGCTATTGCTTTTGTAAGAATAAATTCTTATATTGTGTGTTGTATTATAGGTCACATCTATTTGCTATTGCCATTATCTTACTGTGTTTTCTCCTTCTGTCCACAGTTTATGAAAAATATTGTATGTTTTTGCACTTGTGAGTTTCACTTTCATGTTTGATGTAGGGGAAGTTTCTGAGATTATGCTTGGTTTGTTGTGTCTGGGACTGCTACATGTACTGAACCTTGTATGAACAGTATATAATGTATATGGTAATTTACTTGTATCACTTAGTAGTATAAATGCTAACTATGTCATTTCAAACTATAGTAGTCTGTAGTCAGGATATACTGTACAAAGTTGTGAGTTGAGATTGGCCCCTTTTCTTACAGCTGTTTGTCACTGCATTTCAGGTATTCTTTGCATCACACCCTAACCAAGACTGTTGTATGCTGTATTGCCAGTTCAGTGTTTTTAAAGACAAGAGTCATTATTCTTAACAGTTCACTGTTCACTCAAGGCACAACTAACGAAATGAGCCATCAACTCTTGGCACTTGACTCTCAGTTGTTATTGTTAAACACAAATGTTTAGCATTTTAATCATCAAGTGAAACAAATACAGCACACTCCAGTCTTCTAATGTACATTGAGTTAGATCCCATTGTAAGTATACCAGACTTCAGGTATGTTATATTACAGTGCAGGTTAGATATTCTTGATTATATCATTATCCTGCCTATTACGAACTTAGAACCTAACATAATATAACTAGGGCATTATTATGAGTCGTGGAGGGGTTTTGGCCAGCATTATGGACATTGTACACTATCAGGTGTAACTTTTAAAAATGTTATTATTAAAATATTGTTTATTAGTTTATTTTTTATAGGAGCAGCCACCAGTGATAGCAGACTCCCAGAGGATGGTTTTCTACTTAGGATATTGGGGTGTGATGTTCTCATGCCGGACAGTAATTTAAATTGCTAATTAGTTGCATCAGTTTATTCCCTACAGGCTTGATATCAAAAGATATTTTGAGCTGTGTTGAAGTGTGAGAATCTTACAATTTTGTTTTTGTATTCAATCATTGAATGTCCTTGACATTGGGGTAATACTAAAAGGTCATTCAATGTTTAATTTAAATATATTTGTCCACAGATGTACGGGATGTATGGCATGTATGGAGCTGCTGCAAGCATGATGCCTTTCATGGCTATGCAGCAGACCACTTCAGGCTATACAACAGGCCCTCCTCCTACTAATATTCCTCCTCCAACTGGCCCTCCTCCACCAACTGGACCACCTCCACCAAGTGGCCCACCTCCACCAAGTGGCCCACCTCCACCAAGTGGCCCACCTCCAACTGGCCCACCTCCACCAAGTGGCCCACCTCCTAGTGGCCCACCTCCTCCTAGTGGTCCACCACCTCCAATTGACCTGCCACCAGATGCCACCCCAAGTGTTCCACCCCTGCCAGATGAGCCACCTCCTCCCCCTCCTCCTGAAGATGAAGGAGTAGACCAGAAAAACAAACCTGAAGGTGAAAAAAAGCAGTCTAGTAATGGCACTGTAGGAGGAAAACCTCTGGAACCAGAGAACCAAGGGGGAAAAGGGCAACCACAGAGCTTATTAGGAGACCCACAACCACAGAGCTTATTAGGAGAACCACAGCCACAGAGCTTATTAGGAGAACCACCCAAGAATTTGTTGGCTCAGCTGCCACCTACTTCAACTGGATCATCCTCACAGCAAAGCTTATTAGGACCCCCTCCAAGCTTGCTGGGGGAGCCCCCAAAGAATAACAGTGTGACACAGAATAAGGTAAAAAAAGTATGGAATGACCCAAAAGTACCAGATGCACAAGACAACCAGAAGGGAGTTCAGGAAGAAAAAACTGGAGATGGGAGAGATCAGGGCAATGACTGGAACCAAAGCAACAATGACGGTAACAACACCCAGCAACAAGGAGGCATAGATGGGGGTAGTAACAATATGGGAGTGTGGGCTGGTGGTGGACAGCAGTGGGGCAATAACAACAATAGTGGTCTCCCAGGAGGTAACACTAACTTTTTATGGAATCAGCCCCAGATTGTTCAAGATATGCGACAACCACCACCACCAATACCCACGGCCAACCGTAAGTATTTGTCATAAGTTACATATGTACAGCTGGCCACACTCCTGCGAAGTCCACCTAGCATTGTCAGCGTTGGCCAAGATATTATCCCCGAAACAGTAGTAGTGAGCTCCATTCGCTCGAACCATTCACTGTGGGAGGGAAAGGTGGTGAGAAATTATTCTTGAGGAGGTGAGAGAGATGAGTGGAATCTTTAATAAAAGTACGGAAATATGCCCGGTTATCAATCATTTATATACAGACATTTGTGTCAATTATTAACATCATTCAAGGTTAGATCAACTTTTTAATATGGCAAGAGTTGATATCACTTCCATATCCCCAGTATCTACTTAACAGTTTATAAATGTGGTGTAAAATATCAAGGTTCGCATTATTCCTCACGTGATAGCAACCTTGCAATATTCTAAATACTCTTAATAATAGCCTGTTGTATTCATACTTTTATCCTTTTATTAAAGATTTCAGTCATTCCACTCATCTCCCACCTCCTAAAGAATAATTTCTCATCTCTCTTGTAAAGGCACCCCCTTACCCTCCTCAAATCCCCTCTTAACTTTCCCTCCCACAGTGAATGGTTCGAGCGAGCGGAGCTCACTACTACTGTTTCGGGGCTAATATTTCAGCCAACGTTGACAACGCTGGGTGGACCGCGTGGAAGTGTGGCCAGCTGTACATAATAATTTTGACATTATTCTGTTGACAGTCATAACAGTATATAATTGAGGGACAGTTTGAGTTTGCAATGCTTAAAATTCAAGTTCTGTGTACAGGCAACCCCCGTTTAACGAATGTTCACACAACGAAATTTCGCTGCAACGAAGATTTTACTTTACTACCATTTGCTCACATAACGAACACCAAAATCGCTATAACACCTTTTTTCAGCACAAGATGATCCACAGGTATACATGGAGGAGAAGGGATGAGACAGGAGAGCAAAAAAGTTTGATTGATTATGTGGCAGTGGATGAAAGGTTGAGGAAGGATGTGTATGATGCAAAAGTGGTGAGAGGGTGGTCCATTGCTCCGACCATTTTGCGGTGTTGGTAAGGATGAAGGTTAGGGTTAAGTGGGAATATAGTAGGAGGGATGAAGGGGTAAGGAACAAGAGGGAGGTGGCTAGTGGGAAATTAGATGTAGCAGAGCATATCAAGGTCTTGTTTATGCCACCAAATACCACATCTTTAATCCAGCCCATGGATCAGACCGTCATCGCCGCCTTTAAGGCCTACTACCAGCGACGCACTATGGCACAGCTGGTGCAGGCACTGGACAACAACCCCAATCTCACCATTTGGAAATACTGGCACCAGTATAACATCAAGAAGGGGATTGATAACATCACTGCCTCCTGGAAAGAAGTGGATGCCAAAACTATGAATGTGGCTTGGAGTAAAGTTTGGCCTGAATCTACCAATAATTTTACTGGATTCGTCCCCACCAGTGTCAGTAACCTCCGTAGTGATATCGTTCGGCTGTCCCACCGTGCTGGCTTCGACGAGGTGGATGAGGATGATGTTCAGGAGCTGCTGGACAGCCACAGTCAACCTCTGACTAATGAGGAGTTAGAGGATATGCTCAGCAGCGAGTACACCATGAAGAAGTCGAGCCCCCAGTGAGAGAACGAGTGCTGACCATTGATAATTTACAAGAATTTTTTAATAAAATAGAGAGTGCCATTGAGTCGATAAAAGAAATGGACCCAAATTCGGCTAGGAGTGGCACTGCAGCGCATGGAGTAGAGAAGGCACTCAGGTGTTGTAGAGAAATGTTGGCTGCAAAGAGACGTAAAGCTACACAGACATCTTTGACTCTTTCTTCAGGCCATCCACCCCTTCCACTATATCATCTATGTCACCAGTGCCATCAATCTCAAGTGATGTCCCTCTGTTTATCACAGCTTCACCATCAAGAACTCCAACCTCTTCAGTGGCGTCGAACTTCATCTGCCTACAACCTTGACTCACCAGCAGCCGACTCACCAGATATCGTGGATATTAACTACTCGTCAGATTCTGACTGAATGTGTGGACATACTGTAATTATTTTTGTGTAAAATAAAAATGTGTAAATGGTATACAGTTTGTATTTCATTTAAACCTTTTACTATGATAAACTCGAGCTTTGTTTACGCTTTACCAGCATGCAGTGTTGCCAAGTATGGGGAATTAGAGGTGCCAATGGGGATATTATATTAAGGTTGTGTAAGAGTAAATTGGGAAAATTCTACCAGACAAAATATGAAGTAGATTAGTAGATGGTAAATATATGACTGTCTTCAAGAGTAAACAGGGAATTTTGAGGTAAAAAGGGAAATTCTGATGTTGAAGTTGGGGAAATATCGTCAAGCAGACCTGGCAACACTGCCGGCATGTTAAAATCAGAGCACTGGGGGCTAACCTGTAAGAATTGGTTCGCGCAACGAACGTTTTTTTAAGAATGTGACCCGTTCGTTAATTGGGGGTTGCCTGTACAGTATTCACTCATAAATCAAAAGATTTATTTTCACATAGGATGTCATATGTCTATAGAATTTGGGACTGTAGTCTATTGATAATATTTTGAATAGAAATATATAGAGCCAATTCAAGATCAGAACATTATTATTTGTTATTTTAGGCCCAGTTAATGTAACATGTTTTGTGTTCAGTAGGTGGGCGACCTCAAGACCAGCAGCAGCAGTCAGCGGGAGGAGTACACCCACAGTTTGATGAGAAGGTGAGGTCATCAGTCATTAAAAGAAGTGCGTAAAATGGGGAAGAACTGGTGTTAAGGAAGAGCATCCAGCCATACAATGCAAACTAATACCAATTGGGATAATTCTTCCAGATGGCTCAGCTGCGATAGTAACCTTGTAAAAAATGGCATGAAGCTGCAGAAGGATTGAGAATAACTGCATTTAAGACAGCCTCTGATTTAGACCCAACCTTTTGAGTCCATATATGTATTGTTATTGGCTGGATATAATTATAAGAGAATCAAATTATTGTTATGGCCCCATTGAGAAGAACAAAAGCTAAGTAGCGAATACCCTCATTAGAAATATGCATGAGAGATGTAGTGTGTTCGGTTTCAAGCTCGTTTATTCACTTTTGTAATATCATGGACAGAATGACGAGGACATCTTGGAGTTTGACCGTCAATTCACTAACTGGGAAAAGCAATTTACTCAGTGGCGGGAGGAGAACCAGGGACATCCTGACAAGGCTGCCCTAAAGAAGTGAGTCTCTTTATAAAGTTTACAATAGAAACTGGTTGTGGTTTGCTGGAAAGGAAGTAATTCTCATTTCCAAGGTCTCCTTTTTTCAAATATATTTGTTGGTGTCATTTTATAGCAAAGGACATGCAAATATAAAAATGGACCTTCTGGTTACACTGCATTTGTTAGTATTGATAATATGCTTACCAATACAAGATATAATTGTCATTATAAACTTAAAACATGATTAATTTAATTAATTGTTGTGATAATATGAAGAGCAAAGTAAAGTTATCAAATGAGTACACTTCATTGTATTGTCTCATCAAACTAAAGTTTAACATTCCTTTAACATGTTCTCTGGGGTTTTATCAGTAGGAATGAGTAATAGAGAATGAAGGATACTGTATTGGTTTTCATGATCATGACTAAGGAGTAATATGTTGTGCTCCAGATATGAAGAGGACTGGACTCGGTGGCGTGCTGAACTTCTGTCCAAGAGAGAGGACATCCTCAGCTCCAAATTGGATAAGTTCAGGCAGGAGCAGCAGCAGCAGCAGCCAGGAGGCTTGTCTACAAATCCCATGAACCCTGTCACTTCCCAGGGGCAGGATGGACAGACCCTAAACCAGAGCCAGGGTGATCAAGGATACAATCAGATGCAAAAGGACCAAGACAACAGAATTGGCAATACCAGTGACAGTCGGGGAAATGAATCCAACCAGACCCAGAATCAAGACTTTGGACAAAATCAAGGCCCTGAAAGGGATGGCTTCAATCAAAATTTTGGTGGCCCAGGAAATTTCAACCAAGACCATCAAGGTAGTTTCAACCATGGCCAAATGTTTGGAGGATTTAATCAAGGTACTGGATGGAATGATGGCAACCAAGGATTTAATCAGCTTGAGAGAGGTGGCTTCAATCAAGAACAAGGCAACAATTTTAATGAAAACCAGTGGTACAATCAGGATGGCAGAGGCAGCTTCAACCAGAACGAGGGAAATTTCAATCAGTTTAGAGGGGGTGGCTTCGGTCAAGGGAGGGGCAGTTTCAACCAGAATGACAACAGAAGAGATTTCGGTCAGAGTGCGAGAGGCAACTTGAACCAGGGTCGAGGTGGTTTTGGTCAGAACAGCGATAGGTTTAACTCTGATGTGGAGAACACAAGACAGGACGGTAAGGATAATCAGGGAGGCATTGGTTTTGATCAAGACAACAGGGATTTAAATCAAGGACCACAAGGTTTTGGTGGCTTCAACCAGAATAATAGGGGAGGCTTCAATCAGGAGAAAGGAGGCTTCAATCAGGAGAGAGGAGGCTTCAATCAAGACAGAGGAGGCTTCAATCAAGACAGAGGAGGCTTCAATCAAGACAGAGGAGGCTTCAATCAAGACAAAGGAGGCTTTAATCAGGATCGGAGAGGCTTTAATCAGGACCGAGGAGGCTTCAATCAAAACAGAGGAGGCTTCAATCAGGACAGGGGAGGCTTCCATCAAGACAGGGGAGGCTTCAACCAAGGTAGAGGAAACTTTAATCAAGACAGGGGAGGCTTCAATTTAGATAGGGGTGGCTTGAATCTAGACAGGGTAGGCTTCAGCCATGATAGAGAGGGTGTCAACCAGGATAAAGAAGGCTTCAACCAGGATAGAGAAGTCTTCAACCAAGATAGAGAAGGCTTCAACCAAGAAAGAGGAAATATCAACCAGAACAGAGGAGGCTTCAACCAAGACAGAGGAGGTTTTAGCCAAAATAGAGGTGGCTTCAACCAAGACAGAGGGGGCTTCAGCCAAGGTAGAGGAGGCTTCAGTCAAGATAAAGAAAGCTTCAACCAAGACCAAGGAGGCTTCAATCAAGACAGAGCCTCTAATCAGAACAGAGGAGGCTTCAACCAGAACAGAGGAAGCTACAACCAAGACAGAGGAGGCTTTAACCAAAGTAAGGGTGGTTTCAATCAAGACAAGGGAGGCTTCAACCAAGGTAGGGGAGGCTTCAACCAGGACTTTGAGGGCCCTAACCAGGGCTTCGGTCAAGGTGGCTTTAAGAACCAAGGTGAGAAGGATTTGAGTGAAGAAAGAGGAAGGTTCAATGAAGGGAAAGATAGCGAGAGCTTCAGGCAGGATCAGAACACAGACCAAGAGAGTGGGACCTTGGGTTCTAACAGAGGAGGGTTTAACCAGGGCACTGGAGACCGAGGAGGGTTTAATCAAGGACCAAGAGGCCGAGGAGGGTTCAACCAAGGACCAAGAGGTCGAGGAGGTCGAGGAGGGTTCAACCAAGGACCTGAAGACCAAGATGGATTCAACAAGGGATCAGGAGGCCAAGGAGGGTTCAACCGAGGTGGATTCAACCAGGGTTCTGGAGACCGAGGTGGATTTAACCAAGGACCAAGAGGCCGGGCAGGATTCAATCGGGGGCAAGAAAGTCGAGGAGGATTCAACCAGAGTAGATTTGGTCTGGATAATAGCGACAGGGACAACTCTGGTCTTGGCAAGGAGCTGGAGCACAAGGACAGTAATCAGGACAATCTCAGCAGTAAGGATGGCTGCTGGAACAGAGATGGCACTGGAGAGGACAATTTCTCAGGCAGAGGATGCGAGAACTTTGGCAGGGACAGGGGCAGAGGGGGGTCACCATGGAAGTACAGCCAGGGTTGTGGAAGAGGCTTTGGCAAACAGGATGAGGACATGAGAGGACTCCTAAACAGAGACATTAACCAACAGAGTGATGACCAGGACAACAGTAGAGATATTGGCACTGGCTTCAATCAGAGAGGTGGCAATCGAGGAGGTCTCGGCCAGATGGGTCGTGGCCGAGGCAGGGGATTTGGCCGGGGTGGGTCTGACTTGGACATCGACGAGCGAACAGGTGACGGCAGGTACGGGCTGGGCATCGGTAGCCTCGAAGATGGAAACCGAGGAAGGGGGAACCGGGGGAGCTTTGACAGTCATGGACGTGGCGGGCGTGGAATTGGTGGCTGGGATCAGGGACAGAACAAGTGGGGCACAGGTGGCTTCAACTCAGGTGAACAGAGGTGGGGCAGAGACCACAGACCAGACAGTCAGTTTGAGCAGGACCAGGACCACAGGCAAGGAGAGGGAGACAAATACCGGGACCCATTTGACATCCCAGAAACAAAGTCCAAAATGGAGAGGTCAGTACTCTGTAATTACATTCACATAATGATAATGAAGTATTGAAATATGCCTTTCTTTTACAGTGATCTTGAATATCAGATGTTGAGTTATGGTTTTATTTTGGTGAGAAACCATTTTTATTTTGGGAAGGCATTGCTGTTGAAAAGTAGTCTCTCCATTTTCCCAGCAGATGGAAAAGTGAGAGCAGCTCGATGGAAGGAGATTCTTGGAGAGGAAGTCCATCTGGCAGAGGAAGAGGAGGTGCTGGATTGGGTTAGTGAGAGAGAGAAAGGACAGATTTCACAGTTGTTCATGTTGATTGGTTAGGTAAAATGTTGTTATTTTCCATCACTTTTGTATATATTTGTACTTGGTGCCCAGTTGCCAATTAGAATACTGTAGTTAGGAAAAGTGTCTTCAGAGTATTGTATTGGAATTGGATGATACTAATGTAAGCATATTTTGATTATTTCATATTGTTTCTTGTGGAATATGACTAAGTGAATGGTGTTTATGTATGTGGCAGGTCGTGGTCAGGGACGCAACAACAACAACAACAACACAAAGTGGTGGGAGAATGAAGGTCCTCAGGGCTGGAATGACCTCAGAGGTAAGGGGTCAGTTTAGTACGAAGTGTTTCTCCATTACAGATTGAGAACTTATTTTTAAGTTATTAACAATACCATCACAACCATTTATAATAAGGATAAAACATTATGGAAATTTTCTGCTTAATTCTATCGCAGACAACACATCAATGGGTTTTGGATCTGGGGGGAGACTTGGCCAGATCCCAGGGCTGGACCTGACTGAGTCCGCCTCCACCACTGGGAAGAGGAAGATTGAGGAAGACAAGCAGGAGGATGGAGATAAAAAGCAGAAGAAGGATGATGACAAACCTGAAGACAAAGAAAAGAAGGATGAAGATAGTAAGGATGAAAAGAACATATCAGCTGTGTTCCATGACCAGAAAGATGACAAAATTAGTGAGTTTTTGTAATGATATTTTATGGTAGCTGTGTTTTTATTGGTATGAATAATGATGTTATGCAATTCACCATGTAAAACTCATTCCAAGACTTTAATGCTACATGAAGTTTGCTGGGATCCCATAAACGGTGTCTGTGGTGTCCATGTAAGTGATATTGGCACTGACACACCGTCTTCTGACAGATGTGAACTTGGGTGCAACCCGCCTCAATATTGGACCCATTGGGGTGCCTCCAAGACAACATGAGAAGTTCACCATGCCTGGAGATTGGTATGACGATGACGATGATGCCGCGGAGAAAAAAGAACCAGATGAGATGAAGCATGATGACAAGCTGGACAACCGGGTAAGTGTATATGTACTACAGTTGTTGTTGTTGTTGAAGTTCCTCAAGCTGTCTGGCCGAGCAGCCTCGAGCTCCTGAGGAAGCTGTACTACAGTATATGTATGTACTGTACTTCCCGAATTTTGAGAAGTGTATTATGGCATTACAGAGAGAAGCCAGTGTATTAGCTCATTGATATTAGAGGTAACTGTCCTGTATTGTATCACATGCAGTAACTGTCAGGAAAAATATACGACCCAGGATATAAGCCTGTTTATAAGGTTTGAAATATCACAGAATTATCCCCAGTGTACTACTGTAAATATATTTTCCGTATTAATCACATATCTTTCTTAACATAACCACTTCAAAACACTTGGACAAATGAATCAAGTTTAGATATAACAAATATTTTCATATTCCAGAGCATGAATGAAGGCCAGAAGGCAGGACCTGGAGGATATGGTAACCAGCAACCCAGAGGCCCCAGACAGGACTTTCAGGGTCCAGGCCAGCCACAGCATGAAGACCAAAAACCACCAGGAGCAGGGAGAGGTGGTCGTGGAGGTTACAGCAGGTGGAGTGACAACAAAAACCCCTCTAGACAGGTAACTACCAGCGCGAGTGTGTGCGCGTGCATGAATGCACATGTGTTCTTGTGCATATGCATCCCATTGAGGAGTACCAGGGAAGGAGAGGAGCAAGGTGCAGTTGATATGGTAATATTAGTTAATGTTGATTTGTCATTATTAGCACAGTATTCTGTACCATTCTGAGATTGCGTTTGTCTGCAAACACTGGTAATAATATATAGGATCATGATAACTTACACTGTCATTAGAACACAACAATTTCAGTAGGTGTCATAACCAGTAGTACAGACCACTGCAGAGAGTTGTCATGGATTGCATTACATGTACACTCGATCAAAAAAGTATCGCGCATTTCCCTCGTGAATCATTTTGACTTCAAAGACGATGGCTACTGAAAACGAGCTTCTTTATCATGAGCTGTAGCGATCATTTACAGAACCATCGGACCCCACTTGCGCGATACTTTTTTGACCCAGTGTACATCAACTGTTCTGTTAAAAAGGAATATTTTTTTTACACAACACAGAGCTATTGTATTTGTGTTTGTATTTACTGCAAACGTAATCTAAAATGCAATACTTTTTCTTGCCACAAGGATGACCAAGACAGAACACCTTTTGAGGTAATAATTATGGAATTGTTAGAAGTATGTACATTGTATATCGCTATGAGTTTTTTTTTATGTTATGCAAAATAATGCAGTATAACCATTATGCTGTTTGTTTCTCATAAGTATTGTTGAGAATAATGTCGAGAGAGAGTTGAATATAAAGTCCCTGATGGATGCCAGCTCCTGATTGAATTTCTGAATTTCCTTCAGAGCGTTACATTTCATAAAAATTTAATCTAGGTTACAGATTACTTCCAGTTTGTTTATTACTACACATTGTAATTGTTGAAGTTCCTCAAGCTGTCTGGCAGAGCAGCCCCAAGCTCCTGAGGAAGGCCATGGCCTAAGCCAGGCTTTCCCACAGTGCCCTCAGAGAGTGTATGTTCTGTTGTTGGCGAGTGTGGTTGTGTACATTGCAGTCTTCCATAATGGGTTTAATAGAATGTTCAATTGGGTGCTGTGTTGCATCCCGGACAGGCATCCACAATGGCTCCATCCACCTTTTGATATGTCTGAAGGGCTGGGTGGTGGCCACATCACAGCCTGGCCAGGTGGACTCTGTCCTCATGGGGAAGGGAAGATTCAGATGGGTGGATGTCAGGAGGTCGTGCAAGCAGCTGTGTGTTGTTCTTGAGTGTTTGAATGGATTGGTGAGTGATTTGAGTATGAATATGTTTCTGGAGACTGGTTTGGGGTGGGCAGGGTGTAAGAGGTGATAGTATATGTGTATAGTATCGTGTACTGGGTGGTGTTAAGATGTTCCTTGGCATGTGTGGGTGTTCTGTCATGTATTGTAGTGAGTGGTGTGGGTTTGTGGTGGCTGCAGCAAGTGTTTGTGTGCCTCTCATGTCAAGATGATCCTTGATCTTGAGGACTTTGGTTTCATGGTGTAAGTGGTCTGTAGGTGTGGTAGCTGTGCAGCCTGTGATTATCTTTAGGGCTCTATTCTGTATGGTCTGAAGGGTGTTGAAATGTGTCTCAGTGAGGTTTGAGGCCCAGGCAGGACTTGCATAATCCATCACTGACCAGGTATATTGTTTGTACACATGTTACCATCTTCATGTGATAATGCTAATGATTAAGTGCTACATGTAGAGTCAAGTGGTGGATGAAGTAGAAGTCCATATTACTATTCTTGACAGTTAAATATTCCTATACGGTAATATCATCTTGTTTTTTCGTTAACCAGGACCCAGAACGCTACAATGAACAACAACGCCCCGGCCTGACAGACTTTTTGTCTTCTGAACCTTCCAGGTTAGTGCTAAACTGTATAGTCTTAGTAGCCTGGATTTATAAGTTGTAGACTAGTACCTAGTTGTGTAAATGTTTTGTGAAATTTGTTTCAGATTGCATTATTTTTATTGACAACAACAAAAAATTTAATTAGGGAGCCAGTACAATTTTGCTTGGTTATCATCTTGGTGAGATTCTTTTTTCATAGCTGTAGACATCATCTGTGTGTGAAAATTAAATAGTACATTAAAGCTCCTTTAACTATTTGAGGGTTGGGAGACTGTCTAGGTTTTCAAGTCCAAATTCAAGTGAATAAATGTATTATATCCTCAAAATGTGATTTTACACTTTTAATTCATGCAGCAATAAAAATAAACTCCTAAAATGTATGTTGTTGTGCAGTTTTCAAAATCAAAATGGGAATTATACTGTAGTACAAACACATGTTTCTGGCATTGAAGTTGATATTGTCATGGTGGCAGTTCAAGCAGTGCACCTGAAGTTTGCTATAACTTCTATACATCTAAGTTATGTGGAATTTGTCCACTCAAATTATTTTTCCAAGTTAGAGGTGCTTTTATTTGAATGTCATGAAATGGAAATGTGTATTAATAATTTTACATCAAAATTTATATTTGCAGAGGAGATGATGATCATCAATATGACCGCCGCCCACATGAAAGATCCAGCTACGTGAATGAGCGGGAACGAGAGAGAGAACGTGACCTCCGTGGTGGTCGGTGGGGCTGGGATGACCAGGCCAGGGGCAGAAATGATGGACCTCCAGATGGTCCCTGGCCAGCAAGGGGTCGTCCTGGCATGGATGAATGCTTCAGGGACGACGAGCACTATCGCAACAATCGCTGGGACTACCGTGACGACCGCAGAGGAGATACTGACTACCGCAGAGACGAGCCACCCTATGAACAGGGCTTTGGCAGGGGCCGCAGTAGGGGTGGCTACGACCGTGGGGACTACGACCGGGATAGCTACGATAGAGACTATTACGACCGAGGTGCCTATGACCAGGAGAGGTACGGTCGGGGTGGGTATGGCTGGGACCAGTATGATGATGATCGTTATGATAGAGTACGTACTGACCGGGAACCCTACAGCAGAGAACCCTACGGCCGACCACCTTATGATCGGGACCGTTATGATGACCAGTACCGTAACACACGATCTCCCTATGATCCCGAGCGCCCCTATCCCAGGGACCGGCCAGGCCCCTATGGTGATGCCCCGGGGAAATATGACCGGGACAATAAACCCATGATAGATGCTCCGGCTGTGGTCGACTATGGACACTCCAGACCTGCCAGAGGTGATTCTCAACTTTGACTGATTTCTTTTATTGAGCCTGAATCCACTATTATCTGGAGAAAAAAGGAGATTATTGATTTTGACTTTTATTATTAATGGCCACAATACTGTATGCTAAGTGTCATAAGCACATTACTGATGGAATTCTTCCCTCAGGTCCACACTCATCCAACAGCAACTCACCATTCGGCATGAGAGCTGGTCGTCCCAGGCAGGTCTGTTGATTCGTTTTTAATGTGCATTTTATTCCATTATGTTGAACAAGTAAATAGTTTCCTCCTTCCTGGCAGTGTAAAACTTATGTAACATATTGATGTGTATCATGTAATGGGAAGGAAAATTCACATACTGCTTACACAATTCAAGTTTAAGAAGCATATATGGGAGGTCTGGTATGAAAATTCTGTTTTATGGGTGCAAATTTTCTGTGACAATAAAACTTACATTATGTAAACATTTTCTACAGGCATAATGAGGAGTTGTTACTTATTCCTGTGTCTTCAAACAATGGAACTAATCTCAGAATTGTATGAAATTTACCCTTGTGATGCTATTTAGGTTTGACACGATTGCATCAAGGAGATAAATGTTGAGACTATTGATAGTAACTGCCTATTGCCATGCATGTACAGAGTTCAGAAGGGCCAGACCACCTTGACCCTAACCTGAGACAACACCATAATCGTGGTGACCTGAGTAGTACCCTGGGACTGCTACATTCACGGAAAAGCGGCAGCAGTGCAACTCCTCCCCCAAGGTCGCTCCCAGGCTCGGATTACAGGTACAGTAAATCCTTATTGTGCATTGGGGTTATGGGTGTACAGGTATAGTAAGGCCTCATTGTTCAATTGTTATTTAGTTCCATTTTCTTATAACTTCCTAGTACAAAATGCACTATATTACAGTAAAAGTCCCTTAATCCGGAAGGCAGGGGGGTTTGAGACTTCCGAAATAGCGAAAATTCTGTGTTATTGAAAAATACCCCCCAAAATACGTATAAAATACTTTTATTACTTTTAAATAAAGGTTTCCTTGTCACACATAATTTATGAGGTAGGGAGGGGGTGGTGGGAGGATCGCAGCTGTCACACGTAATTTATGAGTGTCGGGAGGGGGTGGTGGGACTGTGGGAGGATCGCAGCTGACACTCGTAATTTATGAGTGTCGGGAGGGGGTGGTGGGAGGATCGCAGCTGACACTCGTAATTTAACCATACTCCATCATTAAATTACTCACTCGTACACCCTTCTCCAACTTATCCAATATAGCTAGTTTCTGTGCCAGATTTAATGTCGTATGAGGTCTCAACTTCTTAGTGGGCTTCTCTGGTTTATTAGGAGCCATGATGAATACTGTAGACACCCACAACACTGAATTATATCCCGGGAGAAATGAGAGGAATGCACACAAGGCAGCAGGCTGAGCAGGGTTCTCATGAAGTATTTGTGTGGGTTGAAAATAACTTACACGTAGCCAAGTTACCTTAGATACTGAACTAGGTGACCATATCAACATAAACTGAACCCTTAACACACGATATTTTTATGTACTGTAATTATTATAGTTTTTTACAGCAATGAATTATTCTTTTACGACTACCCATGAATTAACGGAATGATTCATGCAAATTACCTTAGATTGTCAAAACTTTACCGTAAATAGCCCCAAATTACGCTAAGCTAGGGTAATTACCTTAAAAATGAGAGCATTGAGGCAGGGACCGACACTTGACTGAACCATAAACTGACACTGGGCGGGAAAATGGCGGGAGTTTGGGACATTACTTTTACAGTAATTTTTTTTTTTTTTTTTTTTTTTTTTTACTATGGGTAAATTGGTGGGCCCAAAAAGTTCCGGGGGAGTGAGCATTTTGAGGTATAGACCTCCGGATTAAGGGACTTTTACTGTATATGTTTCTTGCATTATTGTATTGTGTTATCTCCCCAGTGGCCTGCCACCACCACCACCTTCCATGAAGGAAGATGCCCACAAGCCTACCCCGGCAACTTCACCTTCCCAGTCCTCCAGGAATGATGCTGAAGGGAAGACAGATGAGATGATGGAAAAGGACATGGACCTGGAGGTTGAGACAGTGACTGTAGAGGACATCATACATGTCCCAGGTCGGTTTATGCGACCGCCCAAAATTGTCATTATACTGCGTGGACCACCAGGCTCCGGCAAGACCACCATGGCCAAAATGATCAAGGTCAGATTATAATTTTTTTTAGTGCAAGCTGATATTATACAGAAGTTGCCCATATGAGAGGATTTCCTGGAGGGAGGAAGGCTTCAGAGCTGTAGATAGATTTAAAGAGGAGTTTGATTGTGACTGATAATTTGTTGAGTGTGGGAAGTCTAGGAGTGAAGAAGCAGTTTTGAAGCATCATCAGTAAACTCTTCCCTCATGTGATTTTTCCTTGCTCAGGACCGTGAAGTTGAGAATGGGGGCAGCCCTCCTCGTATCCTGAGCTTGGATGACTACTTCATGGTAGAGACAGAGAAGCTGGTACTCGACCCAGACACTGGAAGGAAAGTCAAGACCAAGGTGTGTATCTTATTTTTCTCTTACTTTGCTACTCTTATTGTATTCAACTTTACCCTAGAACTGCTGAGGTTTTTTGTGACCTTTTAGATCATCTGGTATTAGACCAGGTATTGTACCGTTGGCATGTGCTGGTGCTCATATGTCAATGGAAATAAAGTTTAGCTATTTGATGTCAAAAGTGCTTTGTCCAAAGCAAAAAAAATAATAGTCTGATTTTAGACAGAAAATAATGAAACGTCTCTCAGGCATTGTAGATAGTAAAAGACCAGAATGACTCAAGACAAAGCAAGTGCTAAGATCAGACCTGTACCTACCTTCCCAACCCAGATAATGGAGTATGAGTATGAAGGAGAGCTGGAGGCATCATACCGTACTTCCCTGATCAAGTCATTTAAGAAGCAGGTAGATGATGGCTTCTTCCCGTTCATCATTGTGGACTGCATCAACGACCAAATCTCACACTTTTCGGAGATGGCAAACTACGCCAAAAAGAACGACTTTGAGGTTAGTGTCATGCCAAATAAAATTGACTAAAAAAACAAAAAAAACATTGTGTTCCAAGTAGTAACCCTGATTGGCTATAGTTACAGAATTGTTCAGAACATTTTTATTTGTAAATGCACAATAGAGAGATTTATCAGTAAAGTACTGTAATCTGGGAACCAGATACCATGTATGTAGTAAGCAGTTTTCTTTAACTACGTCTTACCTACCATACCATGTGTTGTAGGTGTATGTGGGAGAGTTGGAGGTGGACCAGAGTGTATGTTACATCCGCAACACCCACAACCATCCCCACCAGCACATAAACCGCATCATTGCCGGCTGGCAGCCCACACCCTCTATATACATCAGAGTTGACCTCACATCCCTCGCTCAGGATGCTGCCATTCAAGAGGTGAGGGATGTGGCTTTGTGTTCTTATATATTCTGTAAAAAGAACAAGGCAATTCTTTAGCTGTCCCTTCTTTCACATCTTTCTTGACTTAACACTCGTGCACGGCTGACGCATACGCTGCATTTTAGAAAAAAAAAAAAAACCTTGGCATTCGCGCACGGACTCCACTTTGGCGTCCTAATTTTGTAAAAATCCTTGTTAAAAGTCAACTGTTGGGCAGATTAAATTCAAATTTGATAGCCACATAGGCATCCTCTACACTGGTAACATATGAAATATGATAAAACACACACTGTCAGGACAGTCTGGCTGCCCGCCTCAGTCAGGTTCCCCAATTCAAACTAGAGCTATACACGAGGTCTGTCCTGTCACACCCACACGCACAGTTAAACAAAACGAGGCCATGCTCGAGTGTTAATATGCTGCTTGACATGCAAGTTATGCATCCATACTTAACCAGGTGGAGATGGAAGACACAATGGACATGGACCCTGCAGACAACAGCAAAAAGGGGGAAGAAGAACCCAAGAATACCCCAGAGGAAGATGAAGGAGAGAACAATGAGCAGGGGACTTTCCTCAAGGTACGTGGCAGCGATGGTGGTGGTTGGCATCATGCAGTAAGTACCCCAGGGCTCATGCACTCTGCCATGCCCTCCTCCTCTCTTCTTGACTCTAGTAAAAGTGTTGGTGGTGTCAGACTTGCTGCAGGAGGTGGTAACCAAAGTGGCAGCAGGTTCACTGGTGTAGGGTATGACACAAATAATGTAAAACCCAAAGAATATGGTGGTGATGGTGGGCAAAAGGGATACGATATGAATGTGTCTGAACGAAGTGCCGGTCGGGGTTTTGGTAGGCCTGGAAATGTTGACCGAAGTGGCTTTGGGTCTCCAGGTTTTTGCCAAGATTATGATGCAAGATCCCAAGGTCCTGGCCGTGGTGGAGTGAGGCCAGATGGAATGAGACCTAATGAAAGAAGTGGTGGTAGGGGGGACTTCAGACAGAGTGAAAACAGGCCACCCAATTTTGCCAGCCGGAAAGACAACGACAGAAACAGTGGAGCAAAGACAATGAGAGAGACAGTTGGTAGCAGCCAGGGCGTGGACAGTCGAGAAGGTGCAAACAAACCAGGTTCACAAACAGTGAGTAAGAACATGACGGACACAGACACCTCAGCTAATAGAAGTCATACCAGTTGGGGTGAAGAAAGAAAACAGCAACATCGTGAACGTAATCAGTTTGACAGTACTCGTGGCAGAGAGGGTGACAGTGGTGGATATGGAAGGGGAACAGAGGGGTACAATTACCGGGGAAGGGGAAGTTACAGGGGTGGACCAGGCAGGGGAGGAATGAGGGAGGATGACAGGGAATCTGAGAAGGAAAAGAGGGACATTGATGACAGGGGAAGATGGGTGGGAAGAGGAGGTGGCAGAGGGAATGGCAGACGAGGCTTTGACAATGAGCCAGGGAGAGGTATGCATGACAGAGGTGGTGCCAGGGAACAAGGAAGCAGGGGAGAAGGGAGAAATGAAAGACCAGAGCAGAGGGGTGGGACAGAAGTAGGTAAGGATGGAAGAAGGGGAGCTGATATTGGTAACACAGATTCCCACACAGATAAAATGGATACTGAAGGAAGTGATCTTGGTGGAGAAAATCGCAGAGGAGGTTTTGGAGGTAATCGAGGTGGAGGAAGTTTTGGAGGTAATCCCGGTGGAAGTAATTTTGGTAGTAATCACCGTGGAAATAACTTTGGAGACAGTCGCAGTGGAAGTAGCTTCGGAGGTAATCGCGGTGGAAGAAGTTTTGTTGGTAATAGAGATGGAGATAGACCAAGTACAAAAGATATGGGTAAGGACGGGAGGAATTCAGAAACAGAGAGGGAAGGATCCGTCAGCAAAGGTGAAGCAGGAGTAACAACAACAACAACATCAGGTAAGACACAAGACAATGCTGTAAACATAGATAAGAAGGGGTCAGATAGGGGCACCAAGGAGCCAGACAGAGTTGGTGAGGCAAGTGTCGGTGGTGGCAAAGTGGGAGACAAGAGTGGTGAAGCAGCAGGTGGTGGTAGTAGTAGTAGTAGTTGTAGTAGTAGTAGTAGTGGTGTTGGTAGAGGAAGGGGTATTGAGGCAAGTGTTGGTGGTAGAGGAGGAGGAGTAAGTGGTCGAGGTGTTGTGGCAGTCGCTGGTCGTGGTGACAGTGTAGGAAGAGGTGGTTCAACAGATGTTGGTGACAGAGACAAAGGCAAGGGTAGTGACGCAGGGGCTCGTAGTAGAGGAATAGGAAGCAGAGGTGGCATTGGTAAAGAGGACAAAAGTGATGGTACTAGTGGTACCAGTGTAGGAAGAGGAGGAGTGGACTCGGGCAAGAATGACACTAGCAAAGATAAGTCCGTCAAAGTAGGAGACAAAAAACCAGAGGAGAACAACAACAACAACAACAGAAGTGGTGAGGGAGAAAAGGGTGACAACAAGAGTGGAGAAAAGGATCACCAGCAACAGCAGCAAAAGCAAGAAACACAAAAACAGCCAGGAGGAGGAGCAAAGGCAGGTCAAAGTACGGACAAGAAGACACAAGGCGGGGTGGATAAGGGCACTGCAGGGAAGGGTAAGGAGGAAGAAGGCAAAGGAGGAGGAGAAGAAAGGAAGGGAGGAGTAGGAGACAGAGGAGAACAAAACAAGGGAGGAGTAGGAGACAGAGGACAAAACAAGGGAATGGGGCTCCAGAGTAGGGATGGGTCAAGTGTACAGGGAGGGGCTGCTGGGAGGGGAATGGGTAGGGGTGGGGGTGATGGGGGAGGTAGGGATGAGGGTGATATGGGGGCAAGAAAGGGAATGGGTAGGGGTGGGGGTGATGGGGGAGGTAGGGATGAGGGTGATGTGGGGGCAAGAAAGGGAATGGGTAGGGGTGGGGGTGATGGGGTAGGCAGGGGAAATGGTAGGGATAGGGATGGGAGAGGCAGGGGAATATGTAGGGGTAGTGATAGTCCTGGAGAAGGGATGTGGGGAATGGGACGAGGTGGGGGTGATGGGACAGGACGGGGAATGGGTAGGGGTAGTGATGGGCCAGAAGGGAGGGGAATGGGCAGACCAGGAGTTGGAAGGGGAATGGGACAGGGCATGAATGGGGTCGGGTTAGGTAGGGGGATGGGGCAGAATACAGATGGGAGAGGAGGGCAAGGGGGCATGGGTAGAGGAATGGGGCATAACATGGGTTGTGGAGGAGGAGGAATGAGCATGGGACAGGTTATTGATGGCATGGGGAGAGGAATGGGCCAGGGAATGGGTATGGAACAGAGAATGGGTGGAGGAGGAATGGGTATGCAGCAGAGAATGGGTGGAGGAGGAATGGGGATGCAGCAGCAGCAGCAGTCGATAATGAGGGGAGGAGGGATGGGAATGGGACAGAGTATGAGTGGGGGAGGTATAGGAATGAGACAAAATATGGAAGGGGGAGGAATGGAGATGCAACAGAGTATGGGTGGAATGAGGGGAGGAGGAATGGGGATGGGGAGGGGAGGAATTGGGATGGATCAGAATAATATGGGTGGGATGGGAAGAGGAGGAATGGGAATGGGTCAGAGTTATATGGGTGGTGGGGGGAGAATGGGAATGCAACAGCAGGGAATGGGAGGGATGGGGATGCAGCAAAATATGGGTGGTGGAGGTGGTATGGGAAGGGGAATGGGGAATGGGGGAATGAACAACAACAGCAACAACAACAACTGGGCTAGTAGAGGAAGGGGTGGGGGAATAGGTTTGCTGGGAATGTCAGCACAATGGCAGTCCTTCAGGTAACAAGTCTGTGAACTGTGAAGGAAAGTATAGCAAAACAAGTGATTTATGGTCAACTAATTACCGGTATTGGCAACTTCACATGCAGTTCCCAATACAGTATATGAGTGAAAAGGGGGAAAATAATAATACTGCTTCTATTTATCAGGAGAAAATACTTTGGTAAGAAACAAAAGAGTAAAAAATTTCTGGTTATGCTGTATTGCCATTGTTGATGAAAGCTGAGTGTGTACCAGAAGTTAAACCCACATTATCAGTTTTGTCGTACCTTTTTTGGTTTTGATAATGTCTGTTTATCTTTATTGATATTTCATTCATTATGCTGTGGATAACAAGAACTCTAGGATTACTTTAATGTGATTTGGGATGGAACATATGATTTTAGGTGAGATGAACGTGCATGTAAAGAGCAACCATTATATTAAGATCTTTTCTGAAAAACATTGCTTTAGAATGTGTCTTACATTTAAGATATTTTGTGTTAATTTACGCTGTAGTTAAGCTGGTGTTACATCCCTTTTAATTTGAATGATGCCAGGCATTGGAATAATCTTGCCTGTACCCTAAACTGATGTGCTGGTGATGGGTGTCATTCCTGGTTGATTTGTGACCATCTGAACAAATAAGAACTTTAGCCTTTTAGGTGATTTATACAACAGAATTGCTTAGTGATTGTAGTCACAGAACTGCTGTGATGGGCATGGGTACTGAACTGGGTAGTGATTGGGAAGATTGAAAAGTGTGGATAGGAAAGAACCAATTATACAGTTGCTGCCCTGTTGAATTGGCCTCGCAAAGGTTGATCAGATTTTACTGTCGCCGAACCATTTGGACACATGGTATTTCATGAACGCTGTGGACTTGGGCTCCCTGCATCACATCCCATCATCCCCAAGTACATTATTATCTTTTCACATTTTGTACCAAAGATTTGGTAATACTGTATTGTCTCGTTTGAGTGAAATGCAGTATGTGTACATCTGTATGTACTTTACTGTGCAGTTCTTGTCCTTTGTTTTTCTTTATTTGCTGTTAGGTTCTTCCCAATACCAGTTGCTTCTGTATTGTATGCATTATATTAGTTACGTTAAGAAATTGTGGAATTCCTGTACTTTACAGGGCATTTCATACTTGGTTGTTGCCCTGTATATACATGTAACATTTATATCAGGGTGCTGGAGTCACTCTAATGAGGCTTACATTTGGTGTGTGCTCATCCTACAAACAAAGGTGGGGAACTTTGGGTTTTTGAAATTTTGTGTAGAGGCATTTATATACCCATTACACGTGTGGCAATTTTGGTATATGAGGATGAAGCTTGGTAGCACATTTATAAGAATGTTTCAGTCAAGGTATATTTTTTCCTAGTAGGTTTTTGTTTATTAGTGTGTTTAAGCACGGACGGTATAGTACTGTATAAATATTTACAGTAAGCTTTTAAAGATTCTTGGGCACCTGAAATAAGAGTGTGGAGTTAAAGCACATTATAACACCATCTGCATGATATTTTCTGGCTGACTGCTGCATTTAACTATTCTCTCACTGTCTTTCGCACTCTTTTTCTTTCTCTCGATACTAGTCCTGTGGGTTTAGTTTAAAACAGTTCATGTTTGCTATGAAGCATCTGGAAACTTTCTGCATGTAATTGATTTTTAATAAGATAAATTCTGGAAGACTTGCTGCTTTCTCAGTACATGTGCTGTACTGTTAGATATGTAATGTGGATATTGTATGTACTGTATAATAAGCATACTGTAATTTTGGTAGAAAATAACTAATGAGGTATGGTTGCTATGGCTCTACCCTCAAGTTAAACTTAGCATGTGTGCAACTTAGTACAAGAATTTATGTTCAGTGTACTCTAGCGGACCATAATCTTGAGCCCACCTGAGTCGAAGACTGAGATTTGAAGCAGGCGGTTTCTTGACGACAGCCCACCCAAACCATCACGAGGTCACACATATCTCAAACCATTGGAGGTTGGGTGGGCTGTCATCCAGAAACCACCTGCTCCAGATATCAGGCTTCAACTCTGGTGGGATATAGATTTTGGTCAGCAAGTGTACTGTACCTTCCTTCTCGTATATATTTTACAATATTTTGACCAAGGAAATTTTATTTCTGTCTCTTTTTTCCTAAATGAGGAAAGTTTAAAAATTGAATGGTATGTGTAATAATTGGGAGGTGAATAAAGGACCATTTGAATTCAGAAACAATAGTGACTAAATATAAAGTTGTTTTAGCCGAATGATTGAGCGTAGAAGTCATGAACTCATTGCCTGATGGTGTATTAGTACTGTACCAACCAGGCCCGAGGTTTTAAGTAATGGGAACAGAATTAAGATTGAGAGAGGGAGGATGATAGGTAGCATAGAAGGAAAGTCGTGACTGAGCATGAGAGAGCGATGCTTAGAGACAGTTGCGAGTGATTTGTGGCATTTCTTGAGATGGCTTTCAAGCATCATTTTGAACTTAATAAATTCTTAGTACTGTAGTGTACTGTATATGTAAAGATGCGCAAGTTGACGCCACGTGCAGTATGAAAAAGTTTTTTTCATTGATATGGATGGTTGCTGATCAAACAGTCCCAACACTTTGTTATTTGGTTAACCATTATCCTTTTTATTGAAGTTTGTACAATGTGTGGTAAAGAGTGTTTGTGGTGTGCTGTTACTCTGTTCAGCGTATCCATAAATTGCATGGATATTTTATGTGATTGTATTGTTTTGTTTGATTAAGAAAGAGAAGATTCTTGTATTGTATTGTGTTGCGTATTATATAAGCAGTACAATACACTCGTACCTGGAAGCAGTACAGACTATTGACTGTACATTACATGAAGCTATCTGTGTTTGCAAATTTTTGGAGGACGAAGATTTGTGAGGCGATACAACATAATGCTGGAATTCCATTGACTCTGGTAAATAATGGTACTGTATGCAGTACTGTACATGGCAATAATCCTAACTCATGAAACTCATGATGAAACCTAATGAGTAAAAATTCTTCTAATAGTAATGTCATCTTGGTCTGACCAAGATTTCATTGCACAGAACTTAGTGCCCTTGTTGTGAAAGAGCAGAATGGTAGAGAAAACATGTTGCTATATATGTTAAGTCAACAAAACCGTATAACTTTACTCTTTGAAAAATGAAAATGGGCTGTTGATAATGATGATAAGTTAAAAAAAACATGCTTAATGTTTGTGTTTTAATTAATACCATTTGGTCAAAGTGAGGATTAAAGTATTGAAAAATAATTAAAAAAAGGAAAATATAAATATATATAATGGAAGTTCCGTGAAATGTGTAAAACAAGAATATCACACCTTCCAGAAATAGACGTACAAATTTTGAGGATTATAAACATGAACATCATTATTCCACCACCCAGCATTTTCTTGGGTCTGTGGATGTGAACAGCTTTCTGGGAGTAATTTTTTCCAGTACAGTACATGGTGGTGGTTTCCTTTCAGTGTCAGTGTTAGGTGTAAACATTGTCATATATATCAAAGGTGTATTTCTTACATTCATTGCACAAGCATATAAAAGGGCCATTATTCGAGTTGGTATTTCTGTTAACATTGATACTTTGACAAGTTTCTGGGATATATGCATGGAAGTACTGTACTGTACTGTATTGGCATGTCCAGAAAATATCCCCGAGGTTGATTGAAAGCTGGTGATTATTCCATTTTATAAGTGAGAGGACCATCTTAGTATGGTACAGAATGTCCTTAGAAATTTGTCAGGAGTGTTGTGGATGGAATCACTTGTCATTTAGTTCTCCAATAGGTGTGGTTGGCTTTCAGAGTAATTGGTAGTGTTTTATAGATGCAGTGCAGTACTGTATGTACTCAAAACGGTTCTTATTTTGGTGAAATAATCTTGGGGAACTTGATGCATGTTATTATTAGCCTTCAATCCTGCTGAAGTAAAGTTCTTTTATCTCTCATACAGGCCATAAGTGTTAGGTACTACAGTCTGTAGTATATCATGAGTGAATGTGTACACTAGTGGCTTAGCTAAGTGCTCTTTGATATGCTATGTTGGGTAGTATTATTGTTATTACAAGGGTAAGATATTGTTTGCAAATTGGAGGATACAGAGTCCTCCAAGCTGCCACACAAAACAGACTGCCTTTAATGAAGTAGGGGTACTCGGTTTTTCAGCATAGTTTGGAGGAAATGTTTTCTTCCAATTTTTTTTTACTATATCTTCGCCCCTTTAGAATGTTTCTAAATACTGCAGGCAAGAATTAATTTATTGTTAATAGTTCTGTTGCCCTGAATAGCACCGTAAGTTGTTAGGACAGTCAGGCAATATGCTGATAAAAGTTAGACTGTAATGCATTTACTGCATAGGTAGCACACAACTTAAAAGTGTATGAACTGCACATACAGTACTGTTTATAGACTGGCTCATAGTAGTTTCTGCTTTATTGAATGTATCTGGGTGGAAGGTTTAGGTTAAAGCGTAAGAGTTCCCAACAGTTTTATTTAGAATTGATTGGTTGACAAGTAGAGTACAGTACATATGTGTTGTGCCTAAGCAAAATAATAATAATAATAATCATCCTGCTGTGACCGTGCTGCAGAAGACTTTAATGTTAATCTAAGCTGCCAGTCTCTTTGTTTATCTGTTTGCATAACAAGTTTGCCAATAAAGGTTCTTTCACCGTATCTACTCTTTATCCTCCTCATGTGTTTTTGATGACGGGCATTTGGTACGGAACAGTTTCAGCCGCAGTAGTGTTGGATTATGGTGGGTTAGAGGGTCATTTACCTGAAATTCAAAATTCATTCATGCCCATGTACAGTTTATATATTTTTCAACCAAAAAGAAGGGCCTGCAACACCCTTGTTACTGAATTGTTGCATGAGAATGGTGAAACAAATCTTTCTGCAAATTGAGGTACAGTACTGCAGTATAGAGTCAGGTCAAGAAGATTTATCCCAATATCAAAGTTGTACTGTATTATGATTGGAGTAATGAATAGTAAAATAACATGGAGACTTTGTTGTCAATCATACCCTATCTCAATGTCAGGACTCATGGAATTTAAAGATGGACAGAACTTAAATAAAAAAAAAAATTTAGGATGAGTTTGTGTTGGAATAGTAGCTGGGTTGGTAGAGTAATCCCCCTAAACAAAATTAATGTTTCGTAGTTTCTGCATTATTCAGCCTCGTATAAGTTTGTAAAGCATAGACAAAGTGCATTTCCAAATATCGGACAATGACTGCTGGACAGTGAGGGATGAAATTGTATTTACATTACTTTGAAAACTGTTTCCCTGGTTTTGCACCACTACTACTTGTGAGCATTAAGCACAAGAAGTTTTCTCTCGAGACATTTACTCAGTTTACCTTTTAACTATTTCAAGAGCAGTACAGGTACTGTATTTAAAATTTTATTATACTTTTCTTTTTGTCTTGACATTTGAGCGGTTCCTAAAATTAAACAGTCAATGCTGTATGCTTGCATGTGCATACTCAGTAATGTACATATCAGTTGGTCAAATACTTTGATTCCTCTAGGAACTTCCTCCCAGTGTGTTACAAATACACTGTTATGATATTATGAATTACAGTATTATCTTGATACAGTACTGTACTTTATATAAGTGAAGTCGGGACAAACTAACAATCTCAATAGGCCACACCCCCTTTCCCCTCAGCGCCTTGGATAACGAAACATGTTCTCATACCAGTCTCGATGCCGCCATTTGACATACCACCGCGGCACTGACAACATCTAGTATTTAATCCATTGAACAATAAAAGAATGTTTTAATACCTGTAGTTTTGCATTTATTTTGTACAATTTATCTCTTATCGAAGTACTTGAACACGTTAAGGACAATATTTCTAGCCTGACTGGCAAGTGTTGCTGTACAGGCTGATCTACCATGGGTTAGGAGTATGGGTGGACAGTGGAGTGACCTTCCCCCTCCAGCAGTCAGTAAGGCACTGATTAGTGTGTGTCGTTGACTCACCTTACATAGGCCTGGCATACTGCTCCCGCCGTGAACCGTTAAACATAATTTCAAACGTAATTAAATATCTGACTAAAATGTCAAGTTTCCGAACTCTGATGTCGTTATCAGTGTAATGAATTACCCATGACAAACTGAAATATGAGTTGCTGAAAACTGTAAACTTGTGACGAAGCGAAAATTAGTAATTAGTGTACTCAAATATAGTTATTAATTATCGTTGGTGCTACAGATACCGCTGCCAGCCGTATGAGTACAGTCTAAAAGGGGTGTGGCCTATTGAAATTGTAACTTCGTCCCGACTTTAGTAGTTCAACTCAGTGAAGTATCCACTTGCTAAATTGAGTATGTATAAAGGATATGTAGAAAAATATATATTATCTGTCTCTTATTTGGTGTGAAAGAGATTGAAATTAGAGTGTGTTGTGTTTAGCGTGAGGGTGTGTTTGGTGTTGTTCAAAGTTGACTCTGGGCTCCTTGCACAAAATTGTTTGTGCCTTAATGTTAATGAGACATAGATTTGGTTACCTTACAGTGCATTACATTGTTTATTTTGTACAGATTTTCAAACATTTAGAAAGCAAAGAAACAGAGGGACAGTACAGTGTGGACGAGTTTATGAAACCGTGTGTGTTTGGAGGGAGGAATGGTAAAAGGGACAAAAAGTGTTCGTGATTTGTGAAGTTTTTTTTTTTAATGCCACAATTGCTTCCAACCTATATTTGGCATTAATCATTCTTGATGGGTCAAGGTCTTGTATACTGCACATTGTAAACAGTACCCTTTATTGAGTATCATCTGATGAGCCTCTGTTCCTCTTTTTTCATAGAAATGATCCTTGCTCAGTGATAATGAAATAAAATGTCAATAATTTTTTGTTGCATTGGTGTATATACAGTGCAATATTAGCATAAGGTATTTGATTTATCTATGCAGTTGTACTCCTTATAGTCAAGAAAATGCAGGAAATCCTTCCATAACATTGATATACTGTACCTCCATATAACTGAAAAGTAATTATTGTGTTGTGGTTATAATTCTTAGGCTTGATTGTATTATAGTATGATATATGATGGTTGCGTTTTCAGAAACTGTATTGTACCACTAAACTAAAATGCTGAATGTTAGGAAGTACTATAGATACTGTGATGCCATAATGGTATTTACAGTACAGATTTTATCGGACATGAAGATGATACAGTACTGTACAGTATTACTGTACTACATGTACTGTACTCGCAACAGTGTATATCAGGTTAATAGATTGATGCATTTAGATACATTACATAAGTACCGATATTAAACTTTGTAATGCAACTTAAGCACTCGGTACAGTAACAGTAATTTACAGTATCACAGCTGAGTAGAATTTTTTGCTTGACAACTTTACGTAAGGGTATGGTTTTATAGTAAGATGTGTACTGTACAGTATACAGCACTGAGTACTGTGCTGCATTTTACATTCCTATGAGTCTAAACTGTTGAAGGGATTGGAATCTTGTTTCTTTTTACTCTAATACTTTATACCTAATGGAGCACTGTCTACTGATTATCTGAGATTATGTGCATTTTTATTTTCTTGCTTTATTACCTGTTGATAAAAGTAGATGATCCTTTCCATTCTTGTTTGTCACTAGCTTCTGGTTTCACTGGCTGATTTCTCCCTCAGAAAGAAACAAATGATATTTACACTCAAATCAACAGAGCATGTAAAACAAAAATAAAATGCGAGGGTATATCGTTTATTGATGATCTGTTGCCACTGGTCTTGTTTTGAACTCATGCCACCATAATTATAATGGTGATCTAGAGATATTTTCCTACTGTGCTCATAATGCCATGTGATTTGACATATATCCACAGGTTTATAATGAATTTATTCGGAGCAAATGGGATACCGTGGAAAGCCAAGAAGAGAAGATGGGTGAGTGTTTATTTCTTCACTTTTGTATTTTATTGCATTAGGGGAAAAAGTATGATGCTCGCAAATTATCCTTACAAACCTTTTCAGTCTGAGGTCACATCTGTTGCTATTTCATGCTTTTTTCAGTATTTTGTTAAACAGATTGGTTCTGTATACTGTACTCAATTATAGAAAGATCCTCAGACTGGGGAGGTTTATGGTATGATTACTTTCTGGTGTGTGTGTGTTAAACTTTTTTTGTCTATTTTTCCTGGAAACAGTGACTGTTTATTACTTGGTGTCATCTGGTTGTTTAATGGAAAGGACTTACATCAGTATGAATGTCTCTCTGTAGGGGAATCATTGTGAGAGAAAATATTGTGTTAAAGTTGCTGTAACCTACAGTAGTCATATCCTTATTAACACCAAGGAACAACAGTCTTTTGGAGCCTGCTGTTGGTACACATGATACACTACAGTAATTTAATCTGAGAAGTGTGAAAGACATTTAAAGAAAGTGCAGAAAAACTTACTTTAAATTAAAAATAACCATAAGAACATTTTTCTTTAATCAGAACATTAAAAAAAACAATTGAGAAACTTGCCTTTAATCAAGGCAGTCTGGAAATATCTCTTGAATCAAGACAATCAGGAAATTTGTCATTACTAAAGATAGTACAGCTGTATTACAATTGTGTTTGTGTTTCATTAAAACAATCATGAAACTTGTCCTTAATCAAAACAAGGACAATTTCTTTCAACAAGATAATTGAAGTCAATCAAAAAAACTTTATAAAGATAATTAATTGTCTTTAATCAAAAGTCTCAAGAAAGTTGTGAAATGAAAATTCATGAAAATTTTTTAACCAAGAGAATTGTCTTTAATCAAGACATGACATTTTACTTTTCAAAACAATAAAGAATAATCAAGACAATTAAAAACATTTTCTTAAATCAAGGGAAGATATATTCTTAAATGAGACATTTAAGTAAATAGTCTTTAATTAGGACATTCAAAAAATTATCTTATATTGAGATAGTCAAAAACTCTAACTTAAATTAAGACAATCAAGAAACATTCTTTGATTGAGACAAGAAAATTGTCTTCAATCATGACAATGAGGACTATTGTCTTTAATCAAGGTAAGCCAATTGTATATGAAAACAATAATAAAGACAATTTTCTTAGATGTATGAATAAAGATAATTTTCTTGATTATCATGATTAACGACAAAATTCTTTATATTAAGGATATTATATTGATTTCTCCGATAATTTGATTAACCACTTATGTGCAGGCCTTATCTACCATGGCAGCTCTGCGGTATGGGCCTTTCTTCCTCACTCTTGGTCACTATGTAAACAACACATTTGAAGGCTAATGGCTTGTAAACCACTCACTCTACATAAATTAATAATACAGGATATTGAAGTACAATCCTTTAGCTGTCTCCTGATGTAATTGTGAAGACTAAATGAACATCTGTTGGATGGATAGCCAATTCAGAATGACCACAACTCAAAATTCACTTTTACACTATGTTTATATATCTAAGTATGTTTTCATACTGATTTCATTATAAAACATGTCAGAATCATATTTTTCAACATGACAATATGAAATATAATGTCACTGTCGTTTTTACATACATTTATGGTAATTACAAGAAAAATGGAGCTCTAGAAATACATCCTTCCACTCTCACTGCTCGTTTAACACTGGGTGGCTAGTGGCTGGTTGGACTCGGGCTAATCCCTAGGGTCGCACAATCAGTGTTGCCAGTCGA
The DNA here is from genome assembly GCA_033782935.1 of Petrolisthes cinctipes. Lineage (NCBI taxonomy): Eukaryota > Metazoa > Arthropoda > Malacostraca > Decapoda > Porcellanidae > Petrolisthes > Petrolisthes cinctipes. The sequence goes on from JAWQEG010000689.1 coordinate 95,758, forward strand.
AACAACCATGTTATGGGGCGCACATATTTAAAAACTGCTGTCGACTTATGTCATCACCCACGGTCCTCCACACTTGTTGGTGGTGTCAACTTATGTCATCACCTGCGGTTAAGGGGTTACAGGCAATTTTTCTGGTTGTTTTGATTAGCAAGTTTTCTTGATTGTCCTGATTAAGGACTTCTTTATTGTCCTGATTGAAAATGATCTTTTAGAATATGTTGTTTTGATGAAAGACAATCATCTTAATTGTTGTGATTAAAGATATCCTAATTGTTTTAATTAAAGACAATTGTCTCAGTTGTTTTGGTTGAACATAATTGTTTTTAATCAAGGCAATCAAAAGACAGTAATTGTCTTTAATAAAGACAATCAAGATATTTTGGATACAGTATTTGGATCTGGTACTGCACACACTTTTTGTATGGGATTTCAGTTCTTGGATTAATACCTATACTGTACTGTATTGTGTTATCACATTTTCAACCAATATTTTGTTATAGTGGAGTTCTACACATAAATAATAGCTACAGAAATCCAGTCACCTCCCTGAGCTTAATGTCACTGCTTAGATTAATGGATTTAAAACTGAAGAAATATGTGCAGGTACTGTACTGTACATATATTTCATATTCTTATGGAGGGCTGTAATGTTTAGTTTGCCACATAAAATTACAGGACACGAATCTGTTTTTGTTTTACTTGTTACTTTTTGGTGTTCATCTCAACCATACATTTCAGTTTTCACAGACCATCACCAAAATTGGCTATGTGCAGCAGTGAAATTTGCTCCCATTATCTGGGAAATTCAACAGTAATACAGTGACATGAGAAGCGACTGGACTTTCGTAGTTGATTTCATATTGTTCTTGCCATCACTCCTAACTATGCAATGTTCAGGTTTTCTGAATAGATGTGACTCTGTAGGAACTTACTCCTGCACACTGAGATGAAAGGCTTTCAGTACTATGTGAGAATGTCAGGATTCAGTATCTGGGGGTTTACTCAAAGATAGAATACATAGACAGATTGCATAAGAATAACCCCTGGACAAGGAGGTCTTCTTGTGGCACTCAGATCATCTGGTATTGGTCCAAGCATGGTATCTATTGCATAAGGTGTTGTTTATGGGTTAAATTAATTTGTCTTAAACCTCTGAATTTCAATAATGCTGGACCCCATCAGAATAATACAGTTACTGTAGTGGAATTTGTCATCGAATAATATAAATGTTGTCAGAAATTGTACTGTACAAAGCTTGCCTCGTTTCAAGGAGGAACTTTTATTGGCAATGTTTCACTGCTGCCTTTGACCTGAAAGGGTTTGTTACTTTATTTATTACATACTGTACATATATATATTTTAGCACATGCATTTACAGACCACCATATACTGTATTGTTAGAAGTATGTACAGAAGGTAAAATAATACTGCCATTACTATCAGACAGGAGAGTTTCTGGTACACTAAGGAAAGTGTCGAAATAGAGAGGTTAGCATTGATGTAATGCAGTTTCTACTTGGTACAAAAATTTGTGCTCCTTACATTACACTGTTGATGGGAAACATGTCAAAACTGAGAGCAATGAAAATTGATGCAGAGTTAGAAGCATATGGAGTAAACTGATAGACTGGTTGACTAAGGTGAAGTTCACAGGCATTGTATAGTTAAGATGGGTATGTTGGGAAGTATCAGTTGGAATACCCTGAAGTGGTCTGGCCTCTTGCAACAAATGGAAAGTGAGAGTCTGATTATAAGTTGCTGGAGTGGAAACCAAGGATGAGGTTGAGTGATAGTTCAGTTGTATCTTTAGAGGATTAAAGTGAGTTGGGAGAAACAAATAGGTGGTGTAAATTATATGTCGGTGTGATGTGTAATCAAATTCCATCAGTTGTTATGTTACATTTTTAGAAAAAAATATGTAAAGGTAGTTTTTTTTCGCTTCTGTACAGATATAATTTACATTAGAAAGCAGTAAATGAGAATTTTATTATTGACAGCATATACTGTATAGGCTCAAATAGTATCTCCATATTCATTGTGTATGATTTGGTTCCACTTGTATGATACAGTTACATGCCCTCAGTACAATCACTGATGCTGCTATTATACAAATAATATTAACATTTTTTAGACTTGTCAATAACCATATCTTTCTGTCGCCTTGGCCAACACCAGACAAGTTGGACGGTGTAAGGTCGGCCAAGAAACGTATGAGTAGCGGCCAACCTCGCTCCATTGAGGACTGGCTTCAGCTTTCTCAGGACTATGATACCAAGGTAGTTCAACCGGGCAAGAAGAGGGTAAGTGTTGATATCATTTTTTTTTTGCTTAGTGGCAGATATGGAGTGGTGGAAATACGTGAGTTAGAAAGTAAGGGAAGCTTGTGTGGTAGAATTTGAGGACAATTTTTGTGTGTTAGAATCAGATGGGGAACGTTAGTTTGAATTTGAGGGAGAATATTATGAGTTATATTCTCAGGAAATTTGTGGTGTAGAACCTGAGGGAAAATGTAAATTGATATTTTTACAAGATTGTGTGAGTGTCACAGGTAAAAATATTGATTAGAATCAGGAATAATTGAGGGTGAGTGTCCAAGCATGGCAGAGTTAATGAGAAAAGTTGATTTAACATTATAAGGTGGTACATGAGGATGTGTAGTGGTGTGATATGAGGTGGCTGAGTGGTTAGTGTTCTGGACTCGTAACCTATAGGTTGGGAGATCGAATCCTCTCAGGTGAGGGGCTGAGAATATTTACTCTTCCAAATCGAGTTTCAGGCACTAACTATAAGGCCACCAAACATTGTAAAATGCCCTTGTTGGTACCATAACAGCTGCAGTACTGTAACTGGTAATTACCCTCACTTTCCTCCCTCTCTGGCTGGATACCAGTTCGGAAGTCATGACGTGTGTGTGTGGGTAGCAGTTGACCTGGGCCACAGTAATGGGCTTCATGAAGTCTATGTCCAGTGTCAAAAAAAAAAAAAAAAAAAATAATAATAATATATGAGGAATGGTGTCCAGTAGGCTGACTGCATAATGTCACGAGGGGTTAATGTGACTCTTTAATGGTATGGACATATGCAAGGAAAGGAGGGTAGATAGTGGAATGCATTACAGGTATTTAGATTGGATCAGTGAAATAGATGGCTGTGCAGGAATGGTACAACCCCAGATGACTTGTGATATATGTTTGGAGAGCTGTACAGTTTATGAAAGAGGTAATAAATTATAACGACTTGGAGTTTTTCTGGTATTGAATTAGTTATTGATTCGTGATAGACCTTTTTGCAAAAGTACAGTAAAAAATAATCAGATCCTGTATGAACTGTAGAGAATATGATTAATTTTGAGCTTTTATTAGGATTGAGATGTATACTGGGGAGCAAGGGGATACGATGTTGTCATTATATTGTAGGTCACTGATTCCACCAAACTAACAAGTGAGATAATCTTTCAAAATGTGTGACATTTCATGGCAGAATTTGAAGGAATCAATATCCTCAGTTTGTTGACATAACAATATTATAAAAGTAGTTTTTGTACAAGTACACACAGGTATTTACGTTTGAGCATGATATACATATTCCTTTCACATTTTAGTTTCTTTGGATGAGAGTGCAAATTTTTATATATACAGTATTATGGTATTTCTTGAAAGGTAAGTAACGTATTGATTCAATACAACAATTAACATACAGTTCTTTACCATATGCTCTTGGCATTTCCATTCACATCTCTTAGTTTTCCCTCATAACCTAGTGACCCTTCTCTCTCACAGGTGCGTTGGGCTGACATTGAGGAAGGGAAGAAACAGATGGCCGCTCGTGACCGTGGCTTCGTGCTCGGACAGACAGACTGGACCCGCATGACGGACCTCTCCTTTGGCAGCAACGCACTGGTCCAGGTCCGCTACATTGAGCCCCGCGAGAACAAGTGAACATCAGGGGAGCAGCCAGCGGACATCAGCCGATAATGAGGGAACGACAACAGTTTACTGTGGAGAGTCTGTGCGGTCAGTGAAATGATCCACGGTTGAGGTAGGGTTGTTTGGAATGATGGTGGGTGAGGAAGCAGTTAATGATGTAGGAATAATAATGATAATAGCTGATGTAGGGGTTGCAATGGTGATAGTAGAAGTTGTGAAGACAGTGATGATGATAGCTGAAGCAGGGATGATATTGATGGCTGGGGAAGGAATGATGATGATGGTGATCAGGCTTACACTGGTGGTGGTAATAATGACTGAAAACATGTCTCATGAAAACAAAGGGTGTGCTGTAAGTACATTTATGAGGGTTATGTAGTTGTTGGTGAATTGGAATACATTAGAGTGTAAATAGACCTTCCCTAAATGGAGTTTGTTTGTTTCTTGGCACTATTTGGCAACAACTTCCTACTCCCGTAAAAGGATGACGTCAGTTCAAGAATATTTCCTAAACACAATTCGTACGCTTTTGAACATGTTACATGAGGTAACATATTGTATTTTATTCCTTATAATTTACAATTGAAATATTCAAGTATGAAGCAGTCTTGAAATCTAGAGTACTGTACAGTCGGCAAAAAAAGTTTCGTTACCAGCCCTACGTTAATTTTAACATCGGTAAGCGGGGTAGGGTTGGTACCCCGCCGACTGGGCAGCTGGTGCCTTGTGTCATCCGAGCCGATAATACTCGGGCCACGGCAGTGACAATTTTTTATATCAAAAGTTTAGCTGATTTTAAATTAAATTTTGAGTGTTCAAGAACTCTTACTATTTAACTGTTCATTAATAAACATAAGGAAATACGTTTGAGTATTTTAGAACAAGAATAACAGTGAAATACCCAGAAAAAACAGCACTGGGTGAAACAACGTCATCTCTGCTTGCTTGTCCATGACACACTGAGGGAAGGGAAGGTGGCGGAGGTATATAAGACACTCACGGCACACCTGACTCGCCAGTCAGGTGTGCCAACATTACATCACACTGTTAAAAGGATGGTAACGAAACTTTTTTTGCCGACTGTACAGTAGACCTTTAATAAGGTAATATTTTTCAATTAATATGGGATGAGGAATAGAATATTGCCGTTATAATTTCATAATAATATATTATTCTCCATCCCTAGATTAGTTAGCATAATAGGGAAGTAGAAATTATTGTGTACAAGTAAACAGTTCAGCATGTGGCAAGTGACCTGGGATGATGTGTAAGCTGTACGTACATTATACAGTACCGTACATGTTGCTCACTACATAGCCTACCATAGTTATGTAGGCATTACGCATTATAATTATAATGTCCACGCTGCATACTTATATTAACCTACACTTAAATATATGCACTACACTCACAGTTAGGTACACACTAAAAAGTTTTGGTATACTTGACTGTGTGTACTTTTATACTTGACTGATCCAGGGAAACACTTCATGTGATCCCTGCGGACTCGTAAAAAGCTGGCCATTTATGTTTACAACTAGGAATATATGATATCATTGTTTTGTATAGTTTTATATTTTAGATTCTTAAATATTAGTCTTCAGTTCTGGTACTACAGAACTGATGGAACACCTACCTACTATAATGTAGTTATAATGTGTCAGTGTTCCTTGCCAACTTGTATGTAAGTGCATAAATAAACTATATGTTATGTTGTATATGTTATCTGTCATTTACTGGTAGGTGCTGTAATGAAACAGGCATATTTAATTAAAATTAAAATAGAAAATTGACATTAATTAATGTTTTTACGATTATCATATCCAAGTTGTGGATTTCAGCATTATGGTTGAGTTCTAGCCAAGGTCTGTATTTGCAGCCTCAGGATATACAATATTTTCGGCATTCTGAAACTATGCTATGTAATTCCTGACTATAATTAAGGTGGTCATCTCTTGTGATCTAATTGAAAAGTTACTGATTTCTCCAATTTAGGCTACACAACAAATCTTCCCATACTGATATATTGAAATAGCCTGTTTCCTGCCAACATATTTGAAGGAATCAGTAGCCCTTCAAATTTACCATATGAAAAAATCTTATGTTTGGTTATAATATAAAGTACAATGTGAAACTGGATGACGTAGGACTTCTTGGTTGGGGAAAGTATGATATTAAAGATAAATTGATTGATATAATAGTCGTTGCTCATTACAGTATATAGAAACTCTTAGGGGATCTCATATAGTACAGAGATTTTATTATTTTGTTAGCATATTGGAACATATTGATTCCTCTAAATGGTACCACAAAACCAATCATGCCACTGAAGCTAAGGTTTAGTCTGTTTCTTTCTTTGGTGTGGGGGAAACAGTAGCCTTCACTTCACCAACATTTCAACCCACTTTAATAGACTTTTGCCTTCTTATAAGTGGAGGCATTTTTATTCTTAACGTTTAATATGTGAATGTATGCCTTGTTAAATATTTTTTATTATTATTTCTCAAGCATTAGTACCAATATCATGATTAATTTGTCATTTAGGATTTTATTAAGAAAGAAAATATTCATCGCTTAATTCACAAGCTTCGTTTATTTTTTTGTTTGAGAAAAGAACCATATTTTTTTATTAATTACATGCAAAAAGTTTTACATATCATAATTACATAGCATTTATATCATATACCATGTGATGGAAACTTTCTAGTGAGGAACCAGGCACCAGTATGTTTATTTTTTGAAGATCCGCCTTTAGTCCTAACAATGATGGGTATACAAAACATTTCATTGCACAAGAACACCACTACATGTAAGTCACTACATGTAAGTGACTGCACGCTTCATAAGTTGTGTTTATGATATCAAATTTTTGCAAAGTAGAGTGTCAGCCTCATCTTGACCTTCTATCCAGCAGCATTACTTTCATGGCTGGTATTTGTAGAATCTTAGTGTAGAGTGAATGACAACATTTCAGAGAACTTGGGTGTCTTAAGATTGGCTTGCAATATATTGCTCATACAAAGTGAAAGTACATCATTATCTTTTAGGGAAGAAAAGGGGAAAGAGTGGTGTCATTAGCCTCTATACTCAAGGCATCCAAGGCATGGTAATATAAGAGTTTGTGTAATAATTTTTTTTTTTCTTAATGTCGAAATAAAAGTTTAAAATATGTATGAAAGTCCTACCTCACCTTCCATATTGTGTTGCAGTGTAAGTACTTTTTCATAGCATTAACATATCCATAATCATCATCATTACACATAGTACTATGCGAGTTGTTGTTTTCCCTTTTAAAGATCCTCTACCGTAGAAGTCTACAGTATAATGTGTAGTATAATTCTGTCTGCTAGGCAAATGTGTGATGGTAACTCAGTCATACCTCCTATAAAGTGCGATTTTGTTTCCACAACCCTACCGTATTAAAGAATCTTTGCATTAACAGGAGTCTTGACAACCACCATTCTGTTTCACACCTCAACTCGGTCCACTTTCTTGCTCTTCTGGTACAGAAATGCAGTGGTGGCAGACTGACTGTTGGCAATGTTTACCTTCTTCCTCTCCTCTGCCACCTGTTGGTAGCCCAAGCTATCAGCAGTGATACTTTGTGTCGAACAACTTTGTAACAGTTTGGCATAAAGTTCTTGTCAAACAACTTTGTAACAGTTTGACTGTTTCTCCTTGCCTTTTCCCCTTCCAATACATAGCAGCCTGGGATATTTTCCTGAAGAGACAAAACGCAGGTTGCCACTGCCTTGTGGACGATCATGGTCACAGCAACATAGTGATACGTCATGGCTCAGTGTCATATCTCACTGGTAGTGACTGGTTCTCTATAGTTATGCTACTGCCTATGTACTTACTTATCCAGGTACCTTTACATCTTGATGAAGACCTTGCTTGTTACCTTGGAGACTCAAAGGTTTTCACATTATGTAGGATGTCTGTTTTCTTGCTGTTGAAGGTACAAATAGTTGACTCATTCATGTGCAATGAACAAGCAAACTGTGTCTTCTCTCCAGCATCTGTCTTTTGTATTACAACCCTCTTCTGCTGCTGACTTAGGTGTAAATGTTTCCTGGTCTGGGACCACAGGGACCTAGGGTAGTAGTAGACATAGACATGTGGGCAAAAAGAGGTACCGTACACCTTATGTTGATCTAAGGCTTAGATCAACATAACTTGCAGGCTGCCACAACACAAGGCTGACGAGTAGTGTAGGTGGAAGGGACAAAGAGTGAGGGAGCTGAAGGAGAGGCCTAATGGAGTTGAAGGAGAGGCCTAAGGATGGATGGGAGGAAGGGGAACCCTGACTGGTTGGTAGGCTGGCTGGCAGAGAGAAAATAGCTAAGTATGATTGGGGAAGAGCCATGTAATGTATGTGGGGTATTTGTGGCTCAGTTCTTCCTGACAAATTCAGTTTGAACTACACAGCTTTGCCCCGCTCGGTGTTCAAAAATCACGTTGGAGGATATTCCTTCTACAAATTTGTACTACATTTGATGAGATCTGAGGAGGTGGGATGCATGTTAATGGAGGTATGATTATATCATTTTACCAGCCACAAGTAAAAAGTGAGCAATTGAACACTTCTCTATAATTTCCTTTGTATCCATTAGATGCAGTTGATTTTATATGTTCAGGTTAACAAAGATTGGAAAGCAAGAGCACAACAAGATTGGTATTGAAAAAAGAGCCTTCTTCATTCTCCTCCTCCTCCTCTCTCTATCCCTGTCACTGTTAACTATTCTGTGTTAAGAAAGGTCTACATTTATTATGTTTTTAACAAGCCAGAACAAATAAAGAAAATATTAAACACCAGGGAACTGAAATGCCCAAATGAAAAACATGGTAGGACTTGCATATCAGTCGACCAAGGAGGAGAAAATTAAAAAATGGAGGAATTCCTCATCTTGGCTACCCCTACAGAACAAAACTCAGGACAATGGGAACGTGTGATCAGGAAGAATATTTAAGATGGGGAATGTGTAAGAAAATTATGAAGTACCACTATTGTGGGAGTGTGTTGTAATGAGGTGATATGCAGGTGAATGTGGTGGTAGGAGAGAAATGTAGGGACAAAATGGGACTGAGGGATATGCAGTAGTTTAGAGGTGTATGAAAGTAAGTAGCGTTAAGACTGTTGATGAGTATGTTTGGTTCAGGTAGTGAGAAAGGTGATGCTGGAGTGAATGAATATACTGTACTCTACTGTACTTACCATAAACTAATATGTAAAAGATTTTATCAAATCTGTTTGATCTTGCAGTGGATTATAAAAACCTTTAAAGAAGGTACATATACAATATACATGAATAGAAGCAATGTATGAAGGTACTGTATGGTATTTTAGGTACTAGAGTTAATTTATGTAATTGTCAGAAAATTTCCATGGCCTACATAAGCCACAATTCACAGATGATAATTTTATCCCGTATATTGGTTACTTTTACTGAGCATTTCGGGTGCTGCCGTGGATTGACGATGAAGTGTGCTGTTGATGGTGAGTACCTGAAGGTAAGTGCTCTTCAGTGTACATTCTCCTTTCCCTTTCTCACTTGTGGTTTTTGTGGAGCATTGCTTTGTTTTATTTGTCTTCAATCTGTATAGTTAGCGTTTCATTTTTGAGATGTGTCTTCTATTAATTCAAGATAATCATTCTAATCATCACAACCACCATCATCTGGGAGTTTGTGTTTTTGACAGCACAGCCACATCGAGCTCTTTTTTCATCTCTGGGTTTTTGCAAGTGGAGCCTCGAAGGGGAAAACGTTCCTGTCCTATCTCCTGCATCAGTCATCACCTTGGTTTACTCATGAGTTGCACTGATTTTTATGGTTCTCAAGGATAACCTATGACCTGATGAAGGCAATTATTACTGTACCAAAGCAGGAGATAAGAGTCTTCAGGCTGCTAATGATCATCCAGGTTTTGCAAGCATTTTATAGCACTGGGACCATTGATGTCCTGGAGAAATTGATCTGCATCTTATACTGTATGCAGATACCAACAACACCAGGTACTCATTGAATTAGCCCAAAACACCAGAAGCCAGACCAAAGTGTCGAGTGATCCCTCCACTGCTTTAGACTACAATACCAAGAAAAGTGAAACCTTTTGAGATCTCACAGACTACTCGAACTGGATGTCTTTGCTCAACTTCTCCAAGTTCCTGAACCACCATGAACCTCAGAGCCTCTACTTCCTCATGTACTGTCTCAGAGCTGTCGTACTTTGGTTTCCACGAGGACCAATGCATCAGTGTCGGTACAGAGGTTTGTCACCCTCAGCTTTGTACACCATGAAGGTACGTTGATGTCTTTACTATATTTCTAAGTACTGTGACTCTGTGTTTTGTTGCTTTTATTTGATGTATCAGGTACTGTATTGATTTTGTCCATATAAGTATTAGCAGTTAGCTATTTTAATATCATATTTAATCCTACAAAAAATATTGTTCAAAATGGAATACAGGGTATAAGAAATATTGTCGTGCGTGAAATTTTGAGCGGTATTCCTCATACGACTACATACTCATACAAAACTGCCCAAAGTGTCAGCCATGTGGGTTGGTATTTCTTCTGACGACTGCGATGTAAGGCCATAAAAAATTATTACATAGATCCAAAACCACAGATTGCAATTTCTGCGCCCGTTGATTATGTTTCGGTCGTTTTATCTTCGTACTACCGATGACATTCTACTTACTGTACTGTAGCCAACAATAGACAATGTGATTTGCTACACAAGCACGTTCTGTCACCCAAAATATTTACGATGTGACATATCACTCGAGCGTTCTATATCCCAAGGTACCAATAAAACTAGTTTGTCATTGATGATTTTATTTTTACTGGACTTATTACCAGATAGTTACACTAATCAGAACTTAACAAAATGAAGTTGCTGGCATATAGTATAAGGACTGAAAACCTTAACCACTTAGCCGTGGGCCTTATCTACCGTGGCAGCTCTCTCGAAAGGGCCTTTCTCCCTCACTCGCAGGCACTATGTAAACAAATGATACAGGATATTGAAGTTCAAGCCTTCAGCTGTCTCCTGATGTACTTCTGAAGACTAAATGGACATCTGTAGGATGGGTAGCCACCTCACAATGACCACAACTCAAAATTCACTTTTACACTCTATTTACAGTATGTTTTCACACTCTGATGTCATTTCTAAAACATGTCAGAATTACCTTTTTCAACACAACAATATGAAATATGTCACTGTTGGTTTTACATACATATATGGTAATTAGAGGAAAAGATAAATCATGAAAATATTCCTCTCACCCTCAGTGTTGCTAGCATGAAACTAGCTTGTTAGGGACCTGGCAAATTTAAAAACTGCCTTGGCGAGAATTCTCGTCACCTGCGGTCCTCCACACTTGTTGGATTTAAGGGTTAATCATATGAAAAGAAATATGACAACTGATATTACACAGAGTAAATTTCCTGCCTGTCACAGATTTGGTGTAAGCAAAACACAACCTTAATCTTAAACTAACTTAGGTTCTCAAATAGCAAAATTTATACGTATTGGCATTTGCATCCATGACCCCGAGTCCCTTCCTCTAGCCTTGGAGGAAATCTGGGTTGCCAGCCCTGACATGCATTCCTGGCAAATCTCTTTCTTCCCATCTTGTACGATTTTTTTTTTTTTTTTTTTTTTTTTCCACCCATTCGTATTCCACGCTTTCTTACACAATCACTCACTATATCGTGCCATCCTCTTGGTCTTCCCCTTCATATTTGCCCGTAACACACACACACCCTTTTTGTCATGCTGACCTCTTGCCAGTCACGTGTCTTGAGAGGGGGATAGCACCCTTCTGTTTTCGCAGTAGGGGTACATGTCCAACGTGAATTGATATCCATTTCACATTCAACAATTTTTTTTTAATGAAGCACAAGAAAGTAGAATCGCCTTGACAGTTACATTTGATAAAGGGAACAGGATATTACTTCTAGCCTTCTAAAACCATCTCCTCCTCTACTTGTATTATAGGCTACTTATTGTAGTAGTAGTAGTAAGTAGTAGTAGTAGTAGTAGTAATACACTATACAACACTTACGGTTGAAGGGTGTATTGCAGTGAAGTAACTCGTGAAAACAACTGCACTGAATTAACACCCACCTTGAGAGATTTCCTGCACACAACATACTACTTAAGGCCCTGTATGTGTGTGTGTGTGTGTGACGTCATTCAGTGTTGATGACAAGCCATGTTACCAACCTGAAGGAAGTATACAAAGGATGTAAGGTCAGCGAAGCGTAGTTAGTGTCCTACTGTCGGTCACGCTGGCGGGACGTTCCCTGTTGCTTCTAAACAATATAGTTACATCTGTGGCTATTCTTTACGGCTAAAATACACAGGTAATCACGTCTTTGGCCTACTGTTTTACTTGTATTACGTCATAACGACATTAACATAAGTTTACGATGGGGATAATTGTAGCAAACTTTATTCCCGAACTTCATCATCGAGTGTGATCATTATTCTTGTACATATAATAACGCGACGTGATCATGCAAGTTTTTATTTTTTTATTACGGTAACATTTAGATGGCATGGCAGATCCGGTTATTAAGTGAAGGCGTGACCAAACACCGTGAACGTGATTTGTGCATCGAGAGTGTTTCCGGTCGGTAATGGTTTTGAAGCGTGATTGTTTTGTCATTGATAAAGGAATAATTACACGGGACAACAGAAGGGATGGGCGGATCTATAGTGCCTCTTGTTTTATTGTAGGGAAAATGCATCCATCCCTTTCCTAAGTATGACCTTAAATACTTGTTTGGCGTATATTCGAGTGTGTGTGTGTGTTGCTGTAAGTATAAGTATAAGTATAGGTCCGAAATGAAACTTGTGGTGATATATATTTGAAAAAACGTGTGTACTATTATAGGTATTGGGAAATAGAATAAATATATTACAGAAAAATAAAACAACATTAAACAAGGAGAAATGTGTAATATTGAGAAAGAGGAAGTATGTGTAATGCGATATAGACATACAAGGAAGTAGGCAACGGTATGCAGTACAGTATAATAATTAAAGGTAAACAAGGTTAGCCGTGAAAATGTGACGAGTGTACAGAAAGGAAGTACTTATTTGTGACACTATGCATTGGGTGGGAAACGGAGGGAGGAGTGACGGAAGTGTGTGTGTGTGTATGCTTCCTCTGTGCATATGTCCCTCAAGGTTCTTCCCCACGCATTCCTTCCTTCTTACCTCTCTTTTCCCTTCCGTTTTTCCTTCCGCTTTCTCCGCTTCCCATTGCATTCCCTTCCCCTCCATTAACTCACTGTCTCATCTCTCCTTTCTCGTCCCTCTGTTCTTTCCCCTCACCACTCCTCTCTCCCAGTATAGTTTCCCCCTCCCCCTCCCCACTCCTGACTCCTCCTCCCTCCCTCTCCCCCTCCCCTCCTCCTCCCTCCCTCTCCCCCTCCCCTCCTCATCCCCCCTGACTTCCCCCACCTAGTCATTTCTCCTTCACTTTCATCTCCTTCATTACCTGAGGCTGGGCGTGGTTCACTCCCACATTCCTTTGTATCCATTATTATCCTTACGTTTGTCCTATATCCATTTATTTCCTTTCCCTTCTCTTCTTCCTTCCTTCGTTTTATTCCTCTCCTCCCAAGCCTTCATTTCATCTCCCTTGCGTAATGATTATGTCATTTTCATTCCCTACCTCTCTAATTCCTTCGTGTAATCTTTCATGTTTATGGCTTCATTTCTTTTCCTTAGGCTGAATTTCCAATACTATCAGTCTCCGTGTGTGTGTGTTTGTGTTCATCTTTTATTTCTTCGTTTATATTTCTTTTCATTTCTTCCTTGTGTATTCCTTCTGTTTATATATCTGTCTTAGTCAAGATATTTGTAAGTGTTGATTATGCATGCTTACACACACTCTCTCTCTCTCTCTCTCTCTCTCTCTCTCTCTCTCTCTCTCTCTCTCTCTCTTATGCCACTCCTATACGTGTACCTCCACCCATATAATTCATTTCCACTCCCTCATTCCCTCCCTTCCTCTCTCTCTCTCTCTCTGATTGATTTTCCCCTCCTAACCTTTTCTCCCCTTCTCTTCCCCACTCTCCTTCATCCTATCCCCTCCCCCTTCAGTTTGCATTCCCTAGTCCCACCTCGTCCCTATTCTCTCCCTCTCTTCTCCCCTCCCCTTCACTTCCCCTTCAATTCTGTTCCGCCTCCCGCCACGCATTTCCGGGGAACCTCACACACACACACACACACATTATTATTATTATTATTAGTAGTAGTATTAGTAGTAGTAGTAGTAGTAGTACATTATACTGATAATAATAATATACTGATAGCTTATGTATACACAGTTATATATACATAACGTAACTGTATACACACACACACACACACATACACACATGACATAACCATCCACTGAGAGAGAGAGAGAGAGAGAGAGAGAGAGAGAGAGAGAGAGAGAGAGAGAGTAACACCTGCAATGGATGAGTAACAACACCAGCCTCACTCACTCTCACACTCTTTCTGCTCCACTATGAATGAACTCGCTCAGGACTCTTCAAGGTGTACTACTGTACTGTGTGTGTGTTTACTGTGGATAAAGAAATGTGTGTGTGTATATATATATATATATATATATATATATATATATATATATATATATATATATATATATATATATATATATATATATATATATATATATATATATATATATATATATTATATAAGCTATACCTGTCTGCGTGTATGTGTACTGTAGATAAATGATAATAATTGTGTGTGTGTGTGTGTACTGTAGATAAATGATAAAGATAATTTGTGTGTGTGTGTGCGGGAATTACACATTGAGTATGCCAAGAGTCGAGGTCAAATTCCCAGTATACTACTTAGTAAGGAATGAGGGAGTGTAAGACAAGGTGGGCAATACTTTTACAGCAAGGGTTTTGACGCCTATTCGGACCCGGGCCAATTTCTCCCTTTCCACTCTTCCACTTTCCTCCCTCTCCTTTCGTGCATGCTGTCTCTCCTGTTCTTTTTCCTTCGTGCTTGCTGTCCCTCTTTTTTTTTATTTTTCCTTTGTGCTTGCTGTCCCCTCTTTCCTTACTTGCTGTCCCTCTTTTCATTTTTCCCTTCTTGCTTGTTGTCCTCCCTTTCCATCGTATATATTTGCTGTCTTTCCTCTCTTATCACCTTCTCTATAGTGGTATAAGATCTTTCTGGCCTAGCACAGTCTTCTATCTTACCTTTTCATTCATTCATTCATTCTTTAACATGCTGTATGTCAGTAGGTGTGTTGAAGGATTTCCTGTCACTTACTCCCACATTACTGAGGCCCGTAGTGTTGCAATTAGAGGCAGTTAGAGGTCCGTAGTGTTGCAATTAGAGGCAGTTAGAGGTCCGTAGTGTTGCATAGAAGACAGAGATCCATAGTGTTGCAAAAGATACAGTTAGAGGTCCAGTGTGTTACATGGGTGGCAGGTAGAGTCAGTTAGACGTCCTCAGTGTTGCAGAGAAAACAGTTCGAGATCCATAGTATTACATGTAAGGCAGATAGGGGCAGTTAGACGTCCTTAGTGTTGTTGGAGATGACAAAAAAAGAATCACAACAGTACATACAGTCTGTGAGGTATTGTGGCTCTTGGATTACTTCACCCCTGTGGTATGTATGTGTGTGTGTGGCCAAGGTCTAAGGTGGGTCTAGTGGTGGTAATGGTGAGCGGTAGACCTTGGGTATATTACGTGTTGGGAGTCATCTTGGGCTACACCTATTATCTCTCTCTCTCTCTCTCTCTCTCTCTCTCTCTCTCTCTCTCTCTCTCTCTCTCTCTCTCTCTCTCTCTCTCTCTCTCTCTCTCTTTATATATATATTGTGTGTATGTACCCTTTTGTCTTCCTTACATTCATCTGATATACAAGGCTTTTGATCGTGAATGTACGTAATTGCTGATGGTATAATTATGATCCATCCCAACACACACACACATACACACACAAACATCTCGAGGATGGGCACTACATTGTTATGATTGTACCGTAGTTTCACCTCGGGGGCGCGGGGAGGGGGGGGGGTACATGTTTACCGATAAGTGAGCTATGTTCAGTCAAGTTAAAAGTCCTACATCAGGTGAATGAATGAAGGGGGCTGTGACGTAGACTTTATCCCCCCCAACTCCCCCCACCCTTCCCCCTCTCGCTGTGTTTTGATGGGCGGAAAGGAATTGGCGGACATAACAATGCCATGTTTGTTTACTGTGCGTGTGTGTGTGTGTGTGTGTGTGTTGTTGTTATGAGGGTAGTGTAGTGTATTGTGCATCACACTCAGTCCACTCCACAACACAGAGAGAGCCTGATAAGTATTGTGATGTGGAGTAGTGTTTGACAGATTACCAACAGGGGTGAAATGATAACACGGTAAGAATTTTTGTGAGAGAGAGAGAGAGAGAGAGACTGTATGTGTGTGTGAAAAGTTTGGCGCCATTTGAAGATGAACCAACATTAACATCATTTCGTATCCCGTTAACATTTCCGACGGGTGTGATGGTGATTTTGACGCAGTTCATGGTATAAGCGATGTCGCCTCACGTTATATCGGTCCGGGTTCGATACTCGTCAAGTCACGCAAACCGGTTGGCAGCGCCTTCTTGTATTGTCTGTGTGATGATGTGAGGAGTAATTTAAGTGTTTGTGCGCCCCTTCGGATCCAAGCCAATAACTTTCCTCTCATCCACTGTCCCTCATTTTCCATGTATTTCCTTCCTGCTTGCTGTCCCTTAATTGTCTCTATCACCTTTTTATTCCTTCGTGTTTGCTGTCCCTCCTTTCTAACTCCTTTTCTTTGATGATATAAGATGATTCCGGCTTAGCACAATCTTACTTCCTCTAGTTATTCATTCTTGGTGTAATTAAGGACCCTGTGATCGTGTAAGAGAATCGGTGGCTTCTGATTCCTCCCGACTATGCCACAAAACAAGCTCCTTCCGTATAGGTGGTGTTTCGTGGCACTATATGAAGGACTCATTTACCTCCAATTTTATGACTACATAATAGGGTCCCTTAATTCGTGTGGTCCTAACCTTGTGTCCACGTCCCTATGTCCTCTGAATCACACGTACCATAGGGAAGGGCAACGATGAAATAACTAACTCATAATTAAAAAGGCCATTGTGTCATACCGCTCACCGCCCCGTTCATTATATGGGGAGACACAGAGAAAAAAGAATGGCATTGTTTTTTAAGCCCTGGTCCGTGTTTTTGTCTAGTGGTGTGTGTGTGTATGTGTGGACTCAGTGTCATACAGACTGAGTAAATGGCGAAGTGAAGATAATGAAGATGAACTCAAATTATACTATGACTGAACCTTCAATTTATTTTTAAGCCTTGTGGTCTAGTCCTGGTAAAAAAAAAAAAAAGAAAAAGAAAGAAAGAAAAAAAAAAGGAATATAAACCTGAACCTTCTGTCATTATTTTTTCACAGAAGTACGAACGAGATGACGAGGGCACACGAGATGATGACAACAACGAAGACACTTGTGTTTACATTGTGTCTGGTCGGTGGTGTGGCTGAGGGCATGTCCACCTTCCTCTTGGTGACGCAGAACGTGGCCCCTCCGCCCTCTACAGCCAACCTGGGAGCCTCCACCACCTCCCTGGCTGGTTGTGGACTAGCCTGCTTCAACGCCGCCCCAGACAACAACAACATGACATGCCTCGCCTTCCTCTGGACTCCCACACCGGTTAGTAACGATTCGTACAAAGTCTTAATTATAGTGTATTTCTCTGTACTCTTGTGCTGGGGAAGGGTGTGTGTGGATGAGTAAGAACTTCTGGTTGTGACTGTACACACACACACACACTCCCTCTCTCTCCAACTAGCTATCTATCACACTATTCATCTATGTCTGACACAAAGATTCTCTCCATGTATCAACCCATCTCTCTCTCTAGTAATGAGTGGGTGAGTCAGTCAGTGTAGGTGTGGTGGTGTGGGTGGCAGTGGGAGGAGAGGGGAGGGGTTGTGGTGAGGGTAGTGGAAGAGGAGAAAGGGGAAGTGATGGGGAGGGAGGATGAAGGTGGTGGTGGAAAAAAGGGATATGAATGAATGGAGGGTATATGCATGGATGGATGAATTGGAGATAAGGAAGTGAGAGAGAGAGAGAGAGAGAGAGAGAGAGAGAGAGAGAGAGAGAGGTATGAATGAATCAGTCAAGGTGTGTTAGAGGCATGAGGGGGAGGGGGGCTGGAAGTAAGTGGAGAGGAGAGGGAAGGGGGAGGAGAAAGAGGAAGTTTGTGTGTGTGAATAGCGTGGGTGGAGAGCGATTGAAAGGTGCCTCAGTACACACACACACAAGCCTATTAAAGTTTACGAGTAATTAATTTGGTATCATCAGCAATGGTCGAATTAGAGCTCTACCATTTCCTCCTAACAATACCAAGAAACAGAGTACAGTACCTCAGTATACGTGTGTGTGTGTGTGTGTGTGTGTGTTATAGGAGCCTGTGGTGTAGCATAGTTTGGAGGAATCAGTAGGACGAGACCAAGAGGAATGGTGTACACGAGTTTATTTACCTTCTCCCCAACGAGTGACTCATTTGGCCGTCATCGTAATACGCCTCTCTTACTTGACCCGGATATAAACACTACCAGGAATTAAACGGAACAAAATTTAGAAGTTTAGATACTGAACAAGATTTAGACACTTGATGACCGAGATTTATTATTCTAGAGATAAGGTGCCCACTTAAATAATGTCCTCTATGCGAAATTTAAAAGGTATGTCTCTCTATCTACCTATCAACTCTTTATCAATCTATATTTCTATCTATCTGTCTACCTCTCTACCTACCAACTCTTCATCAATCTATTTTTCTATCTATCTATCTATCTGTCTACCTATATACCTACCAGTCTCGGTATTTGTCCATCCATCCATCCATCCGTTTTTCTGACTAACCATCCATCCAACCTTCTATTTAACCACCCAATCATCTATCCACCCATCCAACCATCTATTTAACCATCCATCAGCTATCAATCTATCTGTCCATCTCTATATCTACCCATCTTTCTAACCATCTATACATCTATCTCTCCCCGTGCTCAGTTGGGAGGAGAACGAGGCAACAACAACAACGTGTCCGATACGACCCTCTTTGCTCCGAGTGTAGAAGGTCTGTGTGAACTGCTGGCCTGCCTTCCCCACCCTGCCTCACTCCAGTCCTCCCCGAGGGCCCAAATGTATGTGCTGAGGGGACGCACCACCCCTTCCTATGGGCCCGATGCAGGTGATGATGCTTAAACACACACACACACACACACACACACACACATACTATTATGGAATTAGACGTCTTTGCTAGATAAGAGCATAAACAAACATCGTCTATCAAACGGTTCCCCTTCAAAATCCCTTCAAGTCCAAAGTAACTCTGGTCCACTGTCGTACTCCCAAAATAAAAATATGTTGACAGTCTTAACTGATTGTTCTGGCTTAGCACAATCTTCTTTCTTCCTCTTTTCGTCCATTCGTAGATGACTCAGTAATGGTTGTTATTCTAACCCTTGTCTCGTGTTGTGTGTCAGCGCCTGCAAGCTACGTGATGGCGTGCACCTTCGCCTACCGTGTGTACAGCAAGGTCAAGTTAACGTATAGCAAGGCCGAGGACCACTGTGCTGAGGATGGAGCATCCCTTATCATCATCAAGGTAATGACACACACTAAGACAGACAGACAAACAGACAGAATATGTTCTGGATAGTTAAAAGAGCGAGTTTACTTAGTTGACCTATTTTTGTTTTATGTTGGCCTACACAATATTTGCACGCTTGTAAAATTTTTATATTCATGACCTTGGCTGCATTTGACGGGGCTAA
Organism: Petrolisthes cinctipes; assembly: GCA_033782935.1. Classification (NCBI taxonomy): domain Eukaryota; kingdom Metazoa; phylum Arthropoda; class Malacostraca; order Decapoda; family Porcellanidae; genus Petrolisthes; species Petrolisthes cinctipes. The sequence goes on from JAWQEG010000689.1 coordinate 115,564, forward strand.
TTGAAGGGGTACAGACTCCTCCAAACTATGATAAATTTGAAGGAATCAGTATCCCTATAATTTGACTACATATGACTACGCACGCCCTTAAATCTACGGAGCCATTTATTATAGTTCATGGTCGTCATTTATCTATCTCATGACTGTTCTTACATTTTATTTATTTATATATTTATTTATTTATTATGTATGCAGGACGCCGAACAGGAGAAGATTGTACTGGATGCGGTGAACCAAGGGGAGGGCTATTGGATGGGACTCTCAGATAGGGAAGTGGAGGGAGTGTGGCGCTGGGCTGACGGTGAGTGTTGTTGTCATTTTGTCTGTTTTACGGGTGGCACAGGTGGACTGGCGGTAAAGGTCGTATGATTAAACAACTTCTTCGAGGAAAAGCTTGGCTCTGAGTCACTCAATTCGTATAATTTGGTAATGCGATTTTAGCGACGAAACACATTTTCCTCGAAGAAGAAGTTTTAATAACATTCCGACCCTATAATTAGTGTTTTCATTCCCCATTTCTTTACGGGTTTGTGGTTCTTTTTTGTTTATATAATTGAGTTCGCTTTGGTACAGTTATATTACAATATTAGAACTATTTAAGCAAAAGATAGTGTGTAATTTTCTATTTTGGAAGGAAAGTCGCTGAGTTATGTAAAGTAACAGCATCCGTAGACAAAAGATTAGGAGCTGTCCATTTGTGTGTGTATGTATGTGTGTGTCATTCAGAAGGTTTGTTTATTGTCACCCATTCCATAAACAAAAGACAATTGTTGTTCTCGTTTCGGCAACATAATAATAACAGTAATATTCTCTTTTTAGTGTAACAGTACCCAGAGTAAAAGATATGTATAATAATAGATGATAAAAATAATAATTGAATTTTTTTTTTTTTTTTTTTTTTTTTTTTTAAGGGAGCTCGCTTGGCTACAGTAACTGGGACCGTGGACAACCCAACAACTACATCCTCCGCGGCAGTGACCAAGACTGTGCTATGTTGTACCGAGGAGCCTGGAATGACCACCACTGTCTACACCCTCTACGCTTCGTTTGTCAGATCACCTTCGTACAACTCTGAATTGCCTCATCTATTTGCGTCTCTTCCTGTCTGTCAGATCATATTCGTACAACTCTAAATTATCTCACCTTGTATGTCAGATTACCTTCGTTCAACTCTAAATTTTATCGAAACTTTGTCTAATTCGTACAACTTTAAATTATCTCATCTTGTCTGTCAGATCATATTCGTACAACTCTGAATGATCTCATCTTGTTTGTCAAATCACCTTCGTTCAACTCTGTGGGTGATATTATTAAACTTCTTCGAGGAAAAGTTCTCTGCGTCGTTCGGTTCCTATTATTTTGCACTACGAATTTAGCGATGAAGAAAACATTTCGTCGAAGTAGTAGTTTAATAATACCTCGCTGAATCCGTCTCATCTTGTTTATCTAATCACTTTAATTCATACACAACTCGTAATCATCTCTTCGTGTCTGTTTGATCACCGTCGGTATAGTTCTGAATCATGTCATTGCATTCGTCATTTGTTTTGTTGTGATTTCACTTGTCCACTTCTGTTTTACTCATTCTTTTGTTTACCATTCAATCACATCTCGTTTACTGCACTCCTCTCACCCACTTCCATCCACCTCATCCTGTTCACTCTCATCCATTTTTCTTCTCTTTTCATGTGTCTATGCTGATCTCATTTTCTCCCAGATTGTCCTTTCCACTTCTAAGCACCTTCGTAACTTTCCAATCACCACCTACCTTTCCCTTATCACCTTCGTAGTCTCCCAATAACCGCCATCCTTTCCCAAATCGCCTTCCTCTTACCCAAAATACCTGCGTTCTATCTTTCTAAATCTCTAAATAAGTCACTTTCATTTACCACCAATCACCAAACATCTTATCCCTAACAACCTTCCTCCCATCTCTAATCATCTTCCTCTGCTCCAATCACCGTCATTCAACCCCTGCATGCTGATCACGTACACCAATCTGCTAATCACAAAAGTTTTCGGGTACATAATTCGTCTCTGGTTCCACTTATATTGTAGAGTTGTGAAAATAACAATAAAGTTATTATATATACTTCCTCCACCATTGTTTACTTGTCCCTGGTGAAAGAATACATGAGAAATAATTGCTGATGTCAAGGGCAGGAAAAGCCAATTATTGCATGGTTCTGGTCCATTCATTATAAATACAATATTAGGCTACTACTGTTTCATTAATTTATTTCATTATTATTATACTAGCTTAATCTGCGACATACTTGTTCTAACTACTGTACTAAATTAACTGTGCTATTGTAGAATTTGTATCCATAATTTCGTTATTTGTACTTGCCTTTTCCTGTAGGCATATAGTTGTAGTTGTGATTACCACTGACCCGATGAATCAGTCCTCACGCCCTAGAAATGAAAGGATAATAGGAGTGCCACTGTGCCACACCCCCGAGAGATATCAACTCGCAGGACATTTGCACCGAAAGAAGCATTGATTGTCTCACAGGAAAATCATATACACTTTCATAGTACTTAATTAAAATATACTAACTGGTACATATCGCAAATTCATCTAAACGATTTATTTTCTACAATTCAATATACCAAGCACTTTCTATTTGAAGATTTACTATTGACCTACCTTTTTCTTCGTGTAACTATAAGCATGGGTGAGTGAGTAATAGGAAATACATCATGCTCTTTGGTAATACGAGCACATTGACGGAAAAGAACAATGAAGATTGGAATGTTATAAAAAGTGAAGGTACTAGCACACCATGTTCATATTCATCAATAGTGACCTTAAATGTATTGCTTGTACAACATTCATTTGGAAATATTTTTATCCACAGCAATCATAAAACATCAGAAGGGGATTAAATTGTACGTTGAAACAAAATATAAAGTATACTAAAAAAAGGGCACTTGTATTGAGTTAGTACAAACTGAAAGAGTTCCAACATGGCGATTGAATAGCTTTAGCAAGTGTTTGACCGGACATATTTTTCTGACTATTCAATGCGTATATAGAAAGATGGTGTTGGCTGGGCTGCGTGAGAAAGGCAGCAAAATAGTAGCAAAGTTCGCCATTTTCACGCCAAATTAGACTACAGTGTAGAGCAGTCAATGTCGATTTGGGTACAATATATTCAACTGTTCATTGCCCTTGTATATATCCCTTTTTGTAACAATCTCAGTACATGAATAATTCAATTTATTTATAATATAATTATGGTGGCTATGAGTTGAATATATGGGCTATTGTTTTGTCCTGGATTGGGCTATACAAAATCATCAGGTGGATTGGCAACTCTGATAAGACAAGAAAAGAAAGACAAAAGCAGTGTTGCTAAATATGGGAAATTTTCCTAGACATGGGGAATTAATTAAAGGTATCAATGGAAAATTATATACAGATTTCACAAAAGTAAATGGGAAAATTTCTACAAGACGAAATATTAAGAAGATGGTAAATATACGATAATCTTCAAGAATAAACAAGACATTTTCGAAGTAAATAGGAAAATTCTTATGTTGAAGTTGAAGTAAAAAGGGAACTTCTGATGTTGAAGTTGAGGTAAAATGAAAAATTCTGGTGATGAAGTTGAGGTAAAATGGAAATTCTGATGTCAAAAGCTGGGGAAATTTCGTCAAGTAGACTTGGCAAGTTGGCAACACTGGAAAAGTTAGTTGAGTGCGTGATGGAGGAGGAGGTGGTAGTGATTTTTGCCGTCTGCCTCGCCACCACTACCCACCACCACCACCACTAACCACGCCACTATCTCTATCTAACCTTTCTACTGTCTATAGTGAATATCTGAGAGGGAAAATAAAGCAGGGATAAACTAAAATACGGTGAGAATAGGCCATGTTTTGAACCGGCCATACATACTGTACATATTTCCCTCTGTCGTTGTCGTTGTTGTTGTTTTGGGTTTTGGGAGTGAAGAAGAAAGGTGTGTATGTATGTGTGAGAGAGAGACGTTACAATACCTTCCAGTTCCACCTGCCCATACACACACACACACACACACACACACACACCTGTCCCTGGTACAACGAGACTGAGGGATAAAATTTTGGGTGAGGGTAAATTTTGGTGTATGTGTTTGAGTGTGTGTGTGTGGTGCTCAAAATTGTAATATATATATATATATATCGTGTTTTGTAATTATATGTATTGTTACTTTTCTCGATTTTTGGCCTTATAGATAAGTTATTTTGTCAGTTATGGACGTTTATCTTGGTTATTTTGTCAATTTTGGACGTGCAGTATATCTGATCTTTTTGTCTATTGTGGCCTAAAATTAGTCTTTTTGTCTGAAGCTGTATTTATGAGATATTTTGACCTTGTTTCTTAGTTATGTTGCATATTTTGGCTGTATTTGAGTTAATTTGTCACTTTGCCCATGCTTCAGTTATTTTGTTTATTTGGCCATAGTTTATAGTTATTACAGCCATATTTCTGTATCGTTTTTCCTTTGAGACGTATTTCTGAGTTATATTGTCCATTTGGTTGTATTTCTGAGTTATCTTTGTTATTTAGCTCTATATTAATTTAGCTATATGACCATATTTTTTTACTTACTTTGGCATTGTGGAGAGTAACCAATAATTTAAGGGCATTTTTAGATTTGTTGGTGAGTGATCTCACTGATCTGTAAGGGCTCCTTCTTGGCTTTCAAATTTTTGGCAATTCCTTGCTTGTGTGTTTTGCTGCTATTGATTTATTAGGCCATATTGAGTGAGTGTAGAATTAGTAATCTTTTACACAATTTCCAAGAATGGCCAATGATATAGAGTACAGTATGGTACGGTACTGTTTATTCCCACCACATTTTCTAGGAACCTTGTTCAAGTTGAGGGATGATTGTATACCATCTCCTGTCATTCCTGTGTGCTACTGAGGCTTCAATAATGAATACTACTGTTGCATCCTTGGACCTTATTGTTTGTTTCTGTCAACAACAACCGTTTATCGGTTACCAGTTCTGTATGGTCTAGTATACTGTACTGAAGTAATGTTGACCTCCTCTCACAGGTCAGGTACATGTGATGTTTGAGGGACGGTGAGGTAGAGTGTGTGTGTGTGGGTGTGTTGTGGTATTGTTCGCCATGATCCCACACTACTGCTGCAACACTAACACCACCATCACCTGATACAGGTATGTAAACATTCATACATACACTACCTATACAATTCTCTCTAGAGTCTAGAGTAACCGATTCTTTCCTATAGGGAAAATTTGTTCAGTGATGTTGGTTGACAAAATGTTGTTCTTGGGAAATAGTATCATCCAAGGGGAGGTGGCCGAGTGGTTAGTGTTCTGGACTCATATCCTAGAGGTCGGGAGATCGATCCTCTCAGGTGAGGGCCTGAGAATATTTACTCTTCCGATTTGAGTTTGAGGCACTAACTATAAGGCCACCGAACGTCGTAAAACACCCTCGCTGGTACCATAACAGCTGCAGTATTTGGGAATAACCCTCACTTCCCTCCCTCTGTGGCTGGGTACCAGTTCGGAAGTTGTGACGTGTGTGTGTGAGCAGCAGTTGAACTGGGCCACGGTAACGGGCTTGATTAAGCCTATGTCCAGTGTCGGAACATATAAAAAAAAAAAAAAAAAAAGTAAGGCCATTATAAGTATGCCAGTATTTGTTAGCAGTAATGAATTATGTACACTCTCCCAAAGAAGTATCGGCATTGCTGGCTAGATCCTGCTGAGAAAAGATCGAAGCTACATGTATGACTGTACTGTGGGGTTGGTATTCCTGCTGGCAATGAGTTGACTCTCATTTCTGTACTAACGTGAAATCCTCTAGCATACATAATTCATGCATTAGGCAAGTCGTGGAGTAAGAGTTGTGACTTCATTTTTACAGATATACTTTATGTGATTTTAATGATTGATGGTTTTTGGGGAGGGGGAATTTACTGAATTATTTAGTATAATGAGAATGATAACCCAGAGAATAAAGTTACCAAATCGGATTTTAACCAAAACGGAATCTTTGAATAGATTTGGTGTAACTGTAGTATTTTGTCTTAAATATAATGCAGTTATAGCATAGGGTAGGATTAAGTAGTCTTATGCTTTTTCTTCTCATACTTCTAAATAAGGTTTTGTAAAGTAACACAAACAGACATTGTCCTCTCCAGTAAGTGACGTGTATAAACAAACATGTGAAGAAACCAACACCTCAAAGCTTCACTCGATAATCTCGGGGCCTCAGCCTCAGTCTCAGGCCACGACTGACGGCCTCCTGTCCCGAGGTAGAGGTATATAGAAAAAAAGTAAAAATAAAATATTTAAAAAGAAAGATAACATCATATACCATTCGGCAACTACAGTGTGGATTAGCTGAGTTCTCAGCATTAGAAAGGGGCAAATCTTACGATAATATTTGAAATTTCTTTAATAGGTGAAGAAATGCGAATATGTTTAGATTTGCATCCACTATAGTTTCTCTGACTCATGAAGCAATACAAATATGCATAATTGGCAACTGATCGGCAGGAATACCACTATCTATAAGGTTTCAAAGCAATGTACCATAATGCTACGTTTATTGTCGTTTTCGTTCATTCGGTAAAATGCCGATACTTTTTTGGGAGAGTGTACATAGTAACTGTAGCTCTGTCACTCATACATACAAATTGTGATAATTTTTTTTCCACAAATAATTGAGGTAAGGCTTTTGCTCTTCAGGCTAAGATGCCGTTCAAACTACGGCTGCGAAAGACCCGACAGTACAATGTTCTGTCCCGCAATGTGCTGGTCATTAGTGTGGAGCTCCTGGACAAGACCACCCTAGAGTGTACCCTATCTGCAGACTCCACGGGCCAGGACTGCCTTCATAATGTCTGCCAGCGCCTCTCACTACACCAGGTGAGCCATAGTGACACCTAACCTGTCCTCCATAGGTTGCGGTACTTTTAGTGTTACTCTGTTGGAGGACGTTATTTGGGATTGAACTAAGTAATATATTTAAAAGTTTTTTTTTTTCACTGGCTGTAAATAACAGGAGAATTTAACATATTAATACAGTTCCATTTCCTTCACACACTCATCACCCTTCCAGCCTGAGTTTTTTGGTCTGCGGTACATGAGCAAGAAGCCTTACCCGAAGGTGCGTTGGGTAGAGCTGGAAAGACCCCTCAGGAAGCAGCTGGACAAGTACGCCCAGTCTCCTGCCCTTGCTCTAGCAGTCCTCTACTACATCCATGATGTCTCTCTCCTCCAGGATGATGTCACAAGGTTACTAAGTTATATATTTACTAGTTCTACCAATGCTATTTATCAGTTAGAATGTTGTTATCTATTGCTTTAGCTCCCTGCTTTAATTTCCTATACCTAATCCTCTTTCCAACGTTTGTTCCTCAGGTCTCATTACTTCTTGCAAGTGAAGCAGGATGTTCTTGAAGGTAAACTACGATGTAATCATGAAAAGGCTGTGCTGCTCGCCTCATACAGCCTACAAGGTACAGTTTCCTGGTACTATTATGGGTGTAAGAAGATTTGAAGTATTTTCAGTCAATACCAGTAGCCGAATGAACATGCAAATTTTGGTTTTTCATTGGGAACAGGAAATTTAAATGGTATACAGTATATTGTATGTTAAAATTAATGATGAGAATAATACATTGTATAAACTAAGGACTCATATTTGCTCATATTTACAGCTGAATTTGGTGACCATCAGCCTGATCGACACACAGCAGAATACCTCAAGGACTTCATGCTTTTCCCTAAGGTATACATATGTCATTTATTAACACTTTATTGAAGATTTGTGTTACTATATTTAATAGAAGTTTCTGTGTTTGTTGCAAGCAGCTGTCCACTTTATCAGGACATTAGAATACATGAAAAATATTTATGAAACTTTTGTAACTTTATTGTTGATCTTCATTCTTTTATTACTGTATACTGAGAGTTAGTTTCTTTATGTGGAGTAGCAGATTGGTGGTGAGAGTGAGGTGGGAGCCCTGGTGGAGGCAGTGGTGTGGCAGTACTCCTCCCTTCAGTCTCTGGCTCAGGCCCTTGCTGAGACCTATTACATACTTGAGGCCCAGCAGCTTGACGGATATGGCCAGGAGACTTTTATGGCCAGGGTGAGGCACGGCATTAGGGGTTTGGTATGTTACATATATTTCCAACTGGTTTTACAAACATCCTTCTGAAAAAAATTGAAATACTTTGCTTTACTGTGCAATTCTGTGCCATTATAAATATAAACATTAATGACAATGTAAGACATTTAAATAGTTCTTGCTCTGTGAATGTTTGAATGAAATTTATAGTACCTTAGATTAAAATATCAAGGCAGGTTTCAAGTTTGGGAAATGTTAATAATAGTGAGTTGGTTTACCCCACAGGATGAACGTGGGAGTGAGGTGTACCTGGGAACATCACTCATGGGCATTGATGTGAGACCTGCCGCTGGACACACCCATGTTTTCTACAGGTGATAACATTTATACCACACTAAACTTCTATTGTATTTGCTTTTTCCTACGTACTCCAATATGGTGTCGAATCTCTTTAGGGGGTAATATTGAATGCAGAGATGTGGGTAATACGTAAAGGGATTTAAACCCCCTTCAGTCCAAAGTCACTCTTTGGGTTAGTCGGCTCTCCCTCCATTCCTTCTATTTCCTTTGTACATGCTGTCTCTCCTCTTGATCTACTTCTCTCTTGCATTATAATATGAATATACTGCCTCCAGCTTCATTTTGATGATATTGGTTGGATATTCACAAATTATGAACTAAAAAGACATCTCCCCTACAGATGGAATGACATAACCAACCTGGTAAACAACAAGCGTAATTTTGGCATAGAGTGTCAGCGAACCGACGAGACAGTCCACTTCAGTTTCGATGAGCCTGATGCTGCCAAATATGTCTGGAAGATGTGTGTCAAGCAGGTGAGTGTGGCAGTCTTAATGTGTGTATTGGCCAAGGTTTGGAATTTATAGAAGTAGTATATACTATTTTGTTTTTTAGCTCTTGGTAAATGTCAGCAGGCTATATGGTAGCCTTCTTTATTTCATCTAATTGTATCAAAATGATTGTGTGTAGTTTTTATTACTATATTATGAACTGAGTACTGTTTACCAGGCTTTTGTGATCCACTGAAGTATTCACTGTTATTGATGGGTTAGGTATATTAATTTTATAAGGAGGGACAGCTATATAGCAATTGTGTTTTGCAGCACACCTTCTACAAGAGGAATCAAGAGGTGCTAGAGGGTGGCAGTGGTGGTACTGAGACACGAAGCTTGGCCATCCCTGATTTACAGAGTTCTGTCATGGGGACCCAACTTCATCACCACTCTCACCACCTCAACTCGTCTCATGATATGGTACGTCCTACACCAGAGCTGCTCTCTCTCTTTTTCTTAAGTATAATAGATCACATAATGTTTGTTATGGTAGTCTCCATGAATTATAACTCAAGCATTGTTTACTTATCAGCTGGACAGCCGAGGTGGGTTGAGTGAGTTGACCATGAGGAGTTCCGCAGACCAGGGAGCGCTTGCCTCGTACTCAACCACTCTGCCACAATATGATCTCTCCTACATACACCAGGTTAGTCACTCCACCCAAATCATTAATGTATAAATGCTATGAAAAGGAGCTCTTGTTAACAGTGTCTTGCTAGTGCTTCTTCAGATTCCTAATATAATCTCAAATTTTATTAACATTTACAATTCCATATATTGGCTCTGTGTGTACTGTTCCCTGATACTTCAAATCAGTTTTAGTTATAATACAAGTTTTCATGGTTTCCAACACATTTAGTAATAAGAATATCAGTAGCAAAGAAAGAAATTATTAATCTCAGTCTTCTATTTAGCCAGCAGAATCAAGTGGTCATTTGACTGCAGCAGTGGAGTCCTCAGGGTCACAGATAATGACTGACCCATCCTATGGTATCCTGTCCCAGTCAGCTTACTCTCTCAACACCACTCATCACCAGCAGAACCAGGTACCAATATAATTATACAGTTGTCTCTTGCATGTTGTAGTCACTTAAAGGTTCTCCTCTATATTGTAAATGCGTGTTACAATCGTTGTTATAAGTTTAATACTGTTTTGAACAGTAGCTATTTGATGGAAACACCAGAGATGAGACTGATTTGTAAACGGTGTCTAATTTCAGGTTGTCATAGCGTCCCACAGCCAAGTTCAACAGCCCACAAACTTACAGCAGCAGACACAGCCACAGTCACAACAAAAGCCACAGCAGCAGCAGCCCTCATCAGCCTCACAGCAGACTCAGCAGCAGCAACAACACGATGGAGGAGGACAGCAGATTACTCTCTACTCCTCCAACCTCAGTCTCCCTTCCACAAGAGGCAGCTTTAGAAGGTACCTGCATTGGTGTACAGTCGGCCCTCGATATAACTCTTTATCATATTTAACTCTTACCATTTGACACTTGTCCAGTAGATCACTTAGTCTGTATGGTAAGGAGAAACATGAGCCTGGGAAAATGTTTGGTAGTCCTCAATGATTAACCGAGTATAAAATGAAGTGGTGGATACAAGTATATTTAATATCAAAGGTCTAGTGGATTTGAATTGGCGTGTAGGGCTACATTGAGTGTAGACTAATATACAGCTCTTTATGTTCATAGTACCAATCATGTGTACAAGTTATCTTTATAGTTAACAAAATACAGACGAGGTGGTTTTATATATAGTACTTGGAGTGATAATTATGCTGTATATTTAAGAAATCAAAATATACTTCTTTGAGAATGTGAACTACATCTGAGTACTCTGTTGAATTTATATCCCATCAGTTGGTTACCATTCCAAAGTGCAAATTAATTATTGTTACTTGAGATATCAAATAATAACTGAAATATGTGTCCTCCCCCCCCATAGGAGCCTGCTGCCTCAGTACCGCCCGGCACCAGACTATGAGACGGCCCTCATACAGAAGTACGGACCGGGCATCAACCCTGCCAACATTCGTGCCACAGTTCTCTACTCCTCCCAGCCTGAGATCTCCAACACACACATCCTTGAAGGCACACCACATGAGTGTAAGAGATGAGAAAGGTGGTTCAAAAAATTTCTGTATTGCAGTGCAGATATATTTTTTTTTAGATCATGACCAGAAAAAAGTCAATGGATCCCTACAGTTTACTGATAATAGAGTATCTTCCTGATGTGGATGTTAAGAGTTGAAGATTCCACTGTATTGTGGTGTTGGTTACAGTGTCCCGTGGTGGTGGTGGCAGCGGCCTGGGCAGCTACAGTCATTACAAGGGGTACACGGACCTCTCCCAGCATCACCCAGACCCGTCAATCCCGCAGCTCAGTAGATCGGCTGGAATACTCATGCCTGGACCACTACACAATACTTACAGGTGAACACCAGTTTGAATAATCTTTAACTCTTTGACATTGGGAAATATTTTTTACTATAAAGTGTTTGCTTTTTGTACATTTTTTAAGACCCAAATCATTATTGATGGGTTATTTGGAATTGTGTTTAACTTTTTACGTTCCATGTCAAGAATGCTTCCCGTCTTTTTGTGTCCTTGACTTCTCCTGCATGTAAGTTTGAAAGTAGAGATATCACTATAACCACATATCCACTCCTGTCTCAGCTGAACTTCTAAATATGTAATGCATCCCTGGCATAATGGTACCATACTATTTCCAAATCTAGCACACCAGAACTGGCCTCTCCCTCATCTGGTGAACAGTTGGATGAAACGGGGCGTGGAGGTGTAGGGTTGGGGAGGGACCATGAGCTACTTATGTACAAGGCCCCACCTCCTTACCCGTACAGTAAACCCTCCAGCAACAGCACTCCAGATCTGGCATCAAACCAGGTATTTCACACCACTTTAGAATAATAATATTTACCTTTACTGGTATCTCCTTTTAACTCGCAGCTTTCCTAGTTGTTCTTAGCCCTCTTGTTTTCCATGTTACTCTGTACTTTGGTTTTAGGTGTAGCTGTTCTTTTTGTTGTTCTTGAAATAAATCTTGGTATTTTTTATTTCATGAATGTTTAATAAATAGATGTTTTGTTTCAGGGAGGTAACATGAGCCCTGACTTGGCCTCCCGGCGCCGTGCACTACTTACTGCATCACTGGGATGTCTCGGGTCACCTGACCTGTCCCGGACCTATGAGAACCTTGCAGACCTGAGCGAGGCTGTGGAGAGTCTGAGACACGAGCTGACCCGGACCACCGATACCGGCTCATCCTTCTTGGCTTCTCTCCACCCCTGCAGCCACAACTACTCCCGCAATGACTTGGACGCAATCTACCAGCTTAGTGATGGAAGAGTCTCTGTGGGCACCAACCTAAACCTCAACACAGTGTATGCAAGTGAACAATCCTCACAGAAGTCTCAAAAATCCCAGGGACAGTACCCAGCTGGCTACCCTTCCCAGTACACAGCAACAGCACAGTACCCTGAGCCACAGTATGCTGCTGCAGGCTCAGGGCAGAATGTACAGGAACCCATATACCAAAACATTGCTGCCCTCAGAACAGATGAGGCTAGAGAACGAACTCGCTCGGCACCAGAAATTGACAACAATCCTTTGAGTGGGAATGCAACGGGAGTGGGGCCTGTTCAGACAACCCACGCTTTAGGTCAGATCTCTGGGGAGGATGTTCAGGGGGCACGAAGTCGAGCTCTTTCCCAGCCAGTCAGACAGGCAGCTCTGGAACCTCAGTTGTACATAGAAAATAGACTTGGAGAACAACAGCAACAGCAGCAAAGGGGACCTATTGAGGCCATAAACACAGCTATGGGTCAGATTCCAGTGTTCAGTGCTCAGCAAGAACTGAGACACAACCACCACCATCTCCTCCACCTTCAGCAGCAGATGCAGGCATTATCTATACAGCAGCAGCAGCAACTACAGCAACAGCTACAACTACAGCAACAAAAGGAGCAGCAGCTTCAGCAACAGTTACAGATACATCAGAAGAAAGAACAGCATCTTCAACAGCTACAAGTTCATCAGCCACAGTCACAAACTACACAGATGCTTGGCCAGAGTAGTCACCACTTACTACAACACCAACAGAGACAACAGCAGGCACAGGAACAGCAAAGACAACATCAAAAACAGGAACAGCATAGACAACAACCGGACCCACAGAGACACCAGAAACAGTTACAACAGCAGCATGCTCAACCGACTCCCCAGAAGACAGTGCAACAGCAGCAACAGTTACGACAACAGCAAGTGCAAGCAGTAGGAGTAACACAACAAATGAAACCGCAACGTGAAACTAGTAGTGGAGAGGGAAGCAGTCAGCAGCTGTCACCAAGGAAGAAATGGGGTGCCCCACCACCCTCTGGAACTGTACTACTGGCTGGTCAAGCAGAACCGATGGTGGAGAAAGGCAGAAGGAAAACACAAGAAGTGTCCAGCATAGACTTCATCTCCTCATCAAAAGATACAGCAGGGCAAAGCAGAACACGAGAGGTGTCTCTGGAGAACATCGTTGGGGCGGAGGGGGGCCACGACAAAGTACGAGAAGCATCGTCTGACTCTCTAGCCTCACCACAAGGCTCTGGGAGGGGGGCTGTATCAAAGGAGACAGCTTCCAGAGAGGGGACCAGGAGTACTGAAGGCCAGTACCCAAACACCAGTACCACCTCAAAGGGTCCAACTCCAGATGTATTAAAGGGAGCAGCACCAAAAGGACCCAAAGATCCTAGGGTAAGGAATAATTTACAGAGATGGTGATTCAAGTTTGATCAAAACCCATTTCCCTTTTTCTAAGGATGGGCTGCTCCTTGTCCACAACAATTATACAATTCAGTATTATGAAAGTGATGATAATAGAAGCTGTCACATGTATACTGTACAGTACAGTAGTACTGTATGTATATACTATACTATAGTGGGATATGTATTTCAAAACTGTTTTATTTATTAGGATTTATTTTTGTATTAATGTGTTTGAATAAATATTTTGGCAGGTTTATTTTATCATAATATAATGTTTTTATTGCAGGCAGTACAGTTGGAGGTAAGGTTAGTGAAGGGGGATATTGTACCAGAGTTTGAGTCCATCCCAAGGGCCCGAGCCAATGCCAGCTACACCACTGCCACCAGACAGGACAACGCCCCTCGCAACCGCTATAAGGATGTGGTGCCATATGAGGAGAACCGCGTCAAGATCACTCCCACAAAGGACAACAAGAGTGGCTACATCAATGCCTCGCACATCACGGTCAGTCCTTCATATTCTTCAGAGGAAGTAAATATGATTATGTAATGACCTCAGAATTATCACGGGAGTAAAACTGGTAGTTATAATATTGCCTTTTATCTCTCCTCAGGCAAGTGTGGGAGAGAGCCAGAGATTTTACATTTGCTGCCAGGGTCCTCTACCCAATACAGTGAGTCACTTCTGGCAGTGTGTGTGGGAGGCTGATGTCTACCTTGTGGTGATGCTGACATCCGTGACTGGTGACACTGCCACTAGCAAGAGCTTCCCATACTGGCCTCAGACTGACAATACCAGTATTGAATGTGGACAGGTAGTTATGTGCATATTATTATACATTTTTGTAGATTTTGTATTAAGAAAATTTGTATATTACTGATAACTGATTGTAGTCATATATTAATAATACACAATACTGTGAGCTCCTATCACAACTTTTGTTTTTTTGTGGGGACAGTTCCGAGTGTTCCGTAAGCACAGTACAGTGACAGGATCACATGTGACCAGCAGGCTGCAGGTGGTAGATGTAGCCTCACGCAAGAGTCGCACCATTTGGCATTTGCAGTATACTGACTGGGCCGACCATGGCTGCCCGGACCACATTCAAGGCTTCATCAGTAAGTCAAACAATACTTAATATATAGTAGTAATAGTAAAACATGGTAATGAAATAGAAACAAATACCAGGGCCCCAGTACCCAGTCTCCCTGGGGTGAGGTATAATATATGAATTGTATTGTTGTTCTGTGACTCATTTTTCTGTTGGTATTTTTTGTTAGGTTTCCTTGAAGAAATGTCAACCCTACGTCGGTACACATACCAGGAGGTGCGAGGAGTTGGGCGCAATCGCAACACTCCCGTCTTGGTACACTGTTCAGCCGGTGTAGGACGCTCTGGTGTTACTGTACTCTGTGATCTCCTCCTCGAAGCTTCCGACCACAACCTCCCCCTCGACCCTCCCAAGGTCCTGATTCACCTTCGGCAGCAGAGAATGGCCCTTGTGCAGACCATCGGCCAGTATAGATTTGTCTACCAGGTCCTCCTTGCCTACCTCAACAGGGCCAGGCTTATTTAATGAAGGGCCACATAGTCACGGGGTCAGGGATGGCAGTGACTGAATGAGTGGTACAGCGGCTACATAAACGCATAATTGCAACCATCACGCCAGTTATTGTCATTGCCATGCTCATGACATTTCATGTGTATGACCCAGAACCTTACTCAAATCAAGTCTTGGATGAGTGCCAAGATGTGCAAAAGTGATTTGTATATCATTTTCAAGACTAGTTTAAAAATGAATGATTATGTGTAAAGAAAAGCTACAGGGATTCAGACTTGTTACAAACAATATTATAATCTCCACAAAAGGAGGATGAAGGGAATAATAAAATCCCTTTGCTTTTCTGGTTTGACATGCCAGTGTTCATTGAGGCATGTGTCCTGCTCATGCTCAGAGTGGTTGCTGTATAATTCATTTATTACCTAAAAAGTGCCTTTAGTATTAAGCTAAAAATTGTGGCAGCAGCTGAGATGTATATGATCAGTTATTATGTACAGAATATTTATTTAGAGCTGTCTGTATAGCCAATTTTTTAAGACGATGCATTTGATGAGAAGAAACGATGTTCTTTCAATCATATTTATCTTCGTGGTGAATAAGGAAGTAAGAATGATAATGTTATAAAAGAGGATTGAAGTGACTTATGAAGGAGAGGAAAGAATATAGTTGTTTGAAAAGGCTCTACAGAGTTAGTGTCAATCATACTCGGTGGTAGGGAGTGAAGGCCGTGATACTGTATGCTCGTATGTGTGTGTGTTTTATACTATGGTGCCTTGCCTTCCCGCCTCTTGTGCTTCATGCTACGGGTTTTATTCAAGAACACTGTCATGGTGTGGCCACTGTTATTGTAGTCAACAGTTGAATATTTTGTTGGTATGTCTGACATCAGCTCTTACTGAAAATTCATTTGAATTAGAAAATAAGAATTGCCCTTTTAGTTTACGTTGTGTTAGAATGCAGAAGAGTACTGTATTCCATACTTTCAAATGGTAGCTATTATGGTATGTATATTCTGAATTGTTGTACTCCTGACATGCTAACACTTCCGTTTATGTTGCCCATTTTCCTCCTCCCTATGTAGTTCATGTATGACTCTTTTTACCCCCTCCTGTTTAATAGTATTTCCACAACCATGAGGGTCCAAACCCAGTTGGCTGTAACCAGATTGTTCCTTCCCTCTGATATACCAACAAATGCAACCTTAATTGGAATCTGAATCTCTGGGTATATCATGATGTTATTCTTGAGCAAAACCCGATCCTGACAGAAAAATGAAGTAATCTTACTCCTCGCTTTTGGCAGGTGCATGGATGATGTGCTTAATAGTAAGTTGATTTAGCTATTTTGAATCTTTTTACTATATGTTAATGTAGGACGTTTTTAGAGGAAATTGTACTATATTTTTTATCAGTTGTTATTTCACGAGGCCAAGAAAATGTGTGTACAGTGAATGTTAAGTACAAATTGTGTTTGTGTGTGACGACGGCATCTCAACCGAACAACGTTAGTTTGTAGAGTCTTGGTGAACACATTTGCAATCACTGCCAGCAGAGGTCAGCTGGATTGCATGGCTGGTGCTGGTGTATATGTATTAGGTATCTTTTCACTACTTACAGATAGCTATGTTGAAATTACTAGAGTGGTTCAAGTTCCAGAACCAGTATAGATAATAACTACCACCAGGCATGTGCCTCAGGTGACCTCTGGTGGCTGTGAACACAAAACATTTCACTGTGACTGTGGCTCACTTTTGACTTACTTCCCTCCGAACAGTGTCTTCTTAACTGATGTATTTATCACCAAAGTTTATTTTGGTACTTTGAATTGGATTTTATTATTAAACATGAAAGTGAATGTATTTTATTGTTGACCTACATTTTAGTTACATGCTTGTCTTCATGCCATAAGAATCCCTCAGGACTTGGTGCTTGATCCCACTGTAATAAAATAAATGACCTGTGGAAAATGCCTCTTGTTTGTGGCTGTACAGGACATAATGAGCTGTGGAAGAAACACCAATGACAGATATATATATATATATAGTATAGCTATTTTATATTTTTCTTACCGAGATATTTACAAAAATAAATGTACATAATTACTCAACCTCCTCACTCCTACACACACGGTATATTACACGGATAATGTTAATAAATATTTACGATTGCAACTGCTTATGTTATACTGTAATACTGGTTATGGACAGAGATTCTCTTCTTGGTGAATTGGAGGGCTACTATATTACTCAAAACAATGCCAAGAAGCATATGACCTCAGTGTTACGAACAGGGGATCAATTTTGTGGTCTAGTTAGGAGGAATCTGTAACCTTCCAATTTACCATCAAGAAATCATTCCCTGAAACTATCTCTTATTCTCCAACACAAGACTTTCACATTTTTTCTTTCCAACAAGTGTGATTGTCTAGGAACTTTCATGCTGCACACAGTTGCAAATGTAAGTTCTTTGCCACTTCATATCCAAATATGCACACAGTTGCACATATTCAGTACTAATACCCTTATTTGCAAGTTCTTTGGAATATTTTTAGAAACCTAATTGTACTATTTAGAATAACAGCTATGATGTACTATTGGCCACAAGAATTCGTACACATACTCATGTTTTCAAGGATTTACAATATATATAATATTATAATGTAAAACTATTTTACTGCAGTATAACATTATTATTAGCTTTGTTGTTATGCAATCACAAAGTTGCTTGGTAGACCATTCATTTCAGTACTTCCAGAATAATTCCATATAGCCTGTTTAACAATTACTGTGGCCAACTGTACAACATAATACAGCATAACAGCTTTGAAAATCAAGCTGGTGTGAAAGTGAAAAATATTTTGATATACAGTACCCTATTGTTTAGCAACTAAAGCACAGCAGATATGTATGTTTTGTATATTCAAAGTTTTTATGTGCTTCCTTCATAGTGATGTGATTCTTGTATCTGGAAAAGTTTATATATTACATATTTGATTCTCAGGGAAACTAGGGTATTTACCAGTGAACAAGATAGTTTGTAGAATATAATGCATGTGTTTATCATCTGGGGTAAAGGCATAAATCTCCTTTGCCTAGCATTTGTTGATGAAGAAAATTATTTATACAGTCTTATGTTTAACAATATGGCCGAAATCATGAAATGTAAAGACTTCAGACTTGTGATAGATGCATTGTGGGTATCTGTTGGAACCTGTTGCTGGGTTGCTGTAGAGGGTGTGTAGGTGGGATGGCTGGAGGGTGAGGCTGAGGCACTGGTTGGTTGGCACTGAGGGGCTGCAGGTTGTGATGGTTGCCGTTGGTTGTCTTGGTAGGGGCATTGAGGTGTTGGTTTGGTGGAGGCTGATACATGTGCCCATTCTTCTTTCTCAGAACTCTGGTGTGACCACATAAGTTTTGGAAGAACTTCTGCCACAGCAACACCTACACAAAACAAATTTATGTTGCCATTTGTTACACTGCACCTACTTTAATTAAAGTATATGTTGTAATGTAAGTGTTCCAACAATGTCAGTACTGTATCTATAATTGTTTTAAAATAATTATTATACATTTTAAACGGAATATATATACAGTATATTGTTCCATGACTTACAGTTTTGGAAGACCAGATCCACATGCCTGAGGTGATGCCAACCACCAGAGACATGAAGATCTTAAGCATAAAGATCTCTACTGATGGGATACTTTGCTCCAGCGTACAACCTGCACCCAGGAAACAGAGGAAACATGATTAAAATCTTTGATACAAAAACGTTTACTATCAGAGATGAATAATGAATTTATATTTTTTGGTTTATGTGGTGTGACTGTTTTGTAAGTGAAATAAAATACTAATATTTCTGCACCTTGGCCTGTGTTGGCATATCTGTAGTGTGACCTTGCCCTTCCAGTCCCACACTGGAGCGCTGCCACGGAGGTCAACATCTGCCACCGCTCCCGGCCAAGGTGCTCGTACACATTGCAGGCGATGACACACACCGCTGGCACCGTGTACAACACAGAGAACACACCAATGCGCACCATCAGCTTCTCCAGCTTGGTCACATTTGTAGCAACTTGGTGTGGTGAAGGCGACAAAGGTAACATTGTGCCCGTTGTATGGAGATCTGTTAGCGAATGTCTGATGTTAATATATAGCTTTTAAACAATGGTCAACAATATTTGTGTTTTCATCCTGACCACCATCATTGTAAATTAACTTATATGCAAATGATTAAAATTGTCATAAGATACCCTTATTTCTCAAATTTTCATATAGGTATACAGAATGTACAATAGTCAGTTCTTATTGTGCATTACGGTACCTGTTGTATTAATCCATTATTCGAACTGTGCCAGGAAAATTGATTAAGTAAAGAATGTTAATCTGATGCTGTGCCTGAAAAATGTATATGAATGAATGTTTGATATGGCTACAGTATAGCCTACTGGGCCCAGGCACTCAAGAGGAGAAGAGAAGGAGATACATTGGAGGGACAGCAAGCACTAATAAAAATAAAAGGAAAAGAGGGACAGTTGAAGAGCCAAAAGAAACTGACCAAAACTATAAAAAAAGTACATAGAGGTAAACTAGTGACCTGCATCAGAGCGTGTGCTGTCCGCCTCACTCTTGATGGTACGACGGATCCGGAAGAGTGCTACGAATCCCAACACGATAAAGAGAGTGCCCAGTGCCAGGAGGGCGGACAATGGTGCCACAACAAATGCTATGTGTGCCCATCCTCGCAGGTGGCCCACGTAGCAAATACCAGTCAGTTCATCACCATCCACCTATATACACACCAGGGAGAGTTAATTACTACAGACAAGTAACCACTACAATAATTTGAGACATTGGGGAAACCGAGGCCTAGAGTAAATTGTGAACTTTAGGCAACATGAATTGCTGAAAAATAAGTTATTGAGTAAAATAATTGTGTACATAAAGAAATTGCCGAAATTAAGTGAAGACAGATCCCTTATTAGTATTCCTGAAATCATCTGTCTCGTGGCAGAGTATGGTAGTACAGTATAATAATATTCACCCTCCATTTCCACCAACAAGGAATCCTTCTTTATTCATTACAACACAGATGGAGTCGGAGTATAAAACTGTGTCATTCCCCACCTGCTTGAGGGCCAATATAATGATAGTAGCAACAGCCGGGAGACCCCAGGCCGCAGCATGGAAGTAGGACGCATAGGCTGCCAGTGCCTCGGATGACCACTTTTTACCCGCCGAGAGGAACCAGGTCAGGGTCAGCACCACCCACCACAGGCCAGAACCCATCCCAAAATAGTACTGCAAAAACAACACTCCATGATTAAACATTTCTTTTTTTTTTCAGGTGGTGATCCAGAGTTGTATATATGTCACCTGTGAAATACTGTTGGCTGAGTAAGCTTGTCTGATTTCAATCACTAATTTCATTGGCTGCCCATGATAAAAATAATAGTAATAAAATGACTGCAGTATCTTATTTTATTAACCATATTCACAAAAAAATATTGTCTCAAATGCAACTAACAGTACTAAGCAGGTGCCACATTTATGGTTCTGGATTTTCAGCTACATTGCTTTAATATCATTGATAGGGAATTGCTTCCTGAAATACAAGTTTTAACAGTAGGAAACACCTAATTTATACAGATTACAAGCAACATATAATCAGAACCTGACTCTACGTGACCTGATCTAATTTAGAAAAATCTGACCTGGAGAATGAAGGTGATGACACAACCAGAAGACTGAAGACCTTCCACTATGAGATGTGACACTCCAGTGGGGGACACCTCACACGACAGCACCTCCACCGGTATCACCAGTCTGTTAACATACATATAAATTAACACACACACTTATGGACTTGTACATATAAAGTTTACATAAATCTTATCAAAGTGAATCACGAATTAGTATATCCCTTCCATTTAATGTAATTAGCACTTTTATTTTGCAAAGTAAAGTAAACCAATAAATTACAATACATTACTGTACAGTGTATACGACTGGGTACACCATTTTCCTACCTAACTCTTTAAGCTACAGTATACTAAAGTCAAGTGAGAAACTTCTCATTAATTCCATTGTTAAAATTTTTCATATTTCAGTCTATCAGGTCAATATCCTAAGAAAATGGTATATAATTCTAGCCAGTGAGAAAATATGCAACAAAAAATAATAATTAATAAAAATATACCTGGCAAGGTAAGCAAGACAGTAGAGGAAGTAACATAGTGAGAGGCAGATGATGGGACGTTCAGGATAACGGAAACGTGCAGGTTCCAGCCAGAAGGTGAGCACAGTGAACAGTGTTGACACAAAGCACAGGCTTGCCCACACCAACATCCACACCTGCAAACATAAAATCAAGTGGATTGTGTGTCTGTATGCATGTGTAAAACTGGTAGTTCTATACAGGCTTTACAGGACAGTATAATTATCTTAGAAATACTGTATTAATAATGATTTATCCATCATGTCAACATATTTCAAGTACAGTATGCACACATGATTTATTTAACTACTATAAACATACACAAGTTTATGTGGAGACTCTCTTGTTGATGAATTAGAAGACTTCTGATTCCTCTGAACTGTGCTGGGAAACAGATGACCTGAATGTCACTAATAATTTTGTTGCATAGTTTGGAGGAATCAGCAGCTCATCAAATTACCAAAAAGAGAGTATACAGTACAGTCGGCGGCAAAAGTCCTGTCGCCTCACTTGCTTCACTGAGGCACGCAATGATCATAGACTCGAGATTATTAGGTGTAGAAAACATGCGTATTTCTCGAGTCCATGAACACTGTGCGTCTGGGTGAAGCAGATGAGGCGACACGACTTCTGCCGCCGACTGTACAGTGTCTCCTTAATCAGCTACAATATTCCTTCACCGCCACCTGTTGCCCCACCCCAAAGACACACCTCAGCAAAATGTTTATCGGACCGCCTGAAGAGTATGTCCTGGTGGCAGCGACCCACACAGGTGCCGCCCCCACGCACCCCAACCCACGTCTGCCTCGGGGGACACACGGACACTCCTGGCTCCTGGGGATAATAAAAGGCACTTCAGTACAATGGTAATGTTCTCTTTCGTGCATATTTTTAATGGGGAAAATCTTTCGATGGAAAATTGGATGGCTACTATTTCTTTCAATCTATGCCACAAAGCAGATGACCTCTGTGGTATTAATAGGGAATCTGTTTAATGATACTGTATCGTTTGGAAGAATCAATAGCTCTTTCATATACTGTACCATCAAGCAATTTTCACCATAACTGCATTTTTCCACATTATAAGGAATTCCATAGGTTTTTTTTTTTTTTTTTTTGGTATATAGGTTACCATTAGACAGATTATTGTTTAATACTACACTGTAACTACATGAAAGATATACTGGGCATATAACATAATGGCACTTTGAGGTGGTGGTAATAGCTGTCGATATATTATAGCCAGAGTTTAACAAAGTATAAATTGGAGGAGGTGGGTCAATGAGTGAATATGAAAATGATGTTCAAATGCCTGGTTACTAATGCAAGGTAAACCAGTGAGTATAACTGAGAAGGTAGTGAAACAATAACCAATATTCAGATGACCAGAGAGAGAGTGAGGTGGGAGGATGTAGGGGTAGCAGGATATGACAATGAATTAACAGCAGTGTGGTTGGTGGGAAAGCGGCAGAGATGAACGAGGCTCAAGGTTCCGGCAGTTGGACATTGAACATTAACCTCTGATATAGGTAATAAACATACTGAGTGTTTACTACTGAACATAATATTGGCAAGGTAAGTGTGATGTTTTGATCTCT
Source organism: Petrolisthes cinctipes (assembly GCA_033782935.1). NCBI lineage: Eukaryota > Metazoa > Arthropoda > Malacostraca > Decapoda > Porcellanidae > Petrolisthes > Petrolisthes cinctipes. Next base: position 138,676 of record JAWQEG010000689.1, read on the forward strand.
TCAAAATGTTAAAAGTCAACTGTCAATATTTTCAGGACTATAAAGCAAAGACAAAACTGCTGAAAAATGAATTAATTACATTTTTTTAAATAAAAAAATATTTTGGCCGAGGATGGAAAGCTGGAATGAAAGATAATTGTGTTAAGACTGAGAAGCATAATTAAGATCTGATATACTGTACTAGACAGGGAGAAAAAACAATGAGGTAGGAAGAAGAAAAATAATGTAGAAATGACATATTATTTCATCAGTAGTGTTTTCCATCATTAAAAACCCACCAAGGACTGAGAGGGTGTGTGTGTGTGGTCAGGATAAGGGTGAAGGTCTGGGTGATGGTGTAAGGTGGTTGGGGTGGTGATGGTACTGCTGCTGCTGGTGGTGTTAATGTTGCTAGGAACCTCCATACACATAGCATCATCTCCAGGCATGGGCAGGCGGGAACAGTCCAATGGAGCAGGCCATGAGAAGTTGAATTTACGAAGCACCGGAAGGCACTTCTGTCTCACCTGTAATATTGACATGGGTAAGTTCATGGTCTGTAATTTGGCTGCAAAGACAAGATCACAAGACTGCAGAGAGGTTAATTAATTATACAGTAAGTTTAAGAATGGAAACATTTTCTTGTCAGGGATGAAAAGCAGTAGGGAAAGATACGGTAACATCAGAAGCATGATGAAGATCTGATATTTATAAGTCATGGGGGGAAAATAATTGAAAAGTACAACAATTATGTATTCCGTACGATAACTTGACAGTCATGAGTGAGATATCAACTGGCATGATGACTTCATAGAATCTTCAGACATACAGCTGACGTGGTGACAACATTTCCTTTAATTAGTTACTTATTTTGTGATAATGTGCATGGGGATCGGTCAGCCTACTCCTGATTGGAAGGCATTCATAGTGTCTGACTTTAGAGGTGACGTTAATCGTGATACTCTCGTGTTTATGTCATTATTTTAGTTTGTTTTGTGGGTGTTGGTTTAGGGATGTGTCAGGTGATTAGGTTTAGAAGGTCTTATTTTCTGCTTTGTATGAATATCTTAACATTATATCATCTTCCTAAGTGATGTCACCAGAGTACAATTGTTTTTCTGGAATGTGGGACACCAAGGTAAACATTGAAAGAATTACCGTTATTACGTACGGTTTTTCTACCTTCATTACCCACTCATTTAGACCATTCTAAGACTATTTTCTTCTATGGCATTTCCTCTGCAAATGCCTCATTTCCAAATGGAGCATTTTGAAATTAGCCTGACTTTACCTAACCTAGACCACAGTAGACTACCGGGACCTAACCTGGGCAAACTACCGGGAAATAACCGTGGTAAAGTACAGGAAATGACTGGGGCAAAATACTGGGACCTAGCCGGATCTGGCAACACTGCTACAAAACGGCAATTCTTTCAATAAATACCCAAAGGACATTATATCATTTCCGTGGTGATGGGAAAATTGGTCAAAATAAGATTGTTTCTTTAACGTTACGTCGTCATCTATGGCATCAAGGCAGTTCCGTCAGCTGCCGATGATGTTAATATCATGTTATAATTGTTATTGAAGGGTAATTTTATTCTGATTTGGCTCAACATTGAGGCAGTCATTTGTGATAATGATGTTAGATAATCGTTTGGGTACAGGTTGTATGTATTATTATTACAATGAGAATTAGAGTAGCACCAATATTTTATGTATGAATTTAATAGTAGCGTCGACACAAAATTATTATTATACCTTGTGTTTTCCGACTAATTTCTTCATACATATTTTGAGGAAATAACCTACACCCTAACCCAACCCAGCCACTTAAGTTGCCCCAGTCTGAATGGACAGGCTGGTTACAGTTTTTGACATTTAAATCTGTTTGTGCGAAACCCGTGGAGTTGTGAGACCTATTTATGTTCAGAATGCAGATTGTAATGCATATGATGAGTGTTCAGTGAAGTAATACATAAAGAAGGTCAAAGTAGGAAGTAAGATCTACATAACACACACACACACAAAAAAACAAAAACAAAAAACACATAGCAACTACGTGACAACCCTCGATTTTTTTACAAGCCCCAGTGAGAATATCGAGCTAATGACTGATGAGGCCAATGCTCAAATATTCATGTGGTGCAGGTAATGTCAGGCAGGGAAAGGTCAAGTCAACATTTATGTCAGCGTCCGTCAGCCTCCATCCACAACATTATCACCTGTGTTTACACGACAAGCAGCAGAATTTTTGGTTGTCTGACACACACACGAAAAGAAGCCTTAAGTAACCATGTTTACACACACATGAAAATAAATATTAAAAAGATATCCTATTAAAGTTACCACACACACATACACAGTGGGTTGATGTTAAGTAGGTTCTGCTATCATTCATTCAATCCCTCGAGAACAGTCATATTTGGAGCTGCTGATGCTGCTGCTACTGACGTACAGTCATCACAGAAAGTACTGTTGCCTCATTAGTAGGATGGTGAACATTGAAAATAGTGTATGCTGTTGTGAATGAAACTTGTATTATTCCGACTGTTATTTCCATGATTTACAGCCACACAGAAGAAACAGTCACGTCTCATTCACGATAAATATAATTATCAAAGTCCACCATCATACCAAAAAGGTGACACAACTTCATACCACGACTGTACACGGACTCCAGGGACTGGTGGTGGTGTGTGTAGAATGATAGGAGTTAATGTGTTGAGATGCACGAAGAGTTTGTGGTTTATACTCTTTAGGGTGTGAGGGGGTCTTGTACGGTCTATTGGTGGTGTTGGTGCATGTTAGTGGTGAACTTAAAGACTAGCTATTTTTTTTTTATAGTGTGTGTGGTTGTTGACAAGACGGTATGCTGGTGTTATATTAGTATCGTATGTGTAGATATATGTTGTTATTTTTGCATTAGTGTATGTAGCATGTTATTATTTTTTCACATTTGATGACATGGTTGCCTTACCTCGAGACACACAGAGCGACAGGACGTAATGCTGGTACTGACGACTGGAGTGCACATCGGGGCGTACAGGGAACACAGAAAGAACCTCAACTTAGGGCTGCATCCAATGTCCACCAGCGGCATGTACTCATGGACCTGAAACACACACATACACGCTGTGGTAGGTAAGAACATGTCAATCTCCGTCTCTCTCTCTCTCTCTCTCTCTCTCTCTCCACACGCAGGTAATGTCATGAAACTGTTGTTATTATTATTATTGTTATACTGTAGTATTGTGTGACGGTATTTGTGTCCACGGTTATGAAAGACAGTAGAGACTAAAGTTATGTCCCCACCCGAAAGATGTTGTCGATCTGTAAGGCATTTGAAGGAGTTTTGTGACCACGACTATAAGATGAGAATTATATACTGTTAACGTGAAGTAAGAAATTAAACTTTATTGTCCCCAATGTACCGAGAGCGTGCTGCTGCAACACACACGCCTATCCTGAAACTAAGTAAGGGTGGTTTAAGATTTTGTCGCCGAATCATAAGCTAAACTTCCTTCCACCTTTGCCAGAAAACAGTCTAAGTATACTTCATATTTTTAACATAAAAGTAATGTACATACCTGCTCCCTCATTACATTTCTTAACGTTTCGGCAATGGTAATGAAATCCAAGACAAATTACATCAATAATATACCTTATATACGCAACATATTATATAAAGGTACTTACTTATCTTCAACTCATAAACACTGCATGGAATGTAGGCGATACCAGTGTAACCTACATGATTGTATATAAGGTCATAAATTCTGATAATACTTAGAAGGGATGTATAGCAGGAAATGTGACTTTTTTTTTAGTAACTGCCTGAAGGTTTACGTGATGGCATTGAGGGTATAGTTTTCAGGGATGACTTTAGTAATACGATTTTTTTTCTTCTTTTTATCCTGTCGAAAATGCACCGATACCCTTCTAAGAAAAGTACTATGAGCTTAGAATACTCGATTGGCGTACTGTACATTTCAGTGTTTATAAAATGCAGTTAACTACAGGTACCTAGTTACCGTATGTATATTGTTGGTGTAATTTGTCTTGAACTACTTTACAATTACCGAAAAAGCTTCAGAAATTAAATGAATGATTCAGTACATTCTCGTCAAGCTAAAGGAAAAAAAAGTGGAGTACAGTGGAGTGGCAAAGTTGCTGTTGTTGTTCACTGGAAGCTGTGCCGCCACTAAAGAAAGGGGAGGACGGTCATTAGCCAGTGTACAAATAAGGTATGCACAGTTGGAGTCAAAAGTTCTCTACTACGCGCCAGTCAGTAGGAAAGATCACAGTTTCTTGTATTTTGGATTTTTTATATACCAGGTAACTTCTTTTTTTATTTGTTTATACTTTATTATTTATTGGTGACTAAGTTGACTCTTTTTATTTTTTTTATTATGAGACGAGAGTAGCATTTAAAGTTACTTAAAAAATAAATCATGAGAATCTCAATGGTCTCTTTTTTATGAGCATTTTTTTTTTTTTTTTTTTTGCGTAATATGTTTTTACTGTAGTCATACAGTATTTTATTTACGAGTTTATGCATTATACAAATTTTTATTTATAACTGTTATTAAAGATGCATATTAATTATCATCTTTGTATAAATAAGAACCACGTATATATAAAGTCTGTTGTGTATGCAACTTGAACCTACTGTATAGGGGGAACAATTTTGTGATACTCCCGAGGGCAGACTCTCGGGTGGTTGAATGGAGTCTAATTTAGCTTTGACAGACAGCACAGTGATGTAACGTGAATGACGGCCACATCAGCTTGGAGGCAGTGTATAGAATTTATCGTCACGAGTCAGGACCCAACAGTCACGGCGTACCAGGCAGGTCCTGTATTCCTCCACCCCTACCCATCTCACCCACTTCCCTACCATCTCCCTTCCCTTCCCCCCTCCGCTTCCCTACCCTTTTCTTCCTTCCATTCCTCCCCCCCCCCCTCCGTTTTCCTACCCTACCCTCTTCTTCCATTCAACTCCAATACCCTCTTCTCCCTTCCATTCCATTTCCCTCCCTTCTCAGCATTTACCAGCCCGTGGAGTGTACAGTCAACACCAGAATTATGTCCCATTGCGATTCGCCTCACTGTGAGACGATATGCTAACCAATTTTGTTATAATGTTGGGAATAGACAAAAAAAATATCCCATCTGGATTGAATGAAACTTTAGGGTATATCATAATTGAGTAGATGAGGAAAGTATGTCTCATTCGCCCACGATACTGTCAAAATGGAGAGGCTATATGACTTGTGGTGAGGACTGTACATGATGCCAGTTTAGCGACATAACATTGGCGGCCGAAGTTTAACATTTTCGAAGTTATTAATGTTTTTTTGCAGCACGGCTTCCGTAAACATGTATGCTGCCGAGATAGGGTTAAGGGGGTAATACATTTTTGGTACATTGGCGTGCCTGGATTCAACCAAAAAATATCAGAAAACAGAACCAATGAATAAATATAATGGCATCCTGTTGGTTGGAAGAGTTTAGAGGAATTGGTTACTCCAGCAGAGTTACTACCAACGACACTACTATAATTAAACCCCCATAAGTCCAGTACGGCCTCTTCCCTCCTATAGGCTAATTATACGCCTCTCTGGCACGTCCTTCTATCAACGCTACCACATTAAGCTACTGATATTTATTTATTTATTTATAAGTGTGTAAAAAAGTACTGTATACAAGTAAGATGAAGGACAGAACCTTCACTTTCCTTCCCCTCCTACACAACTACCACCACCACCACCAGTATAGTGACCAACCATTCCTCCCTTCCTCCATCCCAGCACGAAAGCCCCTCCCACTCACTGACTAACGCCTCCACGACTTGGGTTGACATACGCTTCTCTTAGTTCAAACATTCTTTATATTCACATACCATTCCAAGCGAAGCCAATTAGTATATTTATATCATTGATTACTGATTAATACGGGGATTTTATTCACTGTAGTTTTGAAGTGCGACGGGAAATGGAAGTCGTCCGTTGAGGATCCGAACACCTCCCTCCTCATTACCTATCAAACGTGGAGCCGCTTTGATGTCCACGATAACGCCTAGCAAGTCAGCAGTTATCACCTCGGGTCTTATCTCCTCAGAATGTGTCAACCGGGATCAGGACGAGTCAAAGGGGCCACACACATGCTCACACACACAAAGGTAGAGCGGGGTATATAAGTGATGTATAGACTAGGGGTGGTGGGTTGGAGAAGCACTCGCGAACAAAACAAGCCCGTGAAATCTGGTCGGCCTTTGGAGCGGATGAAACAATGCTCCATACATTAGGACCTGTTGGATAGGAGGCATCTATTTATTTCATCGTTATTTCTTATTTATATATATATGTTTAATGATGTCGGGGTCTGTTGGGACTGTTTAGCATACGGGATACTGAGACGCACGAGAGCGTAGAATGGTTTTAAAGGAACAGTATACTTTTGGTACTTTGGATCGCCTTGATTGCTCCAAAGTATGCCAAGAAGCAGAGCCATATGAACAAAAATAATGGAGGACTGTTGCTTGGAATAATTTGGACGAATCAGTTTTCTCTGATGTACCAACACTTGAGGCATCATGTACACCCCAGCAGAGTAGTCGGAGACTAGCCTTGGAAAAAAATAATGAAAGGAGCTGTTTGGCAACCGGATTAAGGTGCCAATTACCGTATATCGAAGCAATTTACTACCGTAATTGGGTGTCTAACTTAACAGGCCGGGCCAATTGAGAGTGTCCGGTGTTGCTTGCTCGATGTGGCAGATGTTTTTATGCAATTATATATTACACACGAGCTGAGGCAAGGAGGAGAGGCGTGAAGCTGGAAAACACGATAGTATAATCCGTTCACTTCACGCTTGTTGTTGGTGAATTGGAGGGCTACTGATTCCTCCAAGCTATACCAGGAAACAAATGACTGAGTGTTATACTAATAGAGGATTTGTTTCGTGGCATAGTTTGGAGGAATCAGTAACGTCAAGAGAGAATACGTCAGAAAGAAATGACGACGAATATAACGTGTTTACATTTTTTTTTGTCACTCATACTCGTTGTGATGTGCCGATGTGGTATATAAACATACTTACAGATGACATTACTGACATTATTTTGCTTGAAATAACGAGGGAGTATGGTAGGAAAGAGGACAAGAGGGGAGGATGAGAGGGAGCAGACAAACATGGAGGAGGAATATGGAAGGAAAGAGAAGAGAGGAGAATGAGAGGGAGAAGATGAACATGGAGGAGGAATGTGGAAGGAAAGAGAAGAGAGGAGAATGGGAGGGAACAAACGAACATGGAGGAGGAGGAGTAGACTAGCTATTGGGGGGGGGGGGGAGGGAAGGGAGGCAAGCACGAGGAACCAAGGTAATTACAGGCGATATATTAGTGGAAAAAGTAGGTAAATTAGAGAGCGGACCGGCAGACCTCTTGTGTTGCTGGTGCAGAGGCAAGTGCAAGGAACACGCCGACGGAGAGAGAGAGAGAGAGAGAGAGAGAGAGAGAGAGAGAGAGAGAGAAGGGAGAAAGGATAGAATTGAGTGACGCTTGGGAAATAAAGGAGGTATTAGGGGGAAGAGAGGAAGATGGTAAAGAACAAACGAATAAAGGAAGAGAGTGGAGAGAAGGAGGCTGGTAAAGAGTGAGAATTAATGTAAGCTATGAAAGAAAAGGAAAGAAAAATGGTAGAGATAGATATTAGGGAGGGAGAATGGTTTATCTAGACAACAAAATCATGGTTCTCCAATTGGGAAAGAGCTTCGTTTAGTTCTTAATTTTGTATATATTGTTCATCCATATTGAAAATTTACACAATATAACGTGAAAAAAAAAACTGTTCCATAATAACTGTCATAAGCCACAACGAAAATGAAGAAACGGGAGTGGTATATAAAAATAAAGTTGGAAGTAGTTAATGATAGGTCTCCATTATTTTTTTTCTTTACTGACGAAAATGTGCTGGCTTTCTCATTCAATTGTTTGGCTTTTCGATAAATGTGTAATGCAATCCGTGGAATGGGTCTGCCTTCCTTAGAGTCGGGTAATGATATATAAAGTGTGTGTGTATGTGTGTGTGTTTTACATGAATGACCTTGAGGCACCGGGGAGTGTAAACAAGAAACTACTGGTTATTTTTATTTGTGTATTTTTATGGGGCGGTGTAAGTGATGATGGTAGTGGAGGGTAAGATGAAGGGTGGTTGTGGTTGTAGTGAGGTTAGGATGGATTGTGGTTGTAGAGGGTAGTGGGGGTGGATGGTGGTGGTAGTGATAGTGGGGAGGGTGGTTGTAGTGGTAGTGGGGAGGGTAGGATGGATGGTGGTTGTAGTGGTAGTGTGGAGGGTATAGGATGGATGGTGGTTGTAGTGGTAGTGTGGAGGGTATAGGATAGATGGTGGTTGTAGTGGTAGTGTGGAGGGTATAGGGTGGATGGTGGTTGTAGTGGTAGTGTGGAGGGTATAGGATGGATGGTGGTTGTGGTGGCTGTGGAAGTAATGGAGAGTCGGCCAGGGTGGGTGAGTGGGTGGAACTCTTGTGGTGACCGAGGCAATAAAGAACGTGGGAAGAATTGGTGTGGTGGGGCGGACAGTGTTGATGATGTTACACGGGGAAGAGAAGAGTTTTGGGGGGAGCAGAGGAAGTGGTAGAGGTAGGTGCTTGGGAAAATAGGAGAAAGGGAAGAAGGAGAAAGTAAGAAAGGTGCTTGGGAGGAGGAGAAGGAGGATGAAGAGGAATTGTAGAGAGGTGATGTGATATAGAAGGGTGGTGTAGGTAAAAAGAGAGAACAAACTAAAATCTGCCATGGGAGAAATTATAAGGGAGAAAAATAAAGGAGAGTGAAGTGAGACGAGGTGTTGGAAGGTGTACAGGAGGAAGGAGAGAAAGAGAAGGTCGCATCCATGGTTGAGGTGTGCAGGAGGTGTGTAATTGTGTGCAGGTGAAGGAACAGTGATAAACGGGGGTGACCGTGAGGAGTTGTATAGAGCAAGTGTTGGAGCCACGTGCATATCTACAGTACACACACACACACACATCTATAAACTGAGGTGTAAATAGAGAGAGAAAGATAAAATAATTGCATCACCACCATCCCCATCAGTTATTTTTTACTCTATTACAGGAAAAGGAAAATACAAAAACCACCTTTCATTTACTAGGGTTACATAGGTTAGCATAGAGTGGGCTGTGTAATGCGAAGGGAATGAAGTTGGGTTGGTTGATACTGGGAGCCTTTTATATTTACAAGCCTCATAAAACACTATCTATCACCTCCTCTCACTCTCTCACCACTACCATTATATCTCCACCATAACCATAAAGATAGCAGCGTGGTTTTGTTGTGACGTTATCAGTGGTATTGTGTTGTTACTCTCTGTGTGTGTGTGTGTATGTGTGCTCTCTCTCTCTCTGTGTGTGTGTGTGTGTGTTGTCCATCTCTCTCTCTCTCTGTGTGTGTGTGTGTGCTGTTCATCCGTCTCTGTCACTCTTCAACCAACACCTTCCGCTATACACACACATACACACACCGTTCCTTGGCCTTACAATTGATGTTTGATACCGTACTGTAGTGGAATCAAGTCGCTGTAATGTGTACCACGAGTATATTATCCCCTTAATAGGATTGTATGGCTTTCTAAGGTAGCCGACCCCTATCATAAGGTTTCTGTATGTATGTATGTAACCTCCCATTAGTACCATACCTGCATCACCTTCTTCAGTTTTGTCGTACGTGTAATTTAATGAGAAACTGTACTTTTTCGTGTTTTCATTTTATTTGGGACTCGGATATATTTTTTACCTTATTTAAGTTATTAAATTACGTCGCGCCTTGTCCTTTATCATATTCCTAAGTTTTATTTGTAATTTGTTTTTTGTTTTTATTGATATTTTCGCCTATATTATTATATTATATTATTATTTTTATTGTTATTATTATATTTTTGTTGTTATTTTTATTATTATTATTATTATTATTATATTTACAATTTTTCCGATCCGATTTCCTGTTTTCCTCCCTTCAAACCAAACTCGAACGCGCGACACTCCCATTCCTTATTCCTACAGTGTATTTAGTATTTGCCCGCCATCAACGTCTCCACCAAAGCTTCCTTTTGTTATCAACCTCTTAACCCTCCACTTCCCTTATCTCTGCCTGCCTGTGCCTGCCTTTCATGCCTCGCCAACCCTCTTTACCTCTGTTTCTGCTTATCACAATTCCTCCCCTCTCTCCCTTTCCCTCTCTATTCCTCTCCTCAATCTACTAATCTCTTTTTACCCCACCCTCTTACCCCTTTTACTTTCGTCCCCTGCCTTTATCACTCTCTACCTGACCCTTCCCTTTTCTTTCTCCATTACCCCTCTCTCTCTCTCTCTCTCTCAATGTAGTGCCAGCAGCCGCCTCGCTTGTCTCTTATCACTTGCCTTATCTTATGTTCCTTCTCCCAGCCCGACGACGCTTTTTACGGCTTCCTTCCAACCCTGCCCTCCTCCTCCTCTTTCATTATGGCCGAGTTCACTAGCTGTTACCTTAGCTATTTACCACATTTCCTTGTAATAACCTAGATATATTAGTAGTAGGAGCAATGCGTGTGACTTACTGCCTTATGACGTAACCTATATTTTCGGATTCTCTCTCTCTCCTCTCTCACCTGTATGGCCGCCTCTGCCTGGTCGAAGTGTCCCAGCATGTTGGGCATCCTGGTAGTAACGTAGGGCATCTCCTTACACATGGGTATGGTGATCCTCTCGCATTTCCTGGTTGGCATGTCCATCCCTGTACCCATATCTACTGCCCTCCCCCCTACCACCATCATAAACACCAATAATAATACCAACACTACTCTCGTCCTTCCTCTTAGTCCTCCACTACCACCTCTACCACTACCTCCTTCACCACCACCTCCTCCTTCACTACCATCACCCATCGTCCACAACTTCATGTCGTAATTGTAACAGGAAAAGCAGCGCGTGTTCATTCTTCAGGGCAGAGTCATATTTTCACTAATTAAGGCTTGTTAGTGGAAGTATCAGTAGTAATATAGTGTTGGTGTTCTGCTACAGTGCCATCGTTAGTTAGGATTCTTTTTCCTCCTTCAGTAGCGAGCGAGGGGTTCTTGTCTAAATACGGGGGAATCTTCACTGTGTACACATATAAAGGTTTGGAAGATGTGTTTACCTACTATTGTGTTTGGTTCTAATATAGGTATCACTAGATAAATAGAGTTCTGTTTTATATATTGCCTTTAATTATGTATCCATGTTTCATTTGTCCTGGTGTCTATCCGAATGTCATTTTTCTTAGTGGGTCTTCTTCGTGCACTGAACCTTCATCAACTTTACACCACATTCCTTCTCAATAAAGGCAGGCTAATTTACCATCCACTGACACCATCATGTGTACCCAGTATCTTTAATACACAAACAGCAAAACTATTATCCTTAATTAATATACTGTATGCCTCGTGGTAAATTGAGATTTAGACCTGTTTTCATGGTACACAGAGATTTTTAATTAACAAGATTTTCACGTTTAGGTTTTATCCCATGTTTCACCTTGTTTCTACTGACAAGGGGTTACCAAGTTTCATACAACCTTTGATTTTCTTCTTCTAAATGTACAGTACTGCTATATTATATTCCTCGGAAGAATTTTGTATTCCTTCCTCAAATTACCACAGCCTCAGATCACAGGCCCAGTCCGCCTCCTTTCTTGGACGGACACACGTACACACATATATACATTTTTTATCCAACACGTTATTTATTTTCAATTATTTCACGGAGATCAATAATATTTTCGAGTGCTATCGTAGCGTCCATAGTCACTTCAAGATAAAATACAGTATATATTCCTGGTAATTTCGATGCGACTAAAGTATACGCTATAGCTGGGAGATACTTTAGGTTCGTATTATTTCCTTATTGTATGTGTATGGATGATAATAATTCAGGTATGAGAGTCCAATGGCTCGTGTACTAACAGGGTGTCTGTGTGAACTACCCTATGAAGACGAGCACACATACACACACACCCTACCCTTACACTGTCTCAAGGGTTACTGAGGTCTGAGGGCCTGCTGAGGCTGTGAGCCTGTGACTGTGAGACTGAGTGACTGTCTGAGTGTCAGCAACTCGGTGAAGGTTTGTTGCGTGGTGGCCCCTCCCTCCTTTACTCATAGCCCCTCCTCCTTCCCTCTCAGTTTTCTCTTACTACTCTTATTATTTTACCAGTGGCGGGGAATACAAGAAACACGATAAACCAGAAATAGACGAAGATGTACAGAAATCGGAAGGCAGTGATAAAACTATAATATTATGAGTGTGTTCGTGTGTGTGTGCCTTTCCTCCCTTCTAAATCGTACCCACACACCCTCCCTCCCTCCCTTCCTCCGTTGGTCACACACATCTTTCCCGCCAACTTCTTTCCCCATCTTGATTACTATTTTTCCATCCACATAGACTCCTCCTTTTCACCTCTTTCCCATTTTCCAACTATTTCTTGTATTTAAATTGCTCCTTTCAATCTGCTTTCTCTTCCTCGATCTTCCTCCTCCTTCTCCTTCACCTCCCTTTCGTTCACATAAGCCTCTTCCTTCAACCCTACTGCTCTCATTAGCAAATGCCTTTCATATTTTACTTTACCCTTAAAACGAACACTGATGGCGACTCTCTCTCTCTCTCTCTCTCTCTCTCAAAAAAAAAAATATATATATACCCATTCTTTCAAGAGGTAACACTAACTAAGCTCTTTCAACCTTGCCTCTCCACCTCTCCGATCCTCCCTTTTTCCCGTCCACCTACCATAGGCCTACTAGCTATCTTCTCCCTCCAGCCCACCACCAGTCTTCCTTCCTTCACGCCCGAGAGTTTATTTTATTATTATATATATATATATATCTATTTTTTTTTAATCTTTAATTCTTTACGTCAGGCAGATTTGCTAGATACTTTCTTTCCCTTAACTGCATTCTTTCCTCTTCACTTAAGTAACTCCTCCTTGTTACTTTTGCCACGGATCTTTATATATTTTTTTTTTTCCCCAGTTTGTTTATCGTCGTTAGGAGAACTACGCCGAGGAATGTGTGGATATTTACACTTTTTTTTCTCCAATGGTGGAAATCGTGATAAGGATCAAGTTTGGAGGATTCAGTAGCCAATATACACAGCACCTCAATATACTTCCATTAGTTTGTTTTGCTGCATAGTTTGGAGGAATCAGTAACCAAAATACACAGCACCTCAGTATTCTTCGGTTAGTAACTTAGTACAGTTTGGAGGAATTAGTAGCCAAAATACACAGCACCTCAATATACTTCGGTTAGTTTGTTGTTTTACCGCATAGTTTGGAGAGGAATCGGTAGCCCCCAATTCGCTGACGAAAGACAGACACACAGATAAACAGACCACCTGCTGGAGACTAGAAACTGAAGGTTGATGGTCTTATTTTCAACTGTAACTCTCATTATACACGGGTTTTGGTTGAGTGGCTTCTCTTACGTGTGTGTATATCCGACTCCCTCTGTTTCTGTCTCTTTCTGTGTCGGTCTCTCTGTCCCCCTGCCTCCCTCTCTCACACTTTTCCTTTTGAGAGAGAGAGAGAGAGAGAGAGAGAGAGAGAGAGAGAGAGAGAGAGAGAGAGAGGTGATGTTGGGGGGGTTGAAGCGGGAAATGGAAGGGGAAGTATGAGTGGAGTAAGTGGGGGTATTGATGATGAGGGACAGGTGGGGGAAGGGAAGGGAGGGAGAGGGAGGGGATAGAAGTGGAGGAAGGAAAGGAAGAGAGAGGGAGGGGGGGTAGAGGTAAGGGGAGGGAAGGGAAGGCAAGGGACATCAGAGAGAGTGGAAAAGGAAGGGCAGGAAAGCGATAGTAAGATAAGGGAAAGAATAGTAATTGAAGGGACAAAATTAGGAGTAATTTTTGTGATTGTCCCCAGACCTCTCATCTCACGCTAGAGAGAGAGAGAGAGAGAGAGAGAGAGAGAGAGAGAGAGAGAGAGAGAGAGAGAGAGAGAGAGAGAGAGAGAGAGAGAGAGAGAGAGAGAGAGAGAGAGAGAAAAAATGGGGGAAGTGGAAATTATTTGAGACAGAAAAGGAGGAAAGGGTACCATAGTGAAAAAGAGATAGAAAAGGAGGAGTTGAAGGGACAGTAAACAGAAGGGGAGGAATGGAGCTAGAAAGATGAGGGACTGAGAGATAAACAGAAGGAATAGAGAGATTGGAAGGAAGGGAGAGATAGCAAGAAGTGGAGAGAGAGAGATATATTGACAGAAAGCATACGAGAAAGAAGAAACAGACTGAGACAAGGGGGAGGGAGGGATGCGTGCTATAGTTGACATACTTAATAGAATAATTGTACTCTGAGAAGGGAAGGGAGGGGGAAGAGAGAGGGAGGTAAAAAGAGGTAGGATTTTCTGTACTGTATCAATGGTTTACTATCTCTTCCTTTCCTTTCCTTTCCTTCCCTCTCTTCTATTTTTTCCCTTCCTCTCCTCTAGTTTCCCTTCTCCAATACTTCTACCTTTTCTTTCCTTACTCTCCCCTATTTTTTCTTCCATCTACCCCTCCCTTTATCTCCCTCCTTGCCTCTCCTTCTAAGTTACATGCATGGTGATGGTTGCCTCAAATTATTCACTTCCACCAATTACTGGGACCGAACAAGAACAGTACAACTATCTACCCAACCAGAGAGAGAGAGGTGGGGGAAGGAGGGAAAATGAAGGGTAGTAACAAAGGGTGGGGTCGATGTAGGGTAAGATGATGGGAAAGAAACTAAGAAAGAGGAAGAGAAAGAAAAGGTTAGAGTAAAGGGAGGAATAAAAAGCCCCTATCTCTCTTATTCACTCATTTACTCGTTCACATTCTCTCTCTCTCTCTCTCTCTCTCTCTCTCTCTCTCTCTCTCTCTCTCTCTTCTCTCTCTCTCTCTCTCTTACACACCCCTGACGCCGAGACTATCATGTGAATTAGTTGTTGTTAAGGCAGTAGAGAGAGCCACCTGCTGGACCATTGTTGTGTACTTCTGGTCTCTCTCTCTCTCTCTCTCTCTCTCTCAGGTCATCTTGTGTGGACCGTAAAGTTTGTTATGGTCTGTGTATCTATGTAACACACTCACTCACACACAGTAATTATCAAAAGTGTTGCATCTGTAATTGAATGTGAACCACCAGAGTGCATCTTATGAACCAATAAATATATAGAGACTAACAGCAATAATTTCCCATCATTTGAAACAACGAGTGCAACACAAACTCTTTCTAAACATTCCACATCTTCCCACACATCTAATCTAGTTGGTCATGTAAAAAAAATAGTCATGATATTATATATGTCACTTATCGACCGAAATTACCACATAAACGATTTAACTCTCTCTCATAAACATATTTTCTTTTCTTTTTTCCATAAACTGTTTTTTTTCGGCCCCACTGTCATAGCTCGCAGGTCGTGTAAAAATCGTATTAAAAACTGTCACGTGTGGGATGTAATTTTTACTATACGACATCACAGACAAGCGATATGTTAGCCTGTTTATTTTCTCTCTCTCTCTCTCTCTCTCTCTCTCTCTCTCTCTCTCTCTCTCTCTCTCTCTCTCTCACACACACCTTTCCTGTTAGCCCACTGTCCTAGCTAGCCGATCGTGTAAATGAGTATCTTAAAAATTGTCAGGTGTCGGATGTAATTACCACTGTGCTTCATCAGAGAGACTATATTATGTGATAGAAGAGCCAGTGGCAACCCATACTCCATGTACTGTACTGTATCCATGTAACACAATGTGGCTTCACTTGTTACCCAGATTGCTTGTTGTCTATACCCTCTGCCCTCAATCCTACCCTCTCTTCCTCTCACTATTACCTTCCCTCTCTCTCTTCACCCCTTCCACTTACTCATTCCTTCCATTCCTTCACTCCTACCTCTCAACTCCACTCACTCCTTCCCATGTCCCCGTCCCCCACCCCTTCCCTTTCCTTCCCTTCCCTTTCCTTTCCTTCCCGCTTTCTTTCTCTTTGACCCTCCCTTATTCCCGTCTTCCCCTCCCTCTTCTCCCCTTACTGTACATGCTTTACCATAGAAGCCACACACACACAGACAGAGTTATAGGGAAGGAAGCAAACTTTGCCAACCTCCTCCCCTCATTAAGGTCTAGCAGAGAGAGGGAAGGAGGTAAGGTGGTAGGGAGGAAGGTAAGAATAGAGAGAGGGATGGAGGACAGGAGAGAGGAGGTAAGGAGATAGTAGGTAGGTAGGTAGGTAGGGAGGAAGGAAGGTAGGTAGGCAGGTTATGGGGGCCAAAGGGATTAGCCTGCTGTAACCCACTTAGAACAATGTCAACTCTCCTCCCATATATATAAACTAACCTTACGTAACCAAACTCGAACCAAACTTTCCCTTATATACCCTATTTTGACCAACCCTACCTTTTCCCTACCCTACCCTACCCTACCCAACCCTAACCTACCCTACCCATACCTTTCCTTTCACTTCACACTGTTTGGGCATTTTCTCGAGAATAGCTGCACAACAATAATGGAACTGATAAACAAGAATTACAGAAAGAAATGGAGAGAGAACTATATACATACACATAGATACACTGAGAGGCATAGACGAGAAATAGTGTATAGTACAATATTCAAGGGTGGAACTAATACAGCCCATGCACTGTGTATGAATGTATGTATGTATGTATATATGCGGGTTGTGTGTGTATGTATGTATATGCGGGTTGTGCAAATAAAAGTGAATGGGATGAGGGAGGAGTCGGGGAAAATAAACACAGTGTGGTGGCCATATCAGGATGAAAAATACTCCTCACTGTCACTCACTCACTCACTCTCTCACTCTTAACCGCTGCTTCATTTTTATCATTTGTTCATTTACATTCATTTAATCTTTCTTGTTCTTTCACTCGCTCGTTTATTTGTACGTATATTCACTCGCATCCTTTCTTCACTCCTTCATTCCCTCACTCACTCACTCATTCATTCCCTCACTCACTCACTCATTCATTCCCTCTCATCGAAATTTTATGCAAGACCAAACAATTTTTTCTCCTCACTCTCTTTGATCTGTGTATGAGAGAGAGAGAGAGAGAGAGAGAGAGAGAGAGAGAGAGAGAGAGAGAGAGAGAGAGAGAGAGAGAGAGAGAGGGGGGGGGGGTAATCACATTGGTCGAGGGTGCCTGCTGATAAAGCCAAGTGCGTGACTGACACTTAAGAGAGTAATGAGAAAATAGGCAGGAGGGATTTAGCTGAGACGGAGACACATAGACAGACAGGCAGGGAGACGAGTGAGAGGAAAAGACAGATGGATAAACAGAGAAGTAGAACACACACACACACACACACACACGTGGAGTTAGGGGGGCGAGTTAGAAAATTGGGAGGAAGGAGAAGGAGAAAGGAGAAGGGACGAAGAGGAGGAAATATAAGGTCTGGTGGAGGAGGCATGGAGGGAAGGGAAGGGAAGGAGGGAACAGAAGGAAAGAAACCAACTCACAACACAACAGCTGGATTCCGTTTGTCACACCACCACCACTGACGCCACCGCCACCATATATAATTAACACTACCATACAACACTATACACCACAAAACACTACATAGAACACAACCACGCTACACTAACACACAACAACACAACACAACACAACACAACACACTATTACATTACTAAACAACACCACACCACACCCCATTACTCTGTACTATATACAATAAATGACATACTATCTTACATGATGTACAGTATATGTGTGATGGCTACTTGGACCTCGGTAACGGGCTTCATGATGCCTATGTCCAGTGTCGGAACATCTATAAAAAGTGAGTTTCTGTGCGTGTACGTGCCATCAAACAGCAGTGTCATGCCAGACGCCTCGCTTCCGACCCTCCTCACATTCCTCTCTCTCTCTCTCTCTCTCTCTCTCTCTCTCTCTCTCTCTCTCTCTCTCTCTCTCTCTCTCTCTCTTTGCAGTCAATGTTTCCTCGTCCTTTTTCATGTATGTATTAGGGCGAGTGTACATAAATGTTCTCTCTGAGCGGCCACACATTTAATCAAGATATTTTCTTCGTGTGGTTACTTAACATTATGGGGTCCCTCGTGTTCCTTTCCATTCGCTACTTTCAATCGTCCACCTAAAATATCCTTGTGTGGTTAGTGTTATGTGTGTGTGTCGTGCTGCCATCCATTCGCCCCAATCCACCGTATCGGGCCACTTCCTACCCTCCTTGACTCCCATTCATCTTGGTGACTTGGTTCATTCTTACCTTCTCACCTTTCCTTCTATTCCGCCTTGCCTCTTTCTCAAATCCGCCCTTCCTTCCCTCCCTCCCTCCCTCTTCTCTTCCCTCCTTTTCTACTTTCATTCCTTTTTTTCTTCTATCCTACCTCCTATTTCCTGCCTTCACTTATTTTCTGTTCGCATTTTATCCCTTTATCTCTTTCACTCCTTTCCCTCCCTCTTTCCTCCATTTCCCACGGGACCTCATTTACTTCTCCTTTCTCTCTCGTTTTACCCTCCCTCCCCTCCTTCAACATCTCGTCTTCCTCCCTTCCTCCTACAACATCTCGCCTTATTCCTCTCCCTCCTTTCTAACCTTTCACTCCCTTCCTCTTTCCTCAGCAAAACACCCCCTTTTCCTCTCCTTCCTTCTTTTCCCTTTTCCTCAACATCACACCTCTTTTCCCTCCTCTCTTTCCCTCCCTTATAGCATCTCATTCCTCCCTCCTTTCCCTCCCACAGCATCTCATTCCTCACTACTTCCTTTCTCTCCCCACACACCACCAGGACCTCATTTCAGTGCTCCCTCACCCGCCCATGGTATCCTGGGAAAGAACTCACAAATCACTGAGGGAAAGAGGCGTGGCTGGCTGGCTGGTTGACTCCATCCTTAACTCACATTCTTCCATTTCTCTCTCTCTCTCTCTGCACTTAATATCTTTCCTTACCCTCATCACAGTCTCTCATCAGTCCCTCCTTCCCTGACTGCCTTCCTTCCACTCTCGCCAGTCAACACCTTCCTCCGCTCCTTCTTTATTTACTCCTTCCTACCCTCCCTCCCTCCTATCTTCCTTCCTTCCTACCCTTCGCTCTCCCTCCTTCCTCCCTTTCTTATTTTCTCACTTCCTCCCAGACATTCTCCCTCCTACCCTACCTTCCTCCCAGCCATGCTCCCTCTTACCCTCATTCCCTCCTATATTTTCTCCCTCGTACCCTCCCCTCGTCAGCCAGGCAGCCACCGTATATTTACTGTAAACACCAACACCATACGAGGAACAGCTGGTGAAAACTCGCCTTGGCGCCTTTCCACCATCAATACACTATACTCCATTTATTTATTTATTTATTTATGTAATTTATCCTTTAACCTGGAGAAAATGTATACAGGATCACACATTTTAATTTCTTGGGCTCGTCGGTATATGTGAAAATGTGCAATCCAAGATAAATTACACCAAAACTTTTTGTAATTGTATTCCTTCTTTCCCTCCCTCACTTTTTCCTTCCATTTACTCATCTCTTTCACTCACTCACTCCCTCCCTCCCTCTCTTCTCTCCCTCATTCACTCACTCACTCCTTTCTTCCTCTTCCTCCCTCCCTCTCCTCTTCTCTCCCTCCCTCTCCTCCTCTCCCTCCCTCACTCACCCCATCTCTTCTCCATCACCCCCCTCTCTCTTCTCCCTCGCCCCACTCTCACCTCCTTCACCCCCCTCTCTCCCCAACACGTAAGGATTAAACCGGCTCATTTTTGTAGTGTGTTGCTCCTGTCAGGTTTCGGGTGACGATGGAGGAAGGGGAGGACCAGCCGAGGTGTGTGTTTACCTCTCTCTCTCTCTCTCTCTCTCTCTCTCTCTCTCTCTCTCTCTCTCTCTCTCTCTCTCACACACAAAAGGCCTTCATACTCCAAAGCGTCTTATTCTCCAATCACGCTAATCCATAAAAATGACTCTGACCGCAATGGATTACTTTTGTGGATGGGTGATTACTCTGGTGGCCGCTAGAGCCGAGAGAGCACCACAATCCATTATAAGTTTCCACGGGATTAATATATAGGATTAGAGAGAGAGAGAGAGAGAGAGAGAGAGAGAGAGAGAGAGAGAGAGAGAGAGAGAGAGAGAGAGAGAGAGAGAGAGAGAACGGAAATAATAAATTGAATTGATGAGTAGATGGATAGTTTGATGTGTAATAAAGAGAGAGAGAGAGAGAGAGAGAGAGAGAGAGAGAGAGAGAGAGAGAGAGAGGAGGGAAATAATAAAGTAAATTGATGGGTAGATGGATAGTTTGATGTGTAATAAAAATGAGAGAGAGAGAGAGAGAGAGGAGGGAAATAATAAAGTAAATTGATGGGTAGATAGATAGTCAGATGTGTAAAAAGAGAGAGAGAGAGAGAGAGAGAGAGAGAGAGAGAGAGAGAGAGAGAGAGAGAGAGAGGCGGCACCACCTTTGTCCCAGGCAAGGACAGTAGGGGGGGGGGGGGGACGTCACCCGACCTCTCTTTCATTCGCTTAACTCGCTTTCACCTCCCCTCCCACATCACATGGTAACTTTGTGTATGTACTGTACACATGTATATAACCTATATTAAGAGTACAGTATAAATGATATTTCTGAGGCTGAATTTTAGCTTTTCTATAATAATCTTAATACTTAGCAAACCGTCACGAAAGTACAAAAAAAAAAACTATATAATAAATATCCTTTTAAAAATATTAGATGTCAACATAATCTAAAAAAAAGTATTGGAAGTCGCCGTAAGAAAGAATTAAGAATCCCAATACCTTGAAAAAAAAAAAGTATAATTAGATGTCAACAATATAAAATTCTGGAAAGTTGAAAGTCGAGAATGTAAACAAGGAGATGGAGAAGAAAGAAGTCGGAGAGGTGCTTTTGCCGCCCTTCACAACTACCACCAGACCAAACACCACCACCCACGACCCACCCACCAGAGCGGCGTCTTTAGAACTCCACGCGAACCTGACACTCTTTTACCCTACCCCTCCCCTCGCCACGAAAAGACCTGACATTTTTCCCCAGACCTGCCCTTTCTCCCTCCAGACCGACATTTTCTTCACCCAGACCTGCCCTTTTCTCCCTCCAGACTGACATTTTCTTCCCCCTGACCTGCCCTTTTCTTCCTCCAGGTCTGCCCTTTTTTTTCCTCCAGACCTGCCCTCTTCTTCCTCCAGATCTGCCCTTTCTCTCTCCAGACCGACATTTTCTTCTCCCAGACCTGCCATTTTCTTCCTCAAGACCTGTGCCCTTTACTTCCTCCAGGCCTGCCCTTTACTTTCTCGAGACCTGCCCTTTTCTTCGTTCAGACATGCAGGTGCTTTTTCTCCCACAGACTTATATATATATATATATATATATATATATATATATATATATATATATATATATATATATATCAACCTCGGGACTGTAGGCTATCAGTAGCCCGTGACTCTTGCGAGGTCCCGAGATTATTGGGTGTCGCATCATTTTGCACTGTAGTAGGTATGTTGGGGAGCGTCAGCCTCTGGCTGCCTATTGCAGGGTAAATTAAGTCCCCATAAATCTGAACTCCATCTGACCTAGTTATCCCACAGTAATATTATGTAAGAAATGTTCCTCGGACGACGCAAGGGTAGCAATTTTTCCCATTTACTTGATGAAGTATCTCATTGCTTTTTCAGCCAAACGTCAATGGTGTCAGTCATCTTGACATCGGGATGAGTATTTATGTTTTAAGTACATGAAATATAATCTTGGATTTTGTTTTCATTGTATTTCTTTCGTTTGTATTATATAGCTAAACATATTTTACTTAACTGAAGTCACGCTGTAGAATAGATAATTATGTATGTAAACAAACAGTCCCAATGGCGAGTTAGGCTATTGTGGGTGGGCGGATAATGACAGCAAAACAACACGGTACTCTTCACACTTTTACCAATATTTTCAACCATCTTTACACATCACCATATACCCCAGGGTGTTGAAATGAGTTAGAAGGTCCCACATAAGTTGACGAGTTGTTTGAGTAGAATCAAGAAGTTAACAAACAGTAACGGTGGTATTGACAGGAAGAGTTGGAGTGTCAAAGGAAGTGAACAAGAGTCCACTACTACTACCACCACCAAAATGATATCCACGGAAACCAGGCCTCGTTCAGGTAGTGCCAGGGAAGGCCAGGTAAGTGCCATAACTGAATGTCTTGCAAGTCTTTGTTCAATATTGGTCACTGAAAAACTTGTGCTTGTACTAAAACCTGAAGTTGCTCGGTGATAAAACCTAACTTAGAGGTTATGTCATGTTCTGTAAAGTCATTCCTTCAAGTCTAGAACATCAGGTCACTTTTACAGTAGATACACAAGGTTCTTTGCAAATTCCTGGTACAGTAATAGGAAAAAGGGTGCGATAAAGAAAGACATATTGATATTGATTCCTAGGCACAATTAATAGAACTATAAGAATAAAGTATGACCCAGTATCAACAGTGTTCACTTGCCAGATGGACAGTAATAGGAAAGAGGGTAGGATAAAGAAGAAAGGAGTAAGAATAATTAATATAGAGGCCTATTATTAGAACTATAAGAGTAGAGTATGACAACCTTCTCTTGCCAGGTGGATGTTCGTGAGGATGAGGACCAGGGGCTCAAGCTGGGTGAGATTGTTGAACTACTTGTGGCTGCTGGGTATTTCAGGGCTCGCATCAAGGGACTCTCTCCATTTGACAAGGTACAGTACGTCATGTAAATAATTAAAATCTGTTGAAAAGTTAGACATGGTCAGTATACCATAGTCCACAGCAGCTTAAAGCCGTAGATCAGTGGTTCTTAAACTGCGGGGCGCCCAGAAGCTTCCAGGGGGGGCACGAGCAGGGCGCAAATTTCCAAAATTTTCGAACCCCAACCCCCAGCTGATACGGCTGACTTCGCTCACAACCCCACCCATACCACAAGTAATTTTAAATTCATAGTACCGTATACAGTTTGGTAAACATTTTAAAGGATAGGGGGGCACGGGATCTATGCATAATGCGGAGGGGGGCTTGAGGCAAAGAAGTTTAAGAACCACTGCTATAAATATTGTGCTGCCATTTTGATTTCCCGCTCATATCTCCTTGTTTCAGGTCGTGGGTGGGATGACCTGGTGTATCGAGACCTGTAACTTCGACCTGGATGTGGACCTGCTCTTCCATGAGAACCTAACCATTGGACAGAAAATGTGAGTTGTCAGATTGCATTTCTTGAATTGTAATATTATAGATTGACTTAATCTTGAGGGAAAACTGACCAATACTGCACAACAACCCAAGTGATTACTCAATCCTCGGGTGGCAGCAAGTATAACTTTGGGTGCAACTGTACATGTATATTTAATTATATCTTCATTTCTTTTCACTGGACAACGTGTATGGTTGGCGGGACAGAGCTCTGACGGAAAAGATAGTTCGTGTGGTGAGGCTGATGAGTTGTCCACACCGTCTAGAGCCTCACCAGATACAGGGACTTGATGCCATACACATCTTCCCTGTTATCCAGGTGAGGGTATGGCATTATGTAATTGGCCGATGATACTGTATTTGTCTCCATGTAATATAAGACCCAGTATGCGTTAGATGCTGGTGATTCTTTCAAGCTATGCAACAAAACTGCAAGCATACTGATGTGGCCTGTTTCTAGGTACAGTACAGTATATTTTGGAAAACTAAGTGTACTGTGGTTAGTGAATAAAATAGGTACCATACAATTCCCATGTTACAGTGGTTGGTAAAGAAAGCGCTGGAGACACGAGAGGAGTTTGGTGATGAGACTAGACAGCTATCCCTTCTGGAGTACCGGCGCCACACTGTTGACCCACGGCAGGAGCGGCTTTTGTCATCACTGCCCACTGCCACTAAAGCTCTGGCATCCATACAGGTTTGATGATGGTCAACAAAATTAAATACTGTTAGTAATGAACTGTCCAAAATAGTTTGGAGGAAATGATATCCTCCAATTCAATGACACCAGTAGCTCCTTAATGGAAACGTATTATGATTATAAGTAAGTTTTGTAGACAGTGTTTACTTTTGATACTGATAATGATACAAATGTATACCTTAAAATTACAACAGTCTGGCCTTGAACCAACAGTCGGCCTACGGCCCCAAGCGACGCTGGAGGAGGAAGGCGGGAGCAACAGAGGGAGAACCGGAGAGTGTGAGAGTACAGACCACACTTCTCGAGTACGGACAACAGCACTACCTCGGGGTGGCAGCTGAAGCAAAGGTATGGTTTCAGAAATACTTTGGTGAGTGGGAGTGTAGTAAAGTAAGATAGAATTTATATAAATCATGATTTACATTTTAATGAATTATTTCTTGGTTTATATTTTCAAGGAGTTTGATCATGATTAATTGCCTGGCATCTGTTTCATTCCAGCGTGGAGGGCAGGACGAGACTGACGGTGACAGAAACGAGGTGGGTTACATTAAGTCTTTACTTGTCTTGAGGCTTTGTGTGTATGTAGTAGTCATTATAAGGGGTAATCTCTCGTGGTCAAATTGATGAACCAATGAAGTTTTCTGAAAAATGCCAGGAATTTACCTACTTCAATGTAAAATTAGGGAATTGAATTTGATGTAGCATAATATGGAGGAATCAATAGCCCTTCAGCTTGATCACCATTGAGTACCCCCTTAGGAAGACTTTAACTAAATCAAACATACTGTACATGTACAGTAAGTGACTTTTCAAGTATTTATTTGAATGGTTACATTTGGCTTAGTTAGAAATATTAAAATGTACTGTATAAGAATAAATTGCTTGTTTGTGTAGTACAACTTTTTCATTGCTTCGTTGTTGAGGTGTGTTATGCTTTAACGTCTTTTAAGCCTGGAGCAAATTACAAATGAAAAATGTGATGATGCACGAGTTTCATTCTAATTGTTGTTTTGTTGCTAGGAAACTACATTTAGCAAGTACTGTACACTTTTAGGTATTTTAACAAATGTTTATATAATTCAGTTAGATAGAGAATATTCAATCTGTTAAAAGTATTAAAACATATTGTCCATAATACATTAATGTGATTTCATTCAAGGACCATGATGTATCATAACACAAAATTGTAATAAGAAAATATGTTTACCATAATATAGTGCTGTATGGCATTTGTTTTTCTGCCATTAGTTTTATCAGAGTTTGATAGCCACAATGCATGACATTCAGAATATTAATGCTTGTATTAAATTAATAGCCTGAATATTCTAACATCTGATGAATGGATTATCTTAGTTTAGTTTTACATTGCTCTCAAACCTGTGTGTGATTTTGTGACTAAACTTCAAACCTGGGTACCATGACAGGTAGCAGAGGTGGAGAAGCTGATGAAAACCTTGGATGTTGCAGAAGTGACCGAGGTGAGATCATTGTTGCTATTTGTAGCAGGATAGAGAAAGGAACTTACAGGGTTCTTGGGTTGACAAAAGTTTATGTAAGAACTCACATTTGCAACAGTACAGTAACCCTTTTCACTTGGTGGTATACATTGCTTGTACTTTCTTGGGGCTTCTGCATTGTTATTGATGATTGTTGAATATTGCATAAAAGTACCATTTATTTGAAATTGTTTTTGTTGCTTTCATGTATTTAAATTAGTAGTGATGGTTCTGGTAATTCCACAGCTTGTCAGAAAGTGTAACATTTATAACTAATAGAATATAATATTTTTTGCTTCTTGTAACATTCTTTCTCATGTACCAAAGGTCATTGCTTCAAAAAGGTTTAAAGATAAATCATGTGAATTTGAAATAAAAACATCTTTAACCCTCATCAAAATAAAAAAGTTGAGCTGTTGTTGATCGTGTCCTACACATCATACAGGGTAGACTGAGTGCACAGCACGTTGGCAGCATCGTCAGTTCCCGTGTGCAGGAGATTGCAGAGACTTCACAACACTACTCTCAGCTACACCAACAGATTACTGTAAGTCAATACCATAACCACCACCACCAGTGAAGATAGGAAAATTTATAAATCAGGTCAACTGTAGTTATTATAAGTCTTATTTCTGTTACTTGAGCAGTTAGCAATATTGCAGTCACAACTTGGTCATAATACTGTACATTCCTAAAAGTGTTAATTTATCATTGGGTTATAAGGGCAAAATGAGTACAGTACTAGAGTTTGCATTTCTATAACTTGGGAACGGTGGCCATGTAACGTAGCAATTAATTACGAGTAGAATGGGGGAAAAAAAAGTAAAAAGGAAAGGCAGAGAGGTAATTACTGTATAGCACTGACACTTGTCTCTGTAACAACATCAGGAGGAGGTGTTGGGTGACACGGCTTCCTCCCAGACACGCCTATTAGCCACTCTGGAGGCCCAACGTGTGGCTCTCACCTCCCAAATCAACACATCCCAGGCAGAGCAGGCCAAGGTAGCCACCAGAGTGGAAGCAGCTCGGGCCAGGATGGAGGAAGTGCAGGAGGAACGCCTAAGGCTGGACCAGGAGTTAAATAGCCTCGGTGTGGTGGATTCTCCAGAGAATAAAAAGTGAGGACATTTGGAACTGTACTAATACACCTTAGAGGTAAGGAAGACTCAGTTTGGAAATAGTTAGTTCCTTTCTCCAACTCTGGCTTCCTTCCCACCAAGGAATATAAACTGTATCTATTGCACTTGAAAGGCATAGACACCATTTATGAAACCACTGTAAACATGAAAACTAGTAGCAGTCAGTTGAGGGTCCCAGAGATCAGTCAGTGTTAATATTATGTTCTTTTCGTGTACATGTACTGCAAATGGTTTCTTATTGCCCATCAGAGCTTGAACTTGAAACATGGGCATGATGCCTTTTTCAACAGAGGAGTGACACATCAATTCAATGGAGTTTGGAGAATTCAGTAGCCTTTTGTTTCCTTACTATTTCACAGCTCACTCCTTAGTAACATCATATTTGCTTCCAGAATTTTGGTTCAGCTGTCCCAACTAGTGGAGGAGAATGAGGCAGCCAAGAAAAAGGAGGCAGAATTCAAAGACACGTGTCGCAAGGAGTCAGAGAGGATGAAAAAAGAGATTAGGTGAGAGAATATAATACTTGTATATTTATTGATATTTCAACAGGGTATCTCTTGGACAAAATACAGTGAAAGATCTAGCTTACCTAAGTCTTATGTCCTTCAATTAAAAAAAACAAAAAAAACAATACTTGGTGCTTTAAAAATAATATAAATACTGTATGCTTAATTCATGATACCTATTCACCATCTACCTTTCAGTCAGTTAGAGACCCAATTAGCCGAGGCTGAAGCAACAGATGAAGTGAGTCAACGGTGTGCAGTGGAGCGAGAGAAGTATGCACGTATGAGGAGACAGCTGGCAAAAAAGACCCAACAAGTGGAGACACTGAGGCGGTACATTGATGATGTGCCAGGGCGTGCAGAGCTCTCTCAGTACCAGCGCAGGTTCATTGAACTCTACAACCAAAGTGAGTGAAGAGACCTTGTGGTAATTATCAAGTATTGTACAGAAGGTTCACAGTTTCATTCAGACACCTGAGTTTTCCATTCTTGTAGCAGATACGAGGAATTGTACAGTTATCTAAAAATGTGTCCTTGGTGTTGAGGCCAGAGGAGAATTTTTTATTATTTATTTAGGCTGGGGCTGGCCTCATCCCCCAAATGATATCAACAAACATGGTGTGAGAAAGAAAGGGGTATTCTAGCAAATCCTCAAGTAGCAGTAGTCCTCTCAAGGCAGAACTGTTTATCCCTGCTAACTCCATTCATATGAGACATATTTTATGATTGATAAGTAACCAAATACCTTTAACTCATGAAGGAATGACACTTTTTGCAAGTAAATTTTTTTTGAACCTCCATAAATTGGATGATATTCACATTTTAGGTTGAAGAAATACACTATGTCTTAGGCATGCCATTATCCATCTTTGTAGAGTTAATGGAAGTGATAATTATGTTTTGTTGCCAGTTGCCGCCACTCACAGAGAGACACAGCAGTTCTACAACATGTACAACACTCTGGCAGACACCAAGAGTTACATGGAGAAGGAATTATCACTTCTTAACTCCATCCTGGACAATATGGCTATGTGAGTCCTGCAATTTTGTAGTGCTTTTATGTCACTGCATTTCTTCTAGTAATCATACAATTTTTGATCACTTGCAATTTCTAGAAGTTTTTAAGTAGAGATTGCATATGTGGCCTTGCTGTTATAGCATATTACTGGTAATATTATCAGCAGTCATTCTTTACATTAATAGTGTTATCTTAATATTTATTAAAATATAAGGTATTTTTGTAGTCTACTAAAACCACATTGAACAGATAACTTATTTTTAAAATTTTATTTGACAAGGCATTGGCAATGTCAGTGGTAAATACATGACTTTCAATATTTTCTATTCTTTCAAGTTACAGATACATCACCTGTCGTAAATTGTTACACAACACATCTAACAATATTCCACATCTTTTATAGGGCTTTGGGGAGCTCTGCCAACATGGATGAGTACCTGCAACAGCTTGAAACCATCCTGGAAGGCATTAGACAGAACAAAATGAAGGTAAGAATATTACAAAATCTTAAATTGTTTTGAGTACAGTAGTTAGGTATTGAGCTTTGTATTGTGGCCATTATGGCTGGTACTGTAGTATTAAACATTATATTTGACATCGCTATATTCGCATTGCATAATAATGGGAACCGAGCTACAAAAATTGTTTTCGTCGAAGATCAAAAGTTTAATACCACCACCCTAAATGTCTTCGAGATAAGGGAGAATGAAAGTAGGTCTTTTAAATTTGCACAATTGTCACCTCTATCGAAATCTAATTGGAGAGAATTCATATAACATTCAAGTTGTTGTTGACCACCCTACATGATGTTCTGGGGGCGAGATTGGGGAAGCAAAAGATGATGTCAGGTGATGATGGTTGGAAGAGGGCTTGATGAGGGATGTGGGTGTGTTGTTTAATGTAATGAAGTTGTCTGTTTGGGAAAGGATTTCAAGCCCTCTGTCTGTGTCTGGGTTGTTGACATACCAGGCCGACATCTTGGTGTTGAAGTCACCACCCAGGATGAGGTCAGGTTGCTTGGTGATTTGTTGGAGCTGGGGGGAACTGTCGGGCAGGTTTGAGGGGGGATGTAATATTTGTTTGTAATGCATGTTTTAATGGCTTGAATTTTGAATTTCTGTGGCTTCATGGTGAGAAGGGATTTGAGGTGCGCACTGGCTTCTATATAATTTTAAGAATTTATGACCAGGATTTTTTCAATTTCATAACAGTGGTGTCATTTAGATTTGAAGTTATAGGCTGAAATATCAGCCAGGCTAAAAGAAAGTAGAAACTATAAATGCATTTTCCCACCTGACACCATATTTTTATCACAACTGCATACAATTTTCTCAATACTAGAGCCAGGAGGAAAGATACAAACCATATTTACTGCAAATCCAAGCTATCATTACAAGTAATGAAATTATATCAGATCATAGATTGCTAGGGTTGGAATCCAGAGTCTCATATTAAATCAGAATATATCAATGACAATGTTATATCATGCAACTAGGAATAAAACCTTTACCCAGTAGAAAGTCCAACTCCTTACTTCTCCCCTGTATTGCAGCTTGAGAGGCGTGGAGGGGAGGAGCGTCTTCACCGCAGTAGTCTGAGTGAGGAACTGTCACGGCTGCAGGAACTGAATCGCCAGTATGCCAGGACTGTCCATGCCCTGGGTCAAGAGATAACCAAAAATGAAATGCTCCAACACAAGCTCTTGGCTCGCACTGCACAATAGGTAGGCTGCTTCCTCCAGAAAATTTACATCCACTTATGGTTTGTTTGAATCGTTAGTGATGAAGTGGTTGATTTTTATCTTTTTTTTTTTTTTTTTTTTTTAACAAATTAGAAACATTCCAATATATATTGGATTATAACCAGTCCACATCTCATTATTGAAAGCATGGTGATAAAACATTTACTATAAGTAATGAGTGTTATAAAACTTTAAACCAATTAAATTGGTGCTCTTTGTTATGATTTTTCTAATTACAGTATTGTATTTCCCAACACTAATATTTAAAGATGAATGTATCGTCCAACTATCAGCAGCATGCCAGGGAAATATGACTAACTATGAAAATACAAAGTACTTTACTATACACGTACTTACTGTCATCATCCTTTGCTCTGATATTCTTCCAGTATTATGGTTGTAAATCCTCTGTAGGTCTCAGAATTACATTGCTTGCTCATAGGAGACCAATTGGACCAGCAAAAGGAACCATGAGACAATCTGTTGCATATTGTAGCATCAATACTGCTATATTACTGTTGAATATAGGCCTTGGATCAGTTTCATAGAGTTATCTATGATTGGATATTCAAGAATCCTCCAAGCACAGTAACTTCAATGATATTGTTATTATTACATTATTGATTGTATTTTGTAGTTACTGTATAATTTTGAATATTACATACAAGTCTTGTCTTTACAAAAGGATAAAAAAAAAAATACTTTTAACACTTACAATATATTAAATGCATATAATAAATAATGTACATGTGAAAATACCACTGTACATATTATAATTCCTATGAAAACAAGTGTTACACCCGTTTCACTTGTGGAAGAAAGAAACAGGTCCCAGACTCTCACTCACCTTGGCTAGCAATAAACTCTTCCTTCACATCTTGACTGCCAATGTATCATACTTTATCTTTACTAAGTTTTGTATAATTCATAGCAAGTTCAGTCAAAGTCAGTTTAACTTCAGTCTAATATATCTTAACTAAATTACATATTAAGTTCATTCTATTTCATTGAGTTCATTGTACTGTGGTAATTTGTGGCAATAATGTACCTACTTCCGTCACAAATCAGACCAATTAAATTAATATAAAAATTCATATTGACAGGTTTGGTTGGCACAATAATACCCATGTTAAAATTAGTTTCAAGCAGTCCGGTTATGAGAAGTAATAAATAGCCAAAATGTTCTCTCTTTACACTTCAAACCCTCCATCACTTCTATTATGGCATGTTACACTTAGAGTACGGTTAGCAATATAAATCTATATTATCTATGATGAGGTATGGTAAATATATCTATACAATGCAATAATCAGGCTATATACACCAATAAGAAGCTTAAATTATCTTTACAGTACGGGAAAGTTACCAGTGACACACATGTACTATATTATATTCATTAAAGTTGGTCAAAATAGTATCACTATAATTCACTCCTGGAGAAAAGATTGAACAAACCTATGGAATAGTAAACGTCATCTCAATGAATTACTGAACACCGTTGAGCTTTCCATGTATGTATTTATGTATATATGTAATGGTATACAGTACACCCAAGTACCATTTTTTTTTTTTTTCAACTATTTTACTGTCATCTTATTTCTTTTTAAGGAAATATTAGACAGGGCAAATATGAATATGATAACTCCGTGTCATCCGAGATCCCATAAAATTTGACGAGACAGAAGGGGAAAGAGGAGGTCCTGGTGGATACCCACACTGGCATCAGGCAATGGATAGGCTATATATAGAAGTTCTACCACTCAGCACAGCAAACAATGACTGATTGATGAATTAATGGTCTCCATATAATTATTTCACATATGTCTATGTTTCTCTGGGTTGAAATGTGAAAAGATGGTACAACATGAAGTGTAAACTGTAGAACTCCTTTAAATGGGGTGAAGTTGGCAAAACAATGGCACAAATATCTAGTTGCTATAAGATCAAATACTCAGCTCTCTTCGCCACTAATACTGTACATAATATCTTTGCCTCATTTGCAAGGGTTAAAGTATAAAGTCATCTTCTCACATATTTGGCTAACCCTGACTAACTTTTGAAGCAAATATCAGATGGCTTTTATCAAATCCTTCATAATAACATAATCTGCAAATAACTACAGTACAGATAATATTCTAAATATAACGATTTCCTATTATACAACTTTCTAGAATTTCAAATAACTTCATGTAAACAGTAAATTATCGGCAAATAAAATATAATCTATTCTATAAACTCTAATAGTTACCCAATTTACTGACAATCACAGAAATCATGACGTTCCTGCCTGCACCCCACGGTCAGACACGAGCTATCACTAGTAAGGCAAGAGACACGTGGTGAATTGAGCACTGTGCTGCGTTCTACACTGTACAGTACCAACAGCACATTTCTACAAGATACAGTCACAGTCAGACATTTTCAGGCACATGTAATAAGGAATAGTCCACACTTTATAGTGATTAGTAAGAGTAGACTCTTTACGTTCACAAGTGATGAATGTGGAATAGTCAAATAATTTAATTACATTTTGCTCAAATTTTCCCACACTGCAACACACTATTTTACTAGGTTCTCCTCTATTTTGTGATTGTGCTTTAAATTTCTGTTTATGCCATTCTTGTGACTGCACCTGTAACTTTGTATACAAATATCTGAAACCTGTGAATGAAAGGCCACCCATATCAGAAAAACAATGCACATGATAAATTCAATGATGGGGAAAAAAAAAAGGATACTGGCAGCATGTGAAAAGGAATATGAGCAAAATAAAATTGTGAGGATATATATGTAAGAAATGTACCAAATATCAGCATCCTCAAAAAAAAAAAAAAAAAAAAAAAAAAAAAAAAAAAAAAAAAAAAAAAAAAAAAAAAAAAGCATCTGCATTGCTAGATATCAGATACCAAATAATCACATCACAATTTTAAACATCTGATACATTTCTAATACAAACACAATGAGCATGGTCAACAAAGTCACATGGAAAAACAATGCAATTAAACAAGGTCAGTTAGGGGGAAGTGATAAATGCCGACAATATCCTCGAATATCTTGCAGTCACAGGGGTGATATTTGAGGGCAAGTAATAATGTAGAAATGGCCACAACTGCACAAGCAACACCAAATGCCGCGTGCACACTACGAGAGGCTGCATCAATGAGCTTATTTTAGTAGCTTGGTGTTGTCACACTGCCAACCCACGTTTGAACTAACAGTGTCCCAATATTGTACTGTATTGGGAATAAAACTGAAACTCTTGACACACTTACTTTTGCACCTGTGTCTACTCATTCAAGCCAGATTTCAGGTTAACCAAACTCAAGTTTATACTGTACATACACCTGAGAATTCTAATTCACTACTTTACACACTCCATCTCACGAAACCACTACAGTTCAGCCTTCACCATCCAATTTGCCACACATGCAACAAGACACTCAGCAACAAATTAAAGCATCACAAGCAAAATATTTCCATACATTTTCTTCCTGCAGTATTTTCACATCCTGCCAACATTTTACAGTGGGATTGGTAGCATTCCTAGTGAAGTCTTTTGAAGTGTGCTCACTTCTACGTATAGTACTCTGTTGTTTAAAAAAAGCAAAACAGTGCAATTATTGGTATTTCTGGTGCATCATTTCACAGCTCATTTTTACTAAAAAGTAACAATGTAAAATTTCAACCTTAAATAAATAATAGTGCAAGTGCTTTAAGTGTTCGAGGGGGAAGACAAATGGAAGCAATGTTCATGCACTCCCACCTTAACACTATACACACTCTTAAGCAAACAAGTGTTCATGTACTCCCAAGTAAATATTACACAAGTCCCTTTCACCTCTTCCAGTGTCCCTCCTTTATTTCCTTTGTACTTGCTGTCCCACCTTTCTACCTCTTTTCCTATACTGTACTGTATCCTGCCTTTAGCCTTATAAGGGGTGAAGCCAAGTCAGTCACTCATTCATTCAACATTACACACACCTTACCCCTATTCTGAGCAATCGATGTTCATGTAATCCCAGTTACCCAACACTAACTCCCTACCTTAACTCCCAGTAAGCGACAACACCACCATACAGTAAGAGACACTTCGGATTTCTATCACATCACAAAAGCGTGTCTTGACTAGTCAGAGTGAAGGCGAATAATGTGTGCAAACTGATCTGGTCTGGCTAAGATAGGAACAACATTAGGCTGCATTAGACTCTTATTAACGCAGTGGATCTCAACTTTATATACACAGAATGGAATAACTGAAGAGATTCACTTATGTCTTGATGCATTTAATTTTAAGTGTTTCCGGGCACTATAGATTTTGTGTTGGATATGTGAGCTGTGCAATTCAACAATTCTGTGCAGATATGTGTATATGATATACAATTTCTGATTACGTATTTCATCATTACCTCTAATCTCTCCTCTGATTGGACGGCCATTATTAGGTCAGACAAATTCTTCAGATTTATAGAATTCTCCACTTGGCTAATACTTCAGATACAAGGTAACTACAGTAGTGATTTATCACTTAGTGAAATCAAACGATTTTGTAAATGCAATAGAATTCACATTTGCTATGTTTAAATGGCTAATAGCAAAAATCAACAGCCAGTTAGGGAGTTATAGCTGTGAATAGTGCAAGCTAAAGATGCTAATATACATAAACCTTTAAGACAGACACAATAATATTCATTTAGCACAAGAAGAACATCCATTGTCCAGTACAGTACTCTTGAGTTAATGATCTCCATGGGGATGACGTGAGGAAGCTTCTTTCCTGGCTCCCTGTGCTTGACTTCTGCCCTCCTGGCGATGGACTGGTGACCCCTTGTGGCCTTTGCCACAGCTGTGTTTCGGTGACTTATCGATCACGTCCGGGACCAGAAGCTGCCGTTTTGCGCTCTCTGGAGTGGGAACGTCTAAATTTGGACTCGAGGACCAATGGACTCTTGGCCGGGTAAGATCTGGAGTGCGACTCTGATGACTCTTAGACTCCGACCTGGCCACAACATCCATGTGGGGACTTGACACCCAATGGGTTCTGGTTACATCTGGGCCGGGAGAGTGAGCCCCAGGCGAGGCATTCCCCAGTGGAGCCCAATGGACCCGTGGTTTGGCAATGAGGGAGATGGGAACTTCATGGTCCAGAAACTCGGAGCTGTGTGACCGTGGGGTGCTTAGACCCCCAGACTTACCACCTTTCTTGACTGCAGACTTAGAGCACTTTTGCTGACAGTTTTTCTCTTCTGGATGACAGAGTTTTCCAACGTTGATTTCCAGGTTTGAGTTGTCCATCCCTCCATTCCAGTATCCAACTCGAGACCCCTTGGCGTTGTGGTGGCGGGCCCCGTGGGGAGGTGGACCGGCCTGGGTGGGGGTCGGCGGCTGGTGTAAAGGTCGCTGACGCCGACCAGCCGCCCAGGCCGCCCGCCACCCGGGGTCGTTCTGCTAGTCAAAGTATTTTCCTTTTTGTGACAACCAGATGTGGCGGTGCTGGGGAGAGGGCAGGCAGGACATTAGAAATGCTATGCATATAAGAGGCAGTAACACATCTAGCTACATTCATCCATTCATTTACACACCAACATGACTTTTCTTAAAACTCGTACGTCTATCCATATCCATCCACTCGTTCATTTGGTTAGCGTTGGGACTCACCACGAGCTCAGCACCCTGGTAGAACTCCGGTGCCTCCCTCTCTTTGATGGCCTGGTAGAGTGAGAGCACCAACACAAATGCCAGCACCATCAGGATCACCACAGCCACCATAAACATTACTGCCCACCAGTACCGAGGCATCGCTACCAACTCTTGCTGCAGATGAAAACAATGCAATGTCACTTGGGTCCATTCTGAGGTCAAGGAGGTGGTTACTATTACCATTAGCAAGGATTAAAAGAAACTATCAGAAAATTTGGAGAAAGAGACAGAGAGAGAAGTTGGGGAGGATAAAGAATGGAAGGACTAAAGAAATAAGACAGACAGCGAGAGTCCCAACCACCACCTTCACAGGTACTGACCCAAAGCACGAGGCCGAAGATGGCGATGGTTAGGAGGATGGTTAGCCACTGTACCACCATCCACGGTAACATCATCCACGTCGCCTCCTGTAAACAGACACACGATCACCCGTTAAACGTCTGCTTCACCCCAAAACACCCAGGTTTCCCTCATTTGCACCTGACTTAACCTAAATATGCTCTATGTCACTCAACTAAACCTTTATTTCCCCATTTACACCTCATATTACCCAATACACACCTCATATCCAATTTACATCCCATTTCAACCAATTTACACCCTCTTTCAACCAATTTATATCCCCTTAAACCAAACTTACATCACATTTCATCTAATTTACAGTACAGCGAACTAACCCTTATGGAACCAATGATGAGCAGTGAGTTGGAAACAGTGGCAGCAAACATGTAGAGCAGTGTTGCTAATATCACCCATTCCACATACATCAGGGTTGGGTCAGCAAGCTCCAGGTCACGTGGGCCAGCTGGGGGGTTAAAAGGGGAATGTGGGGTTAGTTGTTTAGGGTTGACAGTTGATGGTGATAGAGTTGCAATATACAGTACGCTGTAGTTTGTTTCGGGAGGTTCTCAGGGCAGCAGGAGTATGAGCCTAAAAATTCAAACAAGTTACTAGCCTTCCTCATTCACCTGTTTCAGTACCATTGGGCCCGTAGAGTTTGTTTGGGTTCTCGAGGTAGTAGTAGGTGTTGTATGCTGCCTGGAGTATCCCTGCCAGGTCCTCGGCAGTGACCAGTAGCAGGCACAACGCTCCGCCACCCACACTCAATACCTTTGTCAACACAAGAAGATACCAGTGTAAGAGAAATGTAGTTTACAAGATTTTTGGGGCCTACCTCTAGCTCCTGCACCTCTCTCTCATACCTTCCATACAGCCGAGCATCAACGCTAAAATAGTTACCTCGATTGTGAACAAAAATGGCAATGAGAGTGGACTTACATCGTGACACACTGAATATATATATATATATATATTATATAAGAAAGTAAATAGAGAGACAGACAGTCCACCTTAAAGTACAACTGTATGATTAATATAGGTGTAGTTATTATGATTTTAGCAGTATTTATGTTGATGAGAACTTTCACTTAAGGTACAGTACTTTCAGGTGTCATCTGTTGTGGGTAAGACAGAGGGCTGCTGATTCCTCTGATATATACTAATACAGTACACTGACTAAGTATCTATGTACAGTATATGCTTATAGGAATCTGTTTTGCAGAATAGTTTGGAGAAAGCAGAAGTCCTCCAACTTGTATGATACAGTACATAGCCTATTGTGACAACATTACTTGTGTGTTGGGTAAAAGTATAAAGTTATTCTTTTTAGAGAAACAAATGTGTGTGACTGAGATAGAAATGTACAGATGAATGATGATAAACACCTAGGCTAGATAGATATGGTACTCAGAGAGAGAGAGAGAGAGAGAGAGAGAGAGAGAGAGAGATCATCGAGCGTAAGGAGTCAGGCCAAGAAGGTATGAATGGGAAGGCAAACGTGGTTGATTGAACACACACACACACACACACACACACACACACACACACACACACACACACACACACACACACACATTCTCTCTCTATCTCTCTCTCTCTCTTCTCCCAATTTAAACCACCCAACCCTCTTCCTCCCTCCTCTCCCTTCCCCCAAGTTTAAATTCACTACACCTGGAGCAACGTTGAATGGAGTGAGGGGAGAGCGGGAATGACATGGTAAGAAAGAAAAGGGAAGAAGGAATAAAAAGGGAAGAAGACGGAGAAAAGGAGGTGGGAGAAGAATGGGAAGGAAGAAAGGAGAGGGAAGGAAGAAAGGAGAGAGAAGGAAGAAGTGAGGGAAGAGATATAAAAAGGGAGGAGGGGGGGTGAAGCGGTGATGGAAGGAAGAGTGTTATTAGTAAACAAGACGAGGGGAAAGATGAAGGAAAATACGAGGGAAGGGAAGGAAAGGGTAAGAAGGAAGACGGATGAGAAAGCAAAAGTGAAATCTTAATTATATGCAGATTTAAACAATGATACTACTGTATTATTATTATTAGTTAGCGTTATATCATGGGTCTACTACTGTCTTCTATCATTCAAACATCACTTTACTCATGACTGCAACAAACCAGAGATCCAAGAATGCAGCGAACACGCGGATGATGGCAACACACACACACGTCAAACATGACCTGATGATGCATTACGGTTTACATACCAGAAGGTAGGGTAGGGTAGGGCAAGGGAGAGTTGGGAAACAGCAAACCTTGATGTGTGTGTGTGTGTGTGTGTTAGATGAAAAGAGTGAGGTACAGGAGAAAGGTATAGGTGTGTGTGTAGTACTATATAATAACGGTATAGTAGCAGCAGTGGTGGTGGTAAGTAGTGGTAACAGATGGTGGTAGCTCTTTGCATTAAATAGCTCTCCTCACACCTTTCTACACACACACACACACCTGCCAGCCCGTCCCTCCGTCCCTCCCTCCTTCCTTTCCTACCCTTTTCCATCCCTCCCATGACACCCATCCTTCTTTCCTCTACTTTCATTCCTCCCTCTTTTCCTTCATAATCCCTCCTCCTGCCCTCCCTTCCTTCATATCCCCTCTTCTACTACTCCCTCCTCAAGCCCTCACTTCCTTACTCTACTCTCATCCCTCCCTCTCTTCCTTCATACTCCCTCCCACCCACCATTTCATACTTTCCTTCCACCTTACACTTCTGCCTCCCTGTCCGTACACTTGTGGTTACTATAATATACCACACACGCGCCCTTCCACCACATTATTCCGTATTGGGGCGAGGGATGGCGCCATACTGGGTATATATCTCACAACCTTTTGTGCTCTCTCTCTCTCATATAGGCTACGTACTTTACTTTATATTTTTTGCCCACATACATTTCTACACATACACAGCTTATATACGGTAAATTTGGAATCCAATAGTTAATAGTTAAAGCATCATGTGGGATATATGGCTCTTTATCATTCCACTTTCTCTGTCATTCTGCTGAAGCATTGAGTATAGGCTAGCCTCTCTCTCTCTGCAACAACACACAGCTGCACAAGAGGCGCGGAGGAAAGAAACAAGGCACAAGCTGTGTTTACAAAGTATCTAGTGGCTTGTCTTTAGGGATAGTGGGTTACTGTACTGCAGCCAAAGCGCCACACACACTCAAAGGCCATTGTAATAATCTCTGACGAACAAACGACGCATGCGCTTGTTGGGGCCTATTTCCTCGCTTGTGCTTCATGAATTAATTAAGGGGAGAATCTTTTGTTGGCGAAATGAGGGATGGTGATTCCTCCAGACTATGCTAGATAATATACGACCAAAACGTTATAAAAACACTGACATGAAAAAAAAAAAAATTATATATATATATATATATATAAACATAACGTATATACAATTTCTTCCTTTCCCCTCAATTCTCCTTTATACACACTACGCATGACAGGGAGTGAATCACAACTGGAGAACACACAACACTAGACAGAGTAGACACATTACTGGAACCTAAGGGGCATCTCTATAATGTACTTTCACCGTGAGAAAAAAAAAACAATTACCTCGTAGATCTGATAGTCTCGACACTTGATCAAATTAACTCTTACTTTTATAACGGCGACCAATCCACTGACTATACTTTCGTCAAACGTATAACAGCAGAAAATTATAATGTCATAATAGTGTTGCAAAATTTTTACTATTGCCGGTATTTGTATTTTTAATTAGGATATAGATTCGCACATATTCTAAGGCTTGGAATAGAAGACCATTTGGTTCATGTTCAACAAGTATGACTGAACAAAGTTTATGTTATGTACTGTACATCCTGCCTCGTTAGTTTCACGGATAATGCAATCAACACACGCACAGCTAGGTTACAGAAGTATACTCAAGTATGGAGGTCTGAATTTTCTTTTTCTTTTATTTGTTATGCGAGTTTTTTCTTTACGTTTCTTTTCATAATATAAATATTCCTATAAATTCATAAATAATTTATTTCCCTACATAGAATTATGATTGCACAATTTGTAGTCAAGTTCTCCCTACCATTTACCTTGTCGAGGAAATGATTTAAAGCTGTATGACTGTACGAGTTAGTTTGGTCGACGCGAGACAGTTTTATTGCAGGTCTTATGTACACGATTTATGTTGGGAGCTGCAGTTTGGCAACACTAATTTAAGAGCAAAATGATATGACTGTCTGCTGGTGTGTTGGTCAGCTGTTGTAGGCCCTCTGGTGGTAAAGGTTGGTACCCAGCCCCTTCTCTCTATCTCTCCTCTCCCTCAATGTCCTTGGGAGAACATATTGACAATGAATAAGCATTACCAGTATATCCTGTTAAACGCATGAGAGAGAGAGAGAGAGAGAGAGAGAGAGAGAGAGAGAGAGAGAGAGAGAGAGAGAGAGTCTAAAATAATCAAGTACAGCATGCTAGAAAAACCCAGTTTGTAGAAGCATATTAACTGAGAAGTTGTGAACGTTTCGAAGACTGTTCATTTCCTCCAGGAGAGGTCAGTTCATGAGAAAGGCTGGTGTTGCTAACGGAACGCTTAATTAGAATAATTTCACACCAAACTTCAGTCTACACTTGTGGGTTTATGTGACAAGGCAAACTCCACTGCGAATTACTATTTCTTGGAGACAGACAGACCGAGACCACGAGACTAATTAAACCAACTAAACCCCGATAATAGTGACTGTTTTAGGACCACCACTTGGAGCCTGGCATCCTAGCCAAACTTCTCTCATGAAAAACTTGTGACCCGACTAGACCAGTGAAGGGGCTTTCCCACCTCCCACCATCCCCACTCACCCTAGACTAGAGAGACCCTTCCTCCCTCGATATCATTCCCCAACCAAACACCCCTTCCCTAGATAGTGCCCCCCTCCCCACGCACTTATGCAACATTCTCTACTCACACACACAACTTCTCGTCATCCTTTCCCACCCACTTTCTTTTCCTGGTGCTCTAACACATACATACACACACACACACACACACACCCTCCCAGGTCCAAGGTCAACCCCAGTTTCCCCCCTAAGACCCCCAACCTTTGGCCCTCCAGCTCTCTCTCTCTCTCTCTATCTCTCTCTCGTGCTTGCTTGATGCGCCCGTTACCCTTGAAGCTTAAATAAACAATATCTGACCATTTTGCGTGTTGGTTGGAAAGACTGCGGTCGTAAACACAATAAGAAAAAAAATGTAATTATCCTGCAAGTGTGGCTCGATGATTTCCTAAAATTAAATAAACACTGTAGCTAGCTCGTGTTGTCCCACTATTAATCTTCAAAAGTCATGCTAGATCTTGGCTTGCGTGAGTGTGTGCACAGACAATTTCTTCTTCTATCGTGTGTGCAAAAAGTGTTTTCCACTATCAATCGTCAGAGGTTTCAGAACATGGGATTAGAGTAGGGAATGCACCGATAGTATTTTGATCGTGTGTAGTAAGATAAAAAAGATATAAATAGTTACTCATTAAAAAAGGTTAACGCACAATATATTAATAACCTTGAACAAACACAAGACAATTCTAAAGACGAGAAAATACGCGTCGCTCCAAGAATTTATTAACACATGCCCAGTAAATCACTGTCTTGAACTGTGTGGTTATGAATATCAGAAGCCTGGGAAAACACTTTATGGGTCTACACTGAGGAACCAAGTGTAGAATGAAGTGGTGGATACAAACATAATATTCCCTGTTATATGAAGGGTCTACTGTGCCAATGCAAGTGGTTAGAGCTTCTTCCTAAGCTTGAAAAACAAACAATAACCAAATGAAGTAAAAGTTGTCGAGGTTATGAAGTATAAATATTCTTATTCCACCCATTATTAATTTGTTAGTGGTATTAGATCACACTTTCTTGCCGATATATTGAATGACTGTCGATTCCTTCAAACCATACCACGATACAGATCCCAATTCAAACACTAAGGTCGTCTGTTTCCCGGTATAGTATGGAGAAATTATTAACCCTTCAACTTCACCAACAAGATAGTCCACTGTCCATTTCACCTATCCTGAACGTCTCTTTGTAAGTTTGTATTCCCTGTCATAAGCAGTGTATGTTCAGGGTCAATGGGTGTGTGACTTCAGACCTAACCTAATGGCGTCCACAAGACAAATTGGTAATTCACTGACGCATTACTTGTCTACGTAAATGGGTTGCCTAATCTGATGTACACGAGTTGAATGGCTAATAAGTTATATATCACACGAGGTTATTTATGACACTGATCCACTACTCGTAATAAACAAACTAGAATCTACTGTTGGTTATAAAACTAAATAGACTTCCCTACTTGTATCAGACTGAGGTTATCTATTTCTAGGCATACTTTGAGGGAATTAATTGGTAGCTCTCCGTTGACGAATTTAAAGGTTACAACCGACTCCTCCAGTCAAACTATTCAACAAAATAATTTCTACTCGCAGCAAGTAAATTTAATTCCCGCCCAACAGCAGATATTAGACTTTCCATCAGTGACTAGTTAATACGAAGTTTGGCAAATAAAATAATAATAATAATATATACTCACCAGCCCCAAAAAACCGATGAAGGCACTGCCAGCCCTCAAACTGCAGCAACAACAACTCTCAAACGCTGCCATCTTCCTTCACGACTGACTCCTTTCCTTGTTCTTTACGAGGTTACAAATTTATACTACGATCAACTTAATCTCTTGGTGCTGCAAACAAAGACTCTCGTAGTTCACTTATCCATCAGCAATTATTTATGTATTTAGCTTAATTTACGTATCACCCTTCACTGAGCACTTCGTATTTGCCTCAAAGGTTATTATCGTACACTTCTTACTAAAGTTAAACTATTATTCCACAAAGCACTTAATCTTGAGCATATGTTACTTCACTAAGCTACAGAATAGTTTCCACTCAACACGATTGATATTTGGCGATCCCTTTCCCACCGGCCTTTGATACTTTTCCTCAAACACTCTTTCTTCACCTTCTTGTTTTCCGAACGTCATTCACCAATCTCCTTCAACTCACTGCATGCAGCCAGTAGAAATCCGATCCTATAGAAGCACTTCACTCCCACTCTGATATCACTATAGCCTAGCAACCTTTTCAACCATCATCATCATCGTTACTATATTGACCTCGCGTTTAAATTCACACTGCACTCTTTCTTTCTTGATCTGTTTATCCACACGTGTCTCGAGTGTTATTGGAGCCCTTTGGCTATATTTGCACCGTGGCTCGCTTGGGCTGGCTGTGTGGGAAAGTCGTGCAGTAGATAGGGATTTGGAAGGGCTTGGGGAGCGGTTTAGTGATCCCGTGGCAAAAGTCCAGACAAGTTTCTTCGTTTGTTCGCTTCTTGTTTACCTCCTGAAGGGGAAGTTTCTAGCCTCTTGTGGAGTCGGCTTCATCGTCGGGATTTTGTTTTTCTGGACTTGCCACGACCTGAGGGAGAAAAAAAGTAGAGGATTAGAATGACTGGGTTGTACAGTATATTCATCTATTTACAATTACTACTCATCAATCGAACATATAAGCGGATATAAATAAGTA
The DNA here is from genome assembly GCA_033782935.1 of Petrolisthes cinctipes. Classification (NCBI taxonomy): domain Eukaryota; kingdom Metazoa; phylum Arthropoda; class Malacostraca; order Decapoda; family Porcellanidae; genus Petrolisthes; species Petrolisthes cinctipes. The sequence goes on from JAWQEG010000689.1 coordinate 182,047, forward strand.
AATGAGTAAGACAACCATACACCGTGCATTCTTCTGAGTACAGTACCGCCCAATAGTCCTGCAACACATTCGAATGAAAGTGTTTGGTGGTTACATTATAGTACAGCTGTCACCATGATGTAACATGAAGTACAGCAGACATATACTGTTCTTATGCCATTATGCAACACACGCACACACAACTGTCGGGTTGTAAGACGAAACACGATTACATAATGTGATAGAGATGTTTATTATCCTTACGTCACAACTTTTCCTTCAGTGAGAAAATAATTCTATACTATGGTGCTTTTTTTAATCTTATCCTGATGAAAATACAGCGGTTCCCTTTCAAGTAATGTGACTTTTACGCGCACATTTGTTTGTATAAGTACCTAGCTGTGTAAGTATTTTTGTGTAATTCGTCTTGGATTGAATTATTCACCGAACAGCCAAGAAATTCAATAATGTACACCTACGGTACATTATCACGATAAAAAAAAAAAAAAATAGAGTGCGTCAGGGGCTCACCTATTCATCTACCTATCAAACTATGAGGATGTGTATTACTCTCTCTCTCTCTCTCTCTCTCTCTCTCTCTCTCTCTCTCTCTCTCTCTCTCTCAGACTTGAGATCAATTGCGAGTGTGGCCGGCAGGGGGGCGGGTTCTGTAATGGGGCGTGAAATTAGACTCGAAATAGTGGGAATAATTAGGGGCAGGGATGGAGGGAAAGCTTTTCTCACTTAAGCACGCCATATCTCTCTCTCTCTCTCTCTCTCTCTCTCTCTCTCTCTCACAAAGTAAACACAGCTTGCAAAAAATACATGAAAAACTCATACACTCAATAACTGGCGCATGCACACATATGCACGAAGAAAAATAAAATTACAACACACATGCAAACATACACACACTGCTAGCAAAACCCATTATCATAACACACACACACAGCTCGCAAAACCCATTATCATAACAGGACACTCACACAACCCCCCTTCTCCCGACAGACAAGCACAGTAAGAAAATATAAGATACTTCCCCCGAGTCTAATGTACTTACCACTCATAGTCCACTTATGACGGAGAAAGGGGAAAGGGGGGGTGGAGTAAGATTGTGTCGGGTGGGGAAAAGAAGGGGGGGGGGGGTGGAGTAAGATTGTGTCGGGTGGAGAGAGAGAGAGAGAGAGAGAGAGAGAGAGAGAGAGAGAGAGAGAGAGAGAGAGAGAGAGAGAGAGAGAGAGAGAGAGAGAGAGAATTACATAGTTACACAGCCCCAAGCAAATCACTACCTTATGAGAAAAGGGAACGCAAAAATAGAGAGAGAGAGAGAGAGTCCAAGCATGCAGGAGGTCCAAGAAAGCATGTGGCGAAGCTTTTAACTTATAACCGACCCCCAACAGAGACGAGGGAAGACGGGAGTGCCAAGGACTACAAGGGGAAAGAGAGAGAGTGGAAATATACTGTAAGTGGCTGGATATGGTTTCCAATAGTTATTCAGGCTCCCTTTTTCACCCCTTCTTTCTAACCCTTTACCCCCTTTTTAAATCATGGATACAGAGGGAATAAAAGGGGCTAATTGAGAAGGAAGAGGGTAAATAAAGAAGGAAAGAGGTTAAGAGGGAAGGTATGGTGGGTGAATGGAAGGATAATGTGCCACGATGGAGTTAGAGAAGAAGGACGGCAACAACCACGAAGGAAATGGAAGGAAAGGAGGGACAGTTAAAGAATGGAAAGGGATTGGGCTCGGGTTGGTTCGTTTTGGGCCCAGGAAATGAGTGGGGGCCAGTTTCCATTTCCCGTCCAAACAGGTGACCGTCCCCAGGCCAGGATCACCCAATCTTCTCGGGGAAAAATGGTGCCAAAATGGGACACTAACTTTTCCGTTGGTGGTTAGAAATTGGAGGGAATTGTTACGTGTGTCTCCGGAGTGAGAAAATGGTTCTTTTTTTTAAATTATATATTCTCTCTCTCTCTCTCTTTCTCTCTCTCTCTCTCTCTCTCTCTCTCTCTCTCTCTCTCTCTCTCTCTCTGAAATTATACATACCGTAGTACATACATCTCGTCCAAGCAAAATAAATGAGCCATATTTGTACACATTCACCCTTTCGTGCACAAATGACTCTCACCCATTGTTGCGTCACATCCAAACCCTCACATACACGGTTAATTCATATCTACATGTACAGTCGTGGTCTAAAGTTTGTGTCACCTTTCTGTCTGGAATGATGAAGGTGAACTAAATGAATATTATTAGTTTTCGTAAATAAGATGTGATTTTTGGTATGATGGACTTTTTGTTGTCGAGAATGATACGTGTGTTTTTGGTATGACTGTTTCTTCTGGCCGATATTATTATCTTGGTTTACAGACAGATGGAAGAGGAATACACAATCACGTCAACAGAGAGAGAGAGAGAGAGAGAGAGAGAGAGAGAGAGAGAGAGAGAGAGAGAGAGAGAGAGAGAGAGAGAGAGAGAGAGAGAGAGAGAGAGAGAGAGAGAGAGAGAGAGAGAGAGAGAGAGAGAGAGAGAGAGAGAGAGAGAGAGAGAGAGAGAGAGAGGCGACACAAACTTTAAATCAAGACTGTACGAATGACAACCAAACGAAGAACCAGTCACTCCATTACCATGTTTTGTATTGAAGAGTAATGACGTCAGGTTACACACACATACACACACTTCCTGTGCCTTACTCAACTTATTTTTACTCATATTTACTCATAATAGACATATACCCACATTAAGCCAAATTTACCCACATAAAGCCACATTTACCCACACTATGCCACATTTACCCACATTTACCCACACTAAGCCACATCTACCCACATTAATTAATCCATATTTACCCATATTACTGTTGGTAAAACTGGAGCAACTGATTTATCCAATTTATTCTAGGCACCGTTAACTTTGATTATGAGGTCCTGCTTCCTGGCACACTTTGGAGGAATCAGAACACTCATGTGTACCAAAAGTGTAGTATCCCAATATTTATCCACACTCAGCCAAACAGTCATAAGTATTCTCATTCTCCTACTTTGACGGGGTAGAGTTTTACATTAAAAAAAGAAATTACCACCATTTAATTTTATCTTTTAGTTCGGCTTCCGTTCTTTCTTTCTCTCTGTTTGCACTCCCTCCTGACCCCCCCCCCCTCTCTCTCTGTGGTAGTGGAGGAGGGAGGGTGAGGGGAAACAGGAAAAGAACAAGATACGATACATGGTGTAGGTTCGTTAAGGTTAGTCTATGCTGTTTCCTAAAATGACACACACACACATACAGTCTTGGTTGATGGGAAGGTTAACACACACACATACACACACACACAGTCTTGGTTGATGGGAAGGTTAACACACACACAAACATACACACACACACACAGTCTTGGTTGATGCGAAAGTTAACACACACACACAGTCTTGATTGATATGAAGGTTAACACACACACACACAGTCTTGGTTGATGTGAAGGTTAACACACACACACACACAGTCTTGATTGATATGAAGGTTAACACACACACACACACAGTCTTGGTTGATGTGAAGGTTAACACACACACACACACACAGTCTTGGTTGATGGGAAGGTTAACACACACACACACACACACACAGTCTTGGTTGATGCGAAGGTTAACACACACACACACACACACACACACCAGGACAGTTCTGAGAGAGGGACGAGACGCTTAGGTGGCACTGAAGTTCAACATGTTGTCATATCCGTCCCCTCAAACACACACACACACAAAGAGTCAGTAGCTTGGAGGGGGGGGGGTAGGTGAGGAGTAGAGGGGAGGGGAAGGTAGGGGAGGAGTAGAGGGGAGTGAGTAGGGAGAGTAGGAAAGGATAAAGAGTAGGGGAAGAGGAAAAATTGAGGAAAAAGAAAAATAAGAAGAAAAAAGAAAAGTGTATGAGGAAGAGTAGAGGAAAGGGAAAATAAGGAGGAAAAAGGGGAAGAGTAGGATGAAGAAAAGAAAAGGATAAATAAGGAGGAAAAGGAAAGGGTGTGAGAGGAAAGGAAAAGGGAAATGAGGAAAAAGACTTACATGCAGCACACCAAAATAATCTGCTGACAGACAGTTCTAAACCCAGTCTTTGGTAACCATGTACCTACAGCCACAATCAAATATCCAGCGACACTCTCCTTCCATCGTAGTAAAGATGTTGGTAATAAAGAACAACACGTGTATGATTTTGCAGCACCTCATAATAATAATTGAGGGGGTTGAGTTGATGTAGAACGTTGTAAGATTATATTTTGATTTGAGACTGATTTGTTTGCACGATGGAAGGAAAGTGTCGGTGGTTATTTGATTGTGGTTGTACAGTCACGCCCAATAGTCCTGCAATACTTTCGAATAAATGATGCAAAACTTTAACTGTTGATCTCCTGTAATTCTTTAGGTTTTCTCAAGCAGCTCACATTCATTCATCTTATACGGGACTTTTGACAGTGGCTGGCTGTACTTGAGGTGAGGGTAGAGGACGTAATGTTAAAAAAAAAAAAAAAAAAATAATGGTAATAAAGAAAGTGGTAGTACTGGTGGGTATGGCTTTATGGCTGGACACACACACACACACACACAAAGTTGGTTAGTCTTGGTTTATGTGGGGTTCCTGACACACACACACACACACACAGTTGGTTAGTCCTGGTTTATGTGGGGGCTCCTGACACACACACACACACACACACACACACACAGTAAATAAAGGTTGAAAAGGTGTACAAGATGAACGAAAAATGAGAGAGAGAGAGAGAGAGAGAGAGAGAGAGAGAGAGAGAGAGAGAATGGTCAAAGAGAATCTGGTGACTTTCTCACTTCTTGCTCACTCGAGCTCATTAGGAGTTCTCGGAATACACACACTCACTCACTCTCTCTCTCTCACACACACTCTGATGATATATAAACCCAACAAAAACATATAGAAAACGATACATAATTTATATACTAATGCAAAATATATAAAGTAAATTATTAGTCACGAAAATAATCTGCCATAAAAAAAAAAAAAAAAAAAAAAACAATTTACACCAGACATCTAATATACTCTATACCTGTCTTCATTAACCCTCTACCTTCCCCTTATACATCATACATCTAATATACATCTGCATATTCACCCTCTATACCTTTCCTATTAACCCCATTCCTATTTTTAATACCCTTATCAACAAAGAATAATAATCTCCCAAACCTCTACCCGGTTCCAACTGTATTTACCACATTCAACATAATTATCAGCCCCTTGCCTATCAACCCACCTATTACCCAAACACTCTCTACTCCCGCTTTGATCCATACAATTCTTTCCCGCTATGACAAACCACATACAAATGCCTCTAATTTTATGGACTCCTTTAACAGCTAGGCCTGGTGCTGTGAACTTCTTCCTCACATTCGTTTTACAGCGCCAGTAGAAGGGACGAAATTGCACGAACATGTTTGGCGCCACTTTTTTCCCGCCTAATAAGGTATGTGACGGGCGGGATACGAGCCACACTTTTTCTCTACCTTCCATTTTCCCACCATATAAAGTATGTTGTCTATGGAGGATGTGACGGGAGGGACACGAGCTTAACTTTTTCTGAAGCTTCCAATACGCCATTATCTTCTTTTATGACACGAGGGGATTATAGATTTTGACATTTATGTACCGGACCACCAGAGTGGGAGTGTCAAGCTACACTGGAGAAAAAAAAAATGTATATATATATATATATATATGTACCGGACCACCAGAGTAGGAGTATCAAGCTACACTGAGAAAAAAAAAAAAAAAAAAAAAAAAAAAATATATATATATATATATACTGTATATATATATAGATATATATATATATATATATATATTTTTTTTTTTTTTTTTTTTTTTTTCCTGTATGGTTTGGAGGAATCAGTAGCACTCCAACACACCCACAACGGATGACAGGAAAAAAAAAATCCCTCCCGTCCAAATTACGTGGGATGTTATGGTTTAGCAGCATGAACACGAGCCTAAATCAATACGCGAACTACACCGTGCAAATAAGCCACTACAGACGAACATACACCCCAAACAGGAAAGGAGGAATAAAAGTGGACCGTAAAAAAAAAAAAAAAAAAAATGGCGCCAAACTCTATGCGGGAAATCCAGACTCCCAGACGATATACAAACACAATGAGTACAAATACGATATAAGCCATTCTAAGTTATTCTAATACTTGGGTTATATATCACGTTTCATTAGTTGTACCGGAATAGATGATTATGATATGGAGCAATACTTCGTGCATAATTCCTAATAAAAATTCTTATGTATTTATTTCGGTGTAATCGTATGTGTGGTGTGTCATTGAGTAAATCATTCACTCAGAAAGATATTATTGTGAGTTTGTGGAGGGTACAACTATAGTGCGTCACTGGGTAAGTCCTTCACTCAGATAGATATTATAGGTGAATCAGTTTGTGTGGGTGTTGCGTCATTAGAGTGTAGTCCTTCACTGAGGGAGATATTGTGGGTGATTCCGTTCTTGAGTATGAGTTGACGTCACGGTGTTTGAAGAAGCTGGCTCCGGGAAAAGTGAACAATATATATAGCTCTCTCTCTCTCTCTCTCTCTCTCTCACTCTCTCTCTCTCTCTCTCTCTCTCTCTCTCTCACGAAAATGGAGATAATAAAAAAGGCTCCTCAAGGTTGCAACTAAAATATTATTATTGGTGTCGTAGCCCCTCCATCTGACTATCAAGGCGCGTGGGCCAATGAGCGATCGATTCATCTTTTGTTTACATTCGCATCAGCCAATGAGAGATAAGCCGACGTCCCTTCCAGGCGATAAGATAAAATGGATGGAGTAATAAGTAATCAATATGGACCCTGTCTTTCACGCGACACATATATATCAAAGCTACACACACACACAAACAAAATTATAAATACTGCAGGACTAATCATATATAATTCTAGTGATTCGCCGTCATAATGCATTCCTAGCCCTTGGTACCGCTATACTGACTTTCCCAATAAATACATACATACATCTATATACATACAGTCATACATCCTGAGTGCTCCTGGATGACTCACTAGGGGGGGGGGGAGGGTGTTCTAAGGAGAAGAGGAGACGTGACTTGAGGATTTCCTGTGGCTGAGAGAGGGAGAGGTCCTATAGTATGTCCAGCCCTCAGTATACAATGGAATATGTATCCTTTAGTAACACTAGTGACGTCATCGGTGTCCCTTGATGACGTCACTCATACACGATTTTAGTTTATATGTCTATAGAGTTATTTATTTACTTATTTATTTATCCATTAATTTATGTTTGTTTTTGCTGACTACACAAACGAACATATTCATATAAGCAGGTTCAGAAATGTACAAATTCTACACATTATATTATGAAAACTATAAAATGAAATCCGCTTCATAATCCCAAACTGGCAATCTTAAAAAACTGGTAAGTGTGTGTAAAATCCAAGAGTTAGTCACGTTCTAAAAATGCAAGACTTAGACACGCTCTCCCAGAACACACGTTATGTATACTGTAAGTCCTGATGAAAGGAAGCCGAGGTAGTTATGCAGTCAGTAAGAGCCGCGCCTTTCAATGCATCTCTCTGGCATTAGCGTCGCCTTCACAACAAACATGCACACCCATCCATAACCAGGGTCGAGTAGTTTACTAGTTGGTACAAAACACAACGGTAGTAACTCGTAACTACTCAAATTGGTGACCTTGAGAGAGAAAAACACGGGTCAAGTCTTCGCAGGTCTGGTCGAGTCAAAAAATAACACACACACACACACACACACACACACACACACATACACACACACACACACACACACACTTACCAGGAGCACCACACTACACCACAACACTAAGTCCAAGCACAGCACACCACCACACCCAACACCTGGCACTGAATGACTGGAGTTGTGGTACTGTACCCTCGTGAATTCACTCCGCTCTCTACTCCAAGTGTCGACAGGATATGTGTGTGTGTGTGTGTGTGTGTATATATAAGTAAGAGGGTATGAGGGTATGAGGGCAATAGGGCAGGGCAGGACAGGGAGAAAGACAG